>JBBPBS010001080.1:6429732-6474069 GCA_037974835.1 Cicer judaicum
AATTTTATCAAATTTATAACTCAAATATTCAAATACACTCATATTTTCATCTCCAACAACATCAAATAAAGAATGAAAATATAAGCTTATTTAAATATTTAAGTCATGAATTTGATGAAATTTACATTATATTAAACATGATAATTAATTTTATGAATTTTGTTTGAAAATTTTGATAAATTTTTTGAATTTTTGTTAAAAAAATAATAACATTATTGACATTTTAAAACATAAAAGATGATATTGTCGCTTAAAATTAAAATAAAGAACCAAATAAAAAAAAATAAAAATAAAAATAAAAATTAAAAGATTAAAACGTTAACCGAAACTATATATTTGCATAATTTATTTGCATAGTTTATTTAAACTTCACGAATAAAATTTTAACACTATAATTGGTATCTTTACATGGTAATCAACTATGCACAACCCATACAAATCAACGGATATTTTGATAAATTGAATAAAAATATGGTTAAAATTAATAAAAATAATTTTGTTAGTTTGAGTAAAAAGAAGGTCAACATGTAAAATAAAATATCTCAATACGTCAAATAAAATAAAAGGTATCATTATTGGTGAATATTAAACATGGGTTAGGTTGGACTCAAAATTTAATTATCAACATAATATAAATTTATTTGCCACTTTCACATTTACTTTTCACCCTTCATTTTATAAATTCTAATTTAAAAAATATTCTATCTAACATTGAAAATTGTATGAATATTAAAAATGTAGAGGTAGTTAGTATAAGTGTGGGGTGACAAGTAAATTCCTCTGGACATTGTATGTAAATAAATTGATTCAAACATTTGTAAATAAAACATTTTTCAAATTGTAATTCAATTTGACTATAACATTACACAGACACGCTAAATTAAATCCTTTATTTTAATAATTAAATTGTAGAGTTATGCCGACTAAACCGTAGTTAGAAAACGATACTCCAAAATTCCAAATCCCCTTCCATTCCGTATTTAGGTTTTCTATCTAACTTTTTTATTCTTATTCTTTGTATTATGCTTTCATCTTATGGATACATACGTGATACTAACTGAATTATGATTTTATTTTATTTTTCGCTTAAGACTTTTGATGCTATTCACAACTTTTTACCAAACAATAATGTCTTCAATATTTTTTACATCTCTTCACATTCTCGATTAATTCCACCATGAAATTCAAGAAATTATTAATATTACTATTATTATTGATGTTGTTGATGATATTTTTAAATTGTGGTAGTGATTATGAGGAGAGTGAGAGTGATTGTGATGAGAAGGTCGAAGATGTAGCAGTTGAATCTGCCATTGAACTTGATAAATACCGTGTGGGAGACCAGGGGCGGAACTTCCTTGGGACTGGGGGGCCACGGCCACCCAAAAAAAAAAATTATAGGTACAATGACTAATATACCCATCTTAAAACTAAATAATTACAAGAATATCTAAACCTAATTTAGTTTTCTCTCTCTTCCTCCCTCTTCCATCCAGCCTTCCTCTCTCCCTCTTTGCCTCTTGCAGTCACGAATCGGTCGTTCGTCTCGCCTACCTCTCCGCTCCTCTCGTCTCGCCTTCCTCTCGTCTACTCGCGGCCACTTTATATGATTTTTGTTAGGTTTGATTTTTGTTATTTAAAGCTTATATTGTTATTGTTGAGGTTGGAGCTTTGATTTGGAGTTTGGAATTCTGATTTTGAGTTTTAATTTGACGTTAGTGTTGATTTTTGTTTAGAGTTTTTGTGTTGCACATAAGGTGTTTGATTTTATGTCAATATAAAGTGTTTGAGTTTTTTTGTCGCACATAAGGTGTTTGATTTTATGTTCATATAAAGTATTTGAGTTTTTTTGTTGCATATGAGATGTTTGAGTTTTGTTGCATTTTTGTTTGAGTTTTAATTTGACGTTAGCGTTGATTTTTGTTTAGAGTTTTTGTGTTGCACATAAGGTGTTTGATTTTATGTTCATATAAAGTGTTTTAGTTTTTTGTTGTTGTTGAATATAAGATGTTTTATTATATTGATTAATTTAGATAAGTTTGTGAGAATGAAGAAGAGTAAAAGAATTGATTCTTTTTTCAAGAGGAAAATTTGTGAGATTGAAAGAGATGAAGAAATTATAACTTCTACATCAGAAACTATCTCTAAGAATCCAAGAATTGAAGAAAATGAAAATCATCTTTCCAAGGTTCATAGAGTTTTCGAAGATGACTTTGAGAAATGTTTAGAACGTGACCCTGGAAAGCGTTCTCAAATTTGGCAATATCCACCAAATAAATTGGATGCAATATGAAGAGCTTATCTAAAATTTGGTCCATATCAAATAAATTTAGAAGAATATCCTTTATCTGGCAACGAGGTTCATCCAAGACGGTTTCAATATGCTTGGTTTAACATATTTCCTTCATGGATTGAATATTCACCTTCTAAAGATGTTGCATATTGTATACCATGCTGTATATTTAGCAAAAGACCAAGTGGACGTCCTGCATCAGATGTATTCATTGGTACAGGTTTTAGAAACTGGAAGAAAATTAAAAATGGAAAATTTTGCGCTTTTCTCAAACACATAGGGATAGATCATTGCTCACCACACAACAATGCAATGAAAGCTTGTCTAGACTTGTTGAATCAGGACGGACATATTAGGAATACTTTTCAAGTGCAAAGCTCAGAACAAATTTTGAAGAATCGAATACGTCTCAAGATATCAATTGACATTGTCCGTTGGTTAACACTTCAAGCTTGTGCTTTTATGGGACATGATGAAACTAGTGAGTCAAGAAATCAAGGCAATTTTCTTCAATTGATAAAACTCTTGGCAACTTACAATGATGAAGTTGTGAAAGTTGTGTTGGAAAATGCTCCATATAATTCTAAATATACTTCACATCAAATTCAAAAAGAGCTTTTGCATATTCTTTCTAGTAGGATGAGAAAACATATCTGTGAAGAAATTGGTGATTCCAAATTTTGCATCGTTGTAGATGAAGCTCGTGATGAATCAAAAAGGGAACAAATGTCTCTTGTGTTAAGATTTGTTGACAAAGTTGATTTAATAAAAGAGCGATTTTTTTTTGTGGCACATGTTAAAGACACTACAACTTTAACTCTGAAAGAAGAAGTATGTGATATACTTTCTCGACATAATCTTGATGTTTCTAAATACGTGGTCAAGGGTATGATGATGGTAGTAATATGATAGGAGAATGGAACGGTTTACAAGCACTATTTATGAAAGATTGTACGTCCTTATGCTTACTAAGTCCATTGTTTTGATCATCGATTGCAACTTGCTTTGGTTAGTGCATCAAGAGAAGTTGTTCCAATTCATAAATTTTTTGAGAAGCTCACTTTTGTTGTTAATTTTGTTTGTTCTTCTACTAAGTGTCATGATGAATTACAAGCTGCTCAATTAGAGGAAATTGCATATTTGTTAGAAATTGATGAAATTGTAACTGGTAAAGGTATAAATCAAATTGGTACTTTGAAACGAGCTGGGAATACTCGTTGGAGATCACATTTCTCTTCTATTTGTAGCTTGATAAATATGTATGAGGCAACTTGTATTGTTTTAAAAAAAAATTACAAATCAAAGAGCAAGTTATTCTACACGTGGTGATGATAGTGCTTATAATTATTTGAAGGCGTTTGATTTTATATTTATCTTGCATTAGATGAAAGAAATAATGGGGATAACTGAAATACTTTGTCAAGCCTTACAACAACAATCTCAGGATATAATTAATGCCATGTGTTTGGTTGGAACAACAAAGTGTCTTATACAAGCATTGAGAGAAGATGGTTGGGATAAATTATTTACTGAAGTGAAGACTTTTTGTGAAAAACATGATATTGAAATTCCTGATCTCAATGATGTTCATTCAATAACAAGATTTGGACGCTCTCGTCTTCAACAAGGTCAGGTTACAATAGAGCATTATTTTAGAGTTGAAATATTTTTTACTTCCATTGATCAACAATTAGAAGAGTTGAATAACAGATTTAGTGAGCAAGCAATGGATTTGTTAACTCTAAGTTGTGCTTTGACTACTAAGGATAATTATAAAGCTTTTAACATTAAAAAAATTTGCACTCTAGTTGAAAAATATTACCCTGTGGATTTCAACATGCAAGAGAAGATTAATTTGAAATTTCAACTCCAACATTTCTTGGTTGATGCTCGTCAAGATTTAAATTTGAAGAATTTATCAACTATCCAAGAATTGTGCTCATGTTTGGTTGCAACTGAAAAGACCCAAAATTTCTACTTGATTGATAGATTACTCTGTCTTATCATGACTCTTCCGGTTTCTCCTGCCACAACTGAAAGATCTTTTTCAGCAATGAAAATTATTAAATTAAGGATAAGAAATAAGATGGAAGTCGACTTTTTGGCAGATAGCATGACAGTTTACATAGAAAGAGAAATTGCTGCAAGTATCACTTATGAGTTTATTATCGATGATTTCAAGTTAATTAAAGAGCGTAGAGCATTACTTTAAGGTATTTTTAAGTCATATAGTTAAATTATTTGATACTTTATTTTGTGTTTATTACAATTTAATTATTTGCTATATAATATTATTTATATATTTAATTTATATATTATATTTTTATGTCGGTCACCTCAAACTTTTAAGTCAAGCTCCGCCACTGTGGAAGATGTTAGTGTTAGTGATGACGATGACGAAGATGATGGTTGTAACGTCTTGGATTTCAAATCTAAAGTATTACTTAAAGTACTTATTGCTTAAAAAAATTATTATTTTTTTAAAGTAAGAATTCATAAATATTTATTCAATTAAAAAATTAGTAATAACCAAGTTTATTTAATATTATTAAAAAAATATTTTTTTCAAAAGTTAAAACAAAGTAAAAACAATTATTTCTACCGAAGGGAACTCACTTCTCTATTTCTAGAATTCTAGTGCATTTTAAAAGTTGATGACAAAAGATTTACATTATTATCTTGAAAAATCCATTTTCACCCCACATTTGCCGCACATGAGTACTCGTCAACTACTTTTGAATCTCTTCAAACTCATTAGTATCTAAAATGTTGTTGTAATGTTTAGTTTTTGTTTTATCATCTACATCAAATCAAAGCTAAATATATGAAAAAATGACACAAAACATATAAATGTAAAACTTCCAATTTAAAAGAGAAAAAATGCAAACCGGTAAATCGTATAACGCTAACATATGCACTTATGCGTAATGCATGCTTTTAAAACTATATGATTCGGATATAAATTTATCATTAAGGCAACTTCCACACAGAAAAATCACTTATACCAATGTGAAAAACAAACATACCACTAAGACAACTCCTAAAAAGATGCATATGTCATGGCATGACAATATATTATAAAAAAAAACTATATTCCCACATAGCCCAAATATGTTCAAACCTTTTTAAAGATACCCAATTTATAGTGCTTGAGAGAAAAGAAATTAAGGAGACTTGCAGGACACTGTCAAAACTGTAGCTCGCCGAGGTTTCATGGGAAGGGGTCATTGAAATTTTTCATAATGATGAAGAAGCACTAGATGCTGCAGACAATGGGGTTGTTGTAAATATTCTATTATTCATATTCTCATTTTCTTTTCACGAGCTGGTTCGTTTGATAGAAACACTGAAAAAATCAGAATCAATGCAAATTCAAATTTATATTTGTTCTATTATGCATATTCTTATGGTTTTGAATAGGCTTCATACTTGTATCTTGTTTTATTTAAAACTCTGATTTTGTACTGTGAAATTTTATAGAAAGTGAACTAGTTTGCATGCCTTTGGTTTCTTGTACTATTTCCTGTCTATATAAGAGCAATGGATTTGCTAGGAAGACTCCTAAAACTTTTACATTATTACACTTAATCCATACTAAGCAATTGGGAGGGTTTTTCCTTAACATGATTTAATGTTTTCTTAATTTTTAACTCAAATATTTCGGGTAACATGGTAATTTTATTTTCTTCATCCCTCTACAATGTAATCATAATCTTAACTTTCAGTTAGGTGACCACTTTTACTAGTTGCTTTGACAGAAAAATGCAATAACTTTAGCGGTTTCGTCGGAGACTTGTAGGACTATTTCTAAAATGCTAAACAAGTTGGTAACTTTTTGTATAAATTGTCATTCGATATGAGTAGTTTCAAATATATTGGCTAAATCTTTTACATGGAATGATTTCAAGGTAATATATATGGTAGAGATTCAAGACATTACTAAGATAACCAGCTTTTTTATTTTGATATAGGACCCAAAAATGGCCAAGAGCCATTATCATAGCCATTTAATTGTGAGAATGACAAAGTTGTAATTTTCAATAGTATAAAATGAACAGGTAATTGGCCCTCCTTTATATAATAAATCAATTAAATTTGGCTTGTTATATCAGTTCAAATTTAATCGATGAAATATATCAATTTTAAATTATTATATTTGTCATTTAAGTCAATTTAGCATCACTACATTATTTAGGATGAATCTAAAGTGAAACCTAAAGACACTTATCATTTTATTTAAGTCATATTATTCCAAGTGGTCTAGTACAACTGTAGCATATTTGAAGTTTGAACACAAAGATACTCATGCTAGTATCTATAAATTTAAGGAGTTTGTAATGTAACTAATGTCTCACCAAATTTTATTTAAGAAACTCAAAATAATCAACAAGTATTTTATTTTATTTTTTTAACGAATCAATAGAAGATGATAAGACGTTAAAAATATATAATTCCACAAAATCGAACACTTATACAATATCTCATAGTTTATTTAGCTACTATGTTCACCTCATAGCAATATTAAAAGCTCATAGTTTATTCAACCATATTTTCTATTGCATCTTCTTCAACATCATTAACACTTACCAGAAAGTTTGATGGTGGTGGTGATATTAAAGAAAATTCATTATCATAATAGTACTTAACTTGATCATTGTACGATGAAACGGAGGGAGTTGAATAATTGATGGTTTTGAAACGTAGTAGCATAGGAATTGTAGAACTAATCGTAGAATCAGTAGTGCTTCAGTCCAAGGTTCGCACACTCGACTTTCCTAATTTTAGTCTACGCTTCTTCTTTGCAATAGTGTGCCATTTTTTTAATGTCTTTGAATTTTGCTCATCAAATATTGATTTTTTTTATTGTTGAGCCCATCTGCAAAATGTAGTCAATTAGTCCATCTTAAAATCTTAGTAACTTGCAAGTATAAATGATGGTAAATGATGATAGTATCATAAAATTCAAAACATTTAATATATGGCATATCATCATAAATTCATAATCAAACAAAAATAACTTCAAAAATAATTAACGAAGATATATGATATATTATGGAATGTAGACAATGTCATTGACTAAACAACTAACAAATGATAAACTCTGATACCATCTTAAAATTTGAGCTTATGATCTAACTAAATCGTACAAAACAATGTATAAGGTGAAGGCTAACGAAGCCTTATAACAATCGGTATCAAGGCCATATTTCTAGGCGATGCGAGACCAACACAGTAGGAGGCTATCTAAGGTAGCTTACCAACACATTCTTAGTGGCATCGAGAAAGACACATATCGATGTCGCGCAAAAAGCTTAATCAAATAATGATTTTAATCATCATGTACCAGAGTAATAAGAGCATATAGTGGAAGAGCAATGTAGTTGCAGAGGCACATCACCCCAACCCTTCAAAACCACATAAGTTCATTAAATATTATTAGTTTATGGTGGTAATGCTTCGAACATACTAAAAAGAATTTTATGTACAAAATTCATTTTATTGCAAAAGAGAATTTCATATCAAACTTACCCTAAAGTTAGTTTGATTATTGCATGTATGAAATCTTCATTGAAACAACTTGTCCGCCCAAAAGAGAACTGCAAATTAAGAAATCATCATTCATTATTAGCCATTTACCATAACCTACATAGACTAAAAAAAACAATATTTAAGGTGAAAATATAGTTCTTACCCATACCCATAAGAAATATGTTCCTTGAAAGACATTCTGCAACCAAAAAAGTATCAATTAAGTATAAGCGTTAATAACTCAAAAATTGAAAATACCACATAAATATTTCTATCTCCTTAATACAAAGATTGAACTAACAATGTCAGCTGAGGATTACAAAAAATAGCAGTTTATTCAAATTATACTATACTACACTACTATAGTATCACTATGTCTACTATTTGACAACACTTTGTACTAAATAAAATATTGTGCATCAATTGTGATATGTTCAAATTCTACTACGATATAGTGATGCTATTTGACGCCACTTGATTGAACTGAAAAACGTTTCCTACTTGTTTAATTATACTACGATATAGTGATGCTATGTGTAATGTTCATCGTATTATACGACACATCAAATATTTTTACATATTTCATAACTAAACACGTGAAGGTTTTGATAAAAAGACACAACAACCTCAAGTCTTTATTTTGGTTAGACTTAGAAAAATAAACTTTCTTCAAAGAAAAATAAAACCTTTTTATACAAATCCTAAAACTAAAAGATCAATTTATTTTTATATAAAAAACACTCACACAAGCATATGACTTAAATCTCAAAAACACACAAGAAAGAATACAACAACCACCCACCAACACTAAGTTGGCCGTGATCTATAAGGAAAAAGAGAGGGAGAGATGTTTGTTCTAACCTTTCTTGAGTTCCAAAGAACCACATTTGTCTTTCTCCTTTGTACTATTCATTTGGCTTTAACAATTGGGGTGAAAGAAACGTAATGAAAACTTGAAAGTTTGGTTTGATGAATAGGCTTAAATATGAAGGAGAAAAGTACTTTTGCTGGCTTTTAAGTGACGAAGCGCGTTTGATACTTCATTGAGCGAAGAAGCGCGTGGGATTTCAGTTATGCATTTTCTCATAGCAAGCCAAATTAAATGGACAGGTATCTAACTATTTGCACGTAATTATTGAGTTAGAAAATAGCTACCAAACAAACAACAATATAATAACTTATGTAATATTCCAAAGCCTAAGAGAGTTGCAGTTATAGTAGTCACTTTCATTAACTAATTGTTACGTAGGGTTGGTTCTGTATGTTATCACGTGCCAAAGCTAATTACATCCTAAAAATGGGTCACACATTGATGTGTCTTAACTTACTGTGTTGGTAAGTAGTTGGTGACATTAATCCAAGGATATATGTTTGTAAGTTTTTTAAAAAAAGGTGATTCAATTAAATTCGCTTTGGCCCCATCATAAAGCTATGCGAGGACCACTTGTAATTGGACAAGATTATTTGTCATATGATACTTTTATCTTTTTATTATGTCTTTGGAAAATTACACTGAAAATTTACACTTGATTAAAAATTTACTACTTGTCATTAAGAAAATATATTGTTCTTAAAATCGATTAGTGGGAAATAGGATAAGTTTGAATTTCATTTGAAATAATTTTCTTTTTTTATAAAAAGTAATTTAGTAGATATTCATATTCTTAAACTTTTCATATTTTTCAGGATTCACTTATAAGTTTCGTGAGTAAAAGAATTTCTTTTTATTATAACTCTTGATTTATATGTCAATGATATACTATGTTAGATTTTTAATTGTCGAAAAATTAATAAAAATATCTAAAGTAATAGATACATATGACATATTGTAATATTAATCGATGATGAATAATGTGTACTTGTCATTTTCAATTTATGGATTTGAAGAAGGAAGTTGTGAGAAGTGAATTTCTCTCCTACAGGGAAATAATTTTGCATGGATAATATGTTTCGAAAAAAGAATTAAACTCAAATAATAATGGAGAATTATTTGGGTCCAATAAGAAAAAGATGGCATTGGTACCCACAAGGAAAAATAAATCAAAAATATATATTATGTTTTTTACGTATTAGATTAATATTCACTGAAAGTTTTTTAAATAAAATTAAATGATGTATGTGGCCTCAAATAATTTATTGTTAGATATTATATATGTTATATCCAAAAAAAAAAAAAATATAGGGTATGAAGGTGATAATAGCACTTGAAGCCATGTGTGATCAAGTTCTTCTTACCCTTCTTCATATGTATATAATAAACAATATATTGATTATATTAGCAATACTCTCAAAAAGTTTGGGATCAATTAGACCAGAACTAAAAACCTCATAAAAACAAGAAGATGAAGATATTAGAGTCTTGAAAATATTAATTTAATATAATAAAAAAAAATAAAAAATATATATATTTTAACTAAAAGACTACTTAATTTTTGCATTTGACCCATAAAGTGAATTATCTTCTCCAAATTATATTTTAGATATGTTTGGTAAAATTATTAGATAACTAATGGCAGATAACATATAACTATAAAACTAAATAAATTATTGAAGTGTTCGATAAAATTAACTGCTTTATTAATTTAAAGATGTAAAACGACATAAAAAATATTCTTAATTGAAAATAAATTTTATCAACTAGTACTTAAATTATTTAAAAGTAGTAATTTAAAATTTATTTTTTATCAATGTAAAATTAATCAATCTAATATATTTTTTATTTATTTATCTATTTTAAACTATAAAAGAAATAAATTATTTTAAAATTTTAAAACTATTTATTTTAGATTACTATAAATAAATTGTAAAAAAGAATTTTAGTTGATAAAATTAAAATAAAAAATAAAAAATTATAATTTATGAACTACTTAAATTAACTTATTAAAAAATAATATATGATATAAATTCATAAATGACTATTATCAAACATAAGTTATACATTGTGACTCGTGTTTTTTTTTTAATCAAACAAAGTATTTGTACGGACACAAATTAGAGATGAAACTCTAATAACTTACTTGAGATGTGGCAGTCCATTACCAATTATAGCAACCATGGTTGAGGAAAATTTAATTTTTAATTGGTGAACTTGAATGATTGTTAAAAGCCTCAACTACGCCTTTCATGAAAAACAATAAATGTCTCAACTACGTCCCAAATTTTATTGAATTGAAAGGCAAGTTAAACTAACTTTAGTCTAAATGATTCCATAAAAAAAAGTTATGCCATTATAAAAAAAATCTCACAAAATTTAAGTACACTTTTGATTTTCTTATTTTATTAATCTCACAAAATTAATCCCTTTATTTTAAAATTGAAATTTTTTTTGTCCTTCTATTTTGACATTTATAGTGATTTTATCTCAATTATCATTTTGCATGAAAAGTGACAATGTGGTAAAATAAAAAAAGTAATTAATTCTTTTAACAAACTACCAACTACATGGACCACTAGAGTAAATGATAAATGATATGGGCCACTAGAGTAAATGATTTGATTCTTTTCTCATTATTGAATGTTCTGCATGTTTATGTTTATAGTATATAATTCACATGCAAATCCAAATTATATTTATATTTATCTTAAAATAAATACTTAAGATTTTTTTTTAGAAAAAATACCATTAAGTTATTTTTAAGAAAAATGCTTGTTGATAGGAAATGAGGTGTTCAAATATATGTATGAGTCAATTTTATGAATCATTCCAATTTAAAACTTGATTGGTTTTTTTTAGTTTGGATGGAATTGAAACAAACTCAGTCAAATCCAAAGTATTCACTTCAAGTAATAATATGTTTATGGTTTCAAACTCACATGCATCTTAACTCTTTAAATAAAATCGAAAATTTATTTATTTTTATAGATGAAATTAAAGACTTTATGTATGTGTTTTTAAAATTGTACGGTTTATAATTTAATATTACCATTGTATCCCCCTATATCATGTATATGTGACACTACCCCTTGTATATGGTAACTAATTTCTTAGTTTTGTCCATCTTGGAACACTTTTGTATTGTCTAGCAAAGCCTTTTCACCTGCTAAAATTTGTAAAACAAAAAGTGCCAAAATTTAGTATTATGTAATTTTAGTTTAAATGTTGAATTTTTATAGAATAAACTGTCATTTTTTATTTTTAAATTTAAAAAATATTACACATCTTATTATTGAGAAAATCATTAAATTATCCATAAAATTTTAGGATTTTGACATGTACACCCCTAAAATTTGAACATAGGCAAATAATATCCTCAAATTGAAAGAAGTCAGGCAAATATAGTCTATCAATTAGTTTGTTCCGTTAATAAGATTGACGTGACGTTAACTACATACCTGACGAATTCAATTGTTAGCTAAAGTCAACTCATTACCATATAAGAGAGAGGATAATTTGCCCAGATTTAGAAATGCGAGGGCTAATTTTCTAATTCTTAAAACGAAATTGAAACTCAATTTGTTTTTGAAAAAACTAAAACTTTGTAATCATTGCAATGGTAGCATCTCCATTTATATAGTCCATTGTTGATCTTTTTCAAAAAATTTCATTTATATAATACATTCTTCTTCTTCTTTCATAGTGTTCAAATCGTACAAAATAAAAGACTCAAAACACACTTTTTTGATTGATGCATTTGGATTCTTTGTATTTAGGTGACGACATAACTTGATAACTAAATACTAAAATATTTAACATCTTGATCCTGAATATTACATGAGTCAACAAGTAACTAAGAAGAGTGATGTATACCGTTTCGGCGTAGTTATGCTTTAACTGATAACATCCAAACAACCAATTGAAAAGGGTAAGTACATTGTTCGCAAGGTTCAAACCTTGTCGAATAACAAAGAAAAAGAGTATTATGATTTGAACAAACTAATGGATCCAGTGGTGAGAAACACTGTCAAACCCAATAGGTTTCGGGAGGTTCTTAGAGTTGACAATGCAATGTGTCGAACCGTCCAAAGATAAGTGAAGTTGTGAAAGCATTAGAAGAAACCATATTGCAAAATGATGGAATGAATACAAATTCTACTTTTGCTTCCTCTTCTGCCAATGATTTTGGAGTTTTCTAAGGGTGATGCAATGAGACATCCTTATATTGATACTACTTTTATTAAGGATAATGTTAATGACAATAACGGCTATGATTATAGTGGAGGGTACACACTTGCAATAAAAGTGGAACCTAAATAGATGTTACACATTTAGTTAGACATGTCATTTTCTTTTTTCTTTTTTCATTCTCAAACAAATTTTTACTTGTACTCTTTCTCGTTTTTAATATAAGAAATATAATGTTGTCTATTATTTTTGTGGCCAATAGTTTGAAGTTTTTGAATGAACTTTTGTCCTAATTAGTAGAGCAATTGAATTTGCAGAAAAAATTTCATATAAAATCCAATTACAAACATTTTTAGGATGTATTAATTATGTTATATATATTTTATTCTTAATCTTAGGATTATATGCTCCCCTTTGTTTAAATGAATAAGTAAAAATTTGCCAAAATGGGATGAGTGTATGATCCATAGTATTAAGACTTTGAAATAAATGGTTAAGAAGCTTCTTTGTTTATGGATTCTTAATCCTCAAACATTTCTTGTAGTTGAAATTGATTCATCTAAAGAGCAAATAGTTCAATATTATTCAGGAACTTAAAATCAAGCTCAACAAAAATATAGTACTATTAAAAAAGAAATATAGTACTATTAAAATATAGTACTATTTCAAAATAATTTATTTTCTAAAAGATTTTTATTAAAAACTTATTGCAAAGCTACTAAATATGTATTATGTATCAACCTTTCTCACTACCTTAGAAATATTTACAAGGTTAAGATAGTAATCAGACCCCTAATTTTGTTGTTGTTAAGTGACAATAATTAATTACTAGTCATGTTTAATTTATATTGTTTTCTATAATTAAGGTAGAAGAGTGATAGTATTATCAAAGACAAGTGTTAAAGGATGTATGCATACTACTCTTCTCTTCTCCGTCTCTCTTACACATCACACATTCAGATTTCCTATTTTTCCTTCCTTCACCACCAGCTCAACTCTTTCATTCTCTCTTACCACACATTTCCCCTTCTTTCTTGCACATTTGTTTCCTTCTTATTTCCAAAAAATAGGAGGAACCAAAAGTCATTTCTTCTTCAACCCCTTGCATGTCCTAGATTAAGACACTAATATACCAAACTTCCAACACTAATATTTAATATCTTATTCGGTTATTGTTCATCATCCACGTCCATTTTCTTCTCCTTACCTCATGAAACTTCCTCCATGACAGCAATTTCTTCCTTTTCAATCTAACCTCACACATGTTTTTCCTTCATCTTTATGATCATCTGCACCCCAAAACACCACCAGAAGAACATAAAGATCAAACTTGGGAATTTCATATTCAATCCATCTAAGTAGAGACAAAAGTAGTAGGAGCTAGGATGAGTTCTTCCTTGTCAAAGAGTGAGTTCTTTTTCTAGTATAACCAATTTTTTATGTTGCAAATGGGATCTTGGGTCGATTTCAACATATTTTTCGTTGAAGATTTCCTTTTTGGGGTTTTGAAATCACGAGGGTTTTGAAATTAAGAATGAGGAAAATGGTAATGTTTTGCATATAGTTATTGTTGGAATTTCCATTGACCAAACGCAACCAACTTTTATGTGATGTTATGTATTATGATATATCTATTATGATCAATGGTTGATGGTGTTTTGTGTTATATTTTTGTTTGAATTTTTATTAATTAAAATACGAAAATATCAGAAGAAAAATGAGTCGAGTAGAGCTATTGACCCACATAACTCATATCAGGTTGGTCAGTCTTGATAAATTATCCAATAATAAAGAGGATTGGGTCTAACTGTTCAATTCATGTGATCAGACTCTTTGGATCAGTGCGGGACAGAGTCGAGCCAACTCATTTGACAATTCTAGGTAGAAGGTGGTTTCTCTCCACCCATGTAAATTTAGAGTTAATAGGTCCAATTTGAAGTAGTTGATCATGATTAGATTGCATATTGTGTAAGCATGAATGAAATGATGATTATTATGTGTTGATTAATGAGTGCATTTAAATATCTTACTCCTATTAACTTAATTTTTTTTTTCTTTTGAGTGTAATTACTCACTTTTGTTGTTTTTCATTGTGGCTTCTTACAGTCGCACATCATATGTGTGGGTAGATAATGAGCTTGTTGAGGAGTAGACTACTAGAAGATAACACACAAGTTAGTTTTGATAGTCATTTTTTTCACCATCTCGAATGACATTTGTTATTTTTATTTAAATGATTAGAATCGACTCTAATAAATGTGACAATTGAGATTAGATTTGTATTTTCGTATGTTATTTATTTATGCATGGTTTACATGTTACTTCTTTTATCTTAAAAGTTTTTAATTCAATCCTATTTTGGTCGCTTTTATGTCTTATATTTCTTATTAATGGCTTTTAGAGTAAAAAGTGTCACAATCATTGTCAAGGAGCTCTTTTCGCCTCAAACACATTTCAACCAACATAAGACATCTATTTTGCATTGTATGTTACACAAGATGACTCTAAAGGTGAGTTGAATAAAGTCCTAATTTTTTCAAAGATTTTTACAGAAGGAGATATTTTGTAATAGTGTAATTAGTAAAGCTATTTGTATTAGAAATTTCATGCAAAAAAAAGTAGAGTAATTGCAATTATACGTTTATAGTTTGGACACTCCAAAAAATATGTTAATTGGTTGATTCACAAGTTATTCAATCAATTAGTTAATATATATAATTAATTATCAAATTAAATTGGATGCTACTTATTGATAGAAAAACTTAATAAATAGAAAATTTTAATTTAAAAATCATTCGTGAGAATTGAACCTTTTTTAAACAGAACTTCACAATATATTCAATATCATGAATAATTTTAAAATTAAAAACATATTAATTGCCTCCAAACCCTAAGATCAAAATTAATATAAATAAATACATACAAAAATTAAAGAGATAAGGGAAAGAAAAAATCACACCAATATTTATATTAGTTCCCCTACTCGTCTTTTCTATGTAAAATTATTTTAGTCCTTATTCAATATGAATGAGAATTTATTTATTTATCATAATATAAATTTTTATAAGATTTGTTGATAATTGTTTACAAGGTTTGTACAACAATTCTCTCTTTTCTAAACGCTCAAGAACCGCATTTCTTGAAAACCCTTCCAGAACAATTTGAACCACTTTCAATATGAAGAAACCCTTTTAAATTTGCAAGACAGCAACACCATAAATAATCGTCAACTCTTATCTGAAAAAAATAAATCCTCTCTTTAACCCTTACAAGGTGAAGCTGATTACACTAAATTGCTCATTTATAGATCAATAACCCAAACAAATAGTACCTCACATTTTAATAATATATAGAAATCTATAATGCGATTTATGTCATATAACAAAGATGAAATAAGAATATGTTTTAGTTAAAATATATATTCTTTTTTATACAGTAATCTTAAAATATCAATGGATATAGAATATAGGTAGTCATTAAAAATGATATGATTAAAACTAAAATTAACCAATAGTACCAATTAGGCAGTTGTTCAGTTGGTTGATTGAGTGATAACGAATAAGTATACTAATTTAAAAGTTTAAGGCTTAAATCACGAAAATTAATATCAATCATTAATTTATTAACATTTTTCTAAATATAATGTGTAGTGTTTATACTCTTCTCTAGTGGTTTTATCATTATATTTGATGGTCACTAACTTCATTAGTAATATAACTCTTGCAAATTAGCAAAAAAAATTTGTAAAGTTAGAAAATTTATTCTGAAGAATAAAAAGAACAAAATATCTTCTCAAGTGTCTATGAATTCATTCTTAAGAAAAGTAGTGGGAAATAAAAGTTGAAATAAAATTTTGATATTATCCATATTTCTATTTTTACGAATAAATTTTAGGAATACGACTAGCATTAATCAAACGTCTCCTATTCTCATTGTTATTTCCTGGAAAAGTTATTCCAGAGAAGAATTTTCAACTTTCAAAAGTGATTGAAAATTAAAACTGCTAAAAAAATCCTAATTAAATATCCCTAATTATTTTATTAAAAAGTTTCCAACTATGTAATAAAAACAAGTATCCAACAAGGTGCAAAAACACAAAAATATACAATAGAAGAAATATTTTGCTTGAGGGGTAATTGGAAGAGATATTTTCTAATGTATTCAGAAGAGGTCAAATTTCATTTCCCTTTCTTTATATGCGACCAAAAGCATGCATATAAAGTATTTATTTTCTTAAACATATTTTACCAAAAAAGAAAAACTGCCATCAAATTATAAATATAGGTAAAAAGCATTCATGTATGGTCAAGAATACTCACTTTAATTTAGGTAAAAAAGCATTTTATTTTACAATATGACATTAATATGATAAAATACATAATTTTATAGCGGTCGAAGATATATGTGTAAAGATTGAAAATATTATGATACACGTGTACAAAATATTGATTTTGTGAAGAAATTGATTCCAATCTATCACATGCAATAAGCAACAAACAACAAAATTTATAAATTTTTTGATATGGAGTTAAATGCATAAAACAAATGAAACTTTATAATAATTGATTATGCATCATCCCATTAATTATTCAATGACTACCAGCAGTGACTAATATATTTTTGAGTGGCCTTTAAATGACTTGACTTCTTTTCATATTTGGTCTTTGAATGTTAAAAGATAAACATAAATAAATATACAAGAAAATAATGAATGTTGTTGCAAACCAACAAGGAGGAGTCTTTTTCTTACATAGTTATGGAGGAACAAGAAAAGCTTTTATGTGGAAAGTTCAAAATTTTATGTGTTAACTTTGGACAACTCCACATGTAACGTGCAGTATGACGATAAAATTGCTGAGCTATTCAAACAAACAAAATTGATTACATCGGATAAGGCTCCAATAATTAGTGTTGTCCATGGTTAATTTTCTAAAAAAAAATTAAATTATATTTATTTTAAAATTAATATGTTGATTTAGATTTATAATTAAATTTATTATTTAATTTAAAATTAAGTATAAAATCAATTGTAAACTTAGTTATGATTAAATAATTGATTTTTAATTAAGCAACTGGTTTTAAAAAAATCGATTTTTTCTTAAAACTGGTTAAAATTTGATTATTTTTTAATATTTATTTTTAAAAAAATCATTTATTTATATTTTAAAAATCGGTTATTTAAAAAAAATTGATTTTTTTGATAAATTTTTTTAAAATTTTTCTCACCAAATTTTTTGAGAAAAAATTCGATTTAAAATTTTTCTTAGAAAAAAAAAGTTATTTTAAATCTTTTTTCGAAATTTTTCAAGAATAAATATCTCGAAATTAATAAAGTATTGGGGGCCTATGAGCCCCCTCCCTTAAACCCACAAAAAATAATGAAATAATAAGTCGGTAGAGTGATGGTAAAATCAGAATCGTTTTAGAGGTTTGGGGATTTAGGATTTTTGTGAGTCGAGTGAATAAAAACCGGACAAAAATCAAATCCAAATATAAAATATAAGTGGGTATCCAACCGGTTCATAAATAAACCGAATTATAATCATATAATTTTAACCGAATATTTAAAATGAATTTGGACCACATAACAGGATTTTTTCACAGTCGTACCAATAACTCATAAGTATTTATTTAATTTTGATTTTACATATATACATTTTGGTTATTTTTATATTTTAGACTTATATTTTTTTGATAATTTGAATTTCCTAATTATTTTCTTAAGAATCTAAAGTTTCATAGTATTTTATTTTGTCCATTTTTTTATGAACAAATAAATCTTTTTAATTCACTATATTCAAAGTGTAGTTATAAAAATAAAATATGTATGTATGGATTGTAAAATTCTACTTGTTGAAGTTTTTTTTTCAAGATCCTTTTATATTGGCGTATAATTTGATATATGTATAATAATGCAAAAAGTCAATCATATATTTAAGATATTTTTATTGCAAAGTCATATTTAAAAAAAAAAAGTTTTACAAATTATGATTATTCAATTACTGAATAAAATTAATTAGAACAATTGAAACACATATTATTATAAATTAGAAGTTTACACATCATATTAAAATTTGTGGTTTGCAATATCAGTTTGGTCATTCTGAATCTATTAAAAAAAATTCATTTCAGCATATATTAGAGAACTAGAAGATTATTTAATCCAATAATTTTTGTGTCTTATTAGTTCCCAAAGAAAGTTGACAATTTGATGGAATTAATCTCTAGTATTTTTAAGATATATATGAGGTGGTATTTGTGAATCAATACACCGATTATGTAAATCAATACATCGATCATGTGAATCAACACACATATCATAAATTAAACGGTCGTATGTGTGTTTGTTGTTAACTCAAGATTAGAAATTTGTGAGATTATTGTTTCAGCTAATTTGACTAAGAGGTCTCTTTCATAATTATCTAAAACAAATCTAAAAACTATTGAATGTTTATTGGATTTGTTGTTGAGCATCATGTAATATATATTATACGCAAAATGGACTTAAAATTTATTTATTTTTAGACGTCTAAAGTGAATTGTATGACAAATACTTATCATATCATAACTTCTAAATTATATTTTAGAAACATGCAATCATGTATGCTAATTGCATTAAACCAACAAGTTAATATATGTAGTACTCCCTTTAATTTACAATCAATTTTTGATTGATTATAACCTAATATTACTCAACTAAGATTTTTTGGATGTTTTGTGTATATTTCAATTACTCTAATATAACACACTAAGATGAGTCATAAAAGAATATTGAAAATACTATGAAATCTCAATTCTAACAGGGTATATTGAATCAAGAAATTAGAAACTTGTTTATAAAGAGTTTGTTGATTATTGTTCGACGAATTAGTATTCTCAAGATTATAAGAAACAATAAGCAGTTAAATATGATTATTGAAATATATTATTATGTCATTTTTATCTTTGTACAAACCTAGTGGGAACTAGAAGTTTTAAAGAGAATTTCATATTTGTGAAGTTTAGGTAAGAAATTATCAGCTACAAATGCCCCTATCATGTTGGACAATACATCATTGTAAATTAGTCTCAATGAAGGGTGATACATTTTTTTTTCTACATATAAGAATTCTTGAACAAGGAATGAAACTAAAAAATAAGATGACTCAAGTGAGGATGTGAATGTTTCAAAAGATTAATATGACATTTTTTTAGTATTAGACGAACTTATCCAGTACCTAAAATTATGAAAATAAAAAGATCTCAATAAATTATGTCATGAATTGAATATGATAAAATCGAAAAGAATCAACATTGACAATATTTTTTGCATATAATATAATATTATATACTATCAATGATAATGAAGATTATAAACTAAAGTCTATAATAGATTATAGATAAAGAAATTATTTGAAAATAGAACGAAGCAATTGAAGTTGAATTAAGTTCACTTTATAAAACGAATGGTTTTTGGACTTGAAATTTGTGCACCTGAAGATGTGATGCTAGTTAACTATGATTAAATTTCGTGCAAAAAGAAAATGAGAATGGTGATTACATATATTTAAAGTTTGACATGATATTCAATAGTATGATAAAAGTTTACCGTTGAAGAGACATATTCACTAGAAGTAAATTCGAGAACTTTTTCAAACCTTATTAAGTTTAGTAGCACATGAACATCTCAATTCAATGTGAAAGATGTGTTACAATGTATTTGTATGACTCACTTGATAATTTTTATATGAAATTCTCCGAAGGATTTAATTTTCGTGAAACATACAATTCATACTCTTGAAGATATGACTTAATCGAAATGAATAAGTCTCTTTATCTACATCATTTGTCTATTTTAAGAAAATATTTTGAAAATGATTTTATAATAATTAGTATTTTTGTTGATTATATAAATATTATTAAAACTTCTGAAAGTCTTTTAAAATCAGTTTAATAAAAGAATAGTTTGAAATAAAATATGTAAAAAATACAAGATTTATTTTGCAATTACAAATTAAGTATTTGAAGAACAATATTTTTGTAAATCAGAAAGCTTATACAGCAAACCTGATAATATGATTTTATATGGAAAAATCACATATGTTATATACTCCAATGATTATAAGGTTATTAGATGTGAACAAATATCATTTTAGATTTGTAGAAAACCATGTAGAACTTATTGGTCCTAAAGTACTATATATTAGTTCAATTGAGGACCCTAGTGTACCATACTAATTATACATGTTTTGAAATATTATTTGTTGTCAATTCATCATCAAATATATACTTTGTTACCTTAGATGTTCAAGTTATTTGTCTGATCCTTAAAATAAAATATTAAAAAATAGGTGATTCAAATATTTACTAAATTCGTTCTGTGATAATCTAACATATCTTTTACAAAGTCAATCTCAAGTAAAACTTTTTGAATTATTGGTACAAAATATTGATCGTTGTAGTCTTAAAAATTTAGGAAGAAAATGAATATGTTCTACACTCCTTTTTTTTCACTGTGATTTTGTCCCTCAGAATTTTCCTAGTAAGATTTTTAATGAACAAATGTAAATAGTGGATATTATTTTCTTTTTTTTTTTTATTAGAATTTTTCTGTAAATTTTTTTTTTTATAATAAGATTTTGATGAAGTATATTCTTAAGGAGAGTGTTAGATATTTAAAACTCTAAATTTTCATATTCCTCTCTTATTCTCTCCTTCATGTCTACTATTCGAATACATTGATTGATATACTTTTGATTAATTTCATAACGTCACCCTTCCATTGTTTCATTTTTTTTTTCTTCTGAAAATGAGTCATTAAAAAAATTCTTTGAACGTACAATTCATATATATGGCAAATATTGTCATTAATTAATTAAATTTAATATATTAGTATAACTTTTAAATAAAAATCAAAAAAATATATAATATACTATTTTTTTATAAAAATCATATAGAGACAAATGTTTGTCATCAAATAATTAATTAAAATAAAATTTTTTATTTTATTTTATCCACATAAACATGAGAACAATTATAAAAGTATTATAATTTTTTCATCTTATTTTTCTAGAAATCAGTCACTAAAGAAATGTTTTTTTTTTTACTAAATTAAATCTTTGGAATACACAATTTACACAAAGATAAATATTTGTCATTAATCAATTAGTTAAATTTAGTATTTTATATATCTTTTAAATAAAAGTAAAGATAAATTATAATATACAAATAATAATTTATTAAGAAAACTAAGTACATGACAAATATTTTTAGTTAAATAATTAATATTTTTAATGTCATCGACATAAAATATGAAAAACAATTAAAATAAACTAACCATCATTTTTTTCAAGATGGTTTTCTGGAAAACAAGTTACTAAAAAAAGTCGTGGCAACACAATGTCACTAATCAATTAGTTAAGTTTAATATTTTTGTATACGATCAACATCAAACTATATATGTTAATTATTTTTATTAGTCAAGTTGGGGATCTCTCAAGTGAAATTGAGTAGTAGACGTTTAAAATTATATCAAATTTAAGAGAGTAATAGACTTTATCAGTAAAGGAAAGAAGAAGTGTCCGAAAAAAGATAGAAAATCATTGAACAATCTTTCAAGCCTTAATTGTATGAGAAGTTGGATGTAGCTGAAAACAGGGTGGAAAAAAGAAAGGAGAACACTCTTAAAACAAATTTGAAAGATGTGATCGTGACTGTGGATTTGCATGCCACAAAAGATTGGTACTTTCCTTTCTAAAAAGAAGCTTAGTAGTGCATTCTATAATACTAAATAGGTTCAATAATAGCACATTTTACATTTCTTATTTGATATGTGCAAGTGTGTTATATTAACTTTGAAAAGGTATAAGTGTCTAAAGCCTTGGAAAACAAACAAATTTGTATTCTCCTTTTCTTTTCTTTTTACAGGCAAGACTATTTTATTTTTTAGTAAGCTAGTATATTTGTATATGAGTCTTATTAACAAGTATCTAACATTATACTTAATTACTTCAAATGAATTTTTTGTAAAAAATTAATTGAAACAAAACAAATAAAAAATTATTAGTTGATTGTTAATTTTGTTCTTTTTACTTTGACTCTTCTAATTTGAAATTAGTTGGTTGATGTCTAATCTTAATTCTAATGTGGCAATTCTTATCTTAAAAGTCTTCAAAGCTAATATAGGAAAGCAATACAGACCTATAGCTTTGATTAATTTTTAATTCAAAATAATTTTCCAACATTTAAGCTGACAAACTCTATGCGATGAATAATTACACATTGTATAAGTTTTTAATTAGGCGATCCACGGTATGTTTATCTATATTTCTTATGTAAAATATTCACAAGTTAAAGTGTTTACATAAAAATAAACTAAATTATAACACCTATTTATGTCATAGGAGAAGAAAATACAAATTTTAAAATATTTAGAGATAGTATAAAGGAAACTATAATTTACTCTTTTAACATAACTTAGGTAAGGCAAAGCTGAATCAGTGAACAATAAAAATGTGTAAATGAAGAATACCAACCTAGGGTCTACAAATGTTGAAAAGTTATCATCACCAATACAATTTGACCAATTAAGAAGCTACAAACATAACTATTTTTCTTTTGGTACAAACCAAAAACATTTAAATAAATAAGAATATTTAAATGACTTGTAGAATAAAGCTGAAGCAACCTCTCTCTAACACAGTTTTGATGATGAATTAAAGCCAAAATTCCATTGACAAACTATTTGAACTCTTTGACTATTGTATAATAGAAAAGGTAGTGGCAGTTTAAGGCTAGGACTGTAATTTCAACTTGTTTTTTCTCAGTGATTATTGTGTTGATGTGGAGTTTCCATCAGTAACCCAATATTGTTTAACAGCAATAAGTACCTTCTCAGGAACAAGAGGACCATCTTCATGATCAACCAATTTACTATTCCATCTCATTCCACTGATTAATTGCTTTACCTTAATTAACACGTCGACTTCGTCGCGGATTATGACTGCGCCTTCTGGTCGCAAAATTCGGTCCATCTCGAGAAGAATGTCTTCTGTGTTGCATCTGCATTCAATTACACCGTCATACAAATGCTTGAGGCACAAGAAAGAACACAACTAAAAAAACAAGGATTTCTGTTAATATGTAGTTTAGTCTTTTTTAACATAAACTTTTTAGTAGTGCTATACTGGCAAAGTTGTTGACGCCTATGGAATAAGATTTTACTTCAATTTGAAATAGAACCATGTGTTGTCAATCGCTGATTGATAAAAATAGCAGTATTTTCAACTTCTGCTACGCAATACAGCTACATCGCCGCTATAGTCATTGTTTGACACATTTTTTGTGCTAAATAGTGTATCACAAAACAATAGTAATTTGTTCAATTACCGCTACACTATAGTGCCGATATTTAACAACACTAAATTAAACTTAACAAGACGAATAATTGGATTACCAATTGACCAGAGAAACACTTACTTATCCTGGTACAGACTAAAGAGACCATTGGCATGAATGAGGTCATATGTCCTTGGATATGTGGAAAATGCTTCACACCTGGAATGAAAAGGAACAAATAAGTAAGAAAAACAAATTGAAATATAGATGACAACAATTTTAGGGCTATGATCAGTTATAATCAGTTGTAGCAATGACACTTCTGATTGAAGGCATGCGTCCTACACAGACGGAACAGCAATACATGTGATTACATTTCATTAAGTCATTTACTCAAACTATTACCGACGTTGACGTGTCTGTGTCAGTGCTCAGGAAACAACACATTTTGGCAGACTACTTCATATCATGCTTTTGGGTGATTGAGTATTTATCAAATAAGAATTCTATAGTCACGACAAATATTTCAATACTTAAGATCGAGATATGATATGAATAAAACAGGAACAAATAGTTTGGAAACCATACCAATCATGATAGATGCCAATCAGTCCTCGCTCATAGATCACACCGAGAGTACTTTTCTCAGCTATCGTAGGCACAACATTCATGACCCATGACTTTGATGAATGAATAGCTGCAGCAAAACTACCCAAACCAGCATTCATATCCATAATGTTGCGATATCTTCCGGAATCCAATAGAGAGTTAATTTTCTTGTAAGCATTGACATGTTTTTTCCATGTTTTGTTATCATCCTGGTATTTCTCAGAAGAAACTCCAGGAATAGAGCCACTAGAAACTCTTGGAGGGATGGCATATAGCCTGCTTGGAAATGGTTGAAGATCACCACCGGAAACTTTAGGAGTCGGAGTAATGCAGGCCTCCATTTTCTTATACCTATAGCCACAAAACAAAGTTAAACATATGTATAGGATTTATAAAATCGATAGAGACAATATCAATACCATACAATTCAAACATGAGTGCCAATATCTAATAGCAAAGAGAAATAAAAGGAGCATCAATAATTATGACCTTATTTGGATAAACAACTTAATTAAACGCTTATCATACAAGTGTTTATGTATAAGCTATTCTGTAACAAAAGATAGAATGAAGTAAACCTATTTCCATATACGCCATAAATTGTTTTCATAAGTTATCTCGAAGAGCTTACGAAATAAACTGAAAACAGCCAATGAACATATCATACGATGTTTCCATAAATCCTTCCAAATAGACACACAAATGTTTAGGTCAGTAGTTAAACTCAAATAAGTTAATCCAAACAAGTCCTAAATGTTAATTATTTAAGTTAATTAACAGAAAAAGGAGGGGTGATGCATACCAAACATCATCGGGATCTGAGGATTTGCAAAATTCTACACTGGAATCGTCTTGTCTGCTACGGCATGATTCAGAGTCAGTAGTCTTTTGCCAAATGGCAATTTCAGCATTCTCAGACTTCTTCTCCCAGCAAAGTTTCTTAGCAACCTCTTCAATCTTTCTTTGTTCTTCCTCGAGTTCCTCCTTCGGTCTCTGCCATGCTTTGTAGTTAACCTTCCAATTGATTGGAGGACCAGAAAGCACCCAATAACCACCAGGCCTTAGAACTCTATCAACTTCCATCATATACATTCCATCTGCAAATGAGAAACCAAAATTATAATCTCAAATAATGCTTCTTACATGCAGCTAAAAAGATTTTGTTTAGATTAAAAGTGATTTTCTCACCATTTGCTCCCCATGGAATCAAACATCGAGAACAATGAGCCATGTCGAAGGCTCGAGATGGATATGGCAACTTTATGGTTCCTAAAACACCAATAACAGCAGGTACACCCCTTTCAAGAGCAAATTGAACTTGTGCTTCGTGAGAGTCCCTTGGTGCAAACGACATGGCAACAACATTTCTGCTCCAGAGATACGCACCCCAACTAGCAACCTAACATATATGGATACATAGCTTAATACTAATAATGCACCTAATTATCAAATTAGCATGTACAAGAATGATAAAGGACAGTGAACAAAAATCATCAGGAACTTTCCTGTTTGAATTAGCTTATCTACTAGCATAACCGCTTGTGAAACTATTTTGTGGAGCTTATAAAAACAACTTTTGACATGTCCATAAGCTATTTTCAGTTTATTTCCATAAACTCTCCATGATATCTTATGAAAACAACTTATAACTTATATGAAAATAGTTCGACTTTATTTTATCTTTGTATAAATAACTTATGCATAACCTCTTATATGATAAGCACTTAATTAAATTATTTATCCAAACAGAGCCAAAAAGATAAAAATAAACATACCCCACAACCGGTGTCCAGCGCTGTCCTCACTGTTCCATCATTGATAGGTACAACAGATGCAAGTTGATCGATATATTTATCAGCACCTTGAGGAAATTGAGTTCCACCACCAGGGAATCTAAACACATTCCCCTCATATTGTATCCAATTCTGAATAGCCTTCTCAACTGTGAGACTCTTGTAAGGTGCATTAGCATAAGGAACATAATCCCTACTCTTAGGCCACGGAAAAGGCGTTACATACCCTTTCGGTGCTGGGATCATACAATGCAACTTCTCTTCCTCAGGTGGACAATGTCTCTCTCTATAGTTCATGTTTTCTCTAGGAAACGTCATCGCACGCCGTTGGTCTTGGCAAGGAGTGTAATCGGTATAACGAGCATTGCATGGTTTAAATGCCTTAGTTTGCGAATCAGCTTCATTGATTTGACTAACTTTTCCGGCATGGTGTGAATCAAAACTTAAATTTGGAACTACATCACATTCTGCATTATGCTTTGTAATCTCTAATGCTATGCTATCACCTTTTCCGAAACCACTTCTTTGCCATGCTCCCAATATATAAAAGAAACAGCACAAACCAACTACTATAAAGATCTGCACAGAACTTCTAGTTCTATTATCAGCATGACTTGGTTTTGCCATCTATAACCTAAAAAAAATTATCATTTCTTAATCAGAATTACTAAAGTTATAATAATACTAACAAATTCTAACATTATTATCTACAACAACATCTACTCAAGATCTAACACAATTTCAAGTCATAGAAAAGATTAACATACTTTCTTCAAAATGAATAAAGCTAAACTACTAAGCTTATGATACACATAAACAACTTATCTAACTAAGGATCAACAAATCACTTTCCACAATTGATATAAATCATGTACTTTCACTTCCAATTCCAACCATCAATCAAATCATAATTAATTACTATATATAACGCATACTATTAAAAGAAAATAGAAAAGTGTAAAACTAGGTTCAGATCTACATAACAGTGTCACTCTTGGTGATCCAACAATAAAAGCACAATCTTTCGTATGCTACACATAAAAATACAAAAGATATAGAAAAAACAAAAACATCTGCACTAACCCAATAGATTAACGGAACTAGCCTTAACTAATAACTAACTATTTATTTAGAAAACACGGTAATTTCACACAAAAAATCAAAATTAAAGAATACCCAATAAGACTAACTAAACAAAAAACAACTTTAACTCAAAAAAAAAATTAACCATATAAAAAAACTAAAAACTCGACCTTGGATCCCAAAAAAAATTAAGCAAATTCAGAAAGACATAGAAGAAAGGTGGAAAGGAAGAAAATTTAGACGATGGATCGAAAGTTGAGATCTGTTAAGGATTATATGAAGATGGGGTTGAGCAATGGATGAGAGATCTGAGATTTTCAAGAGAGAATAGTTAAAGAGAACGAAAAAAAAAAAGGACAACCTTAATTATTTTGTGAGGGACCAAAAAACAATGATGATGTTTTTTTCATGTATCACAGTGAGAGGAACGGGAAATAGCAATAAAATGGGTTAGCTTCAGTAATGATATATAAATAAAAATGAGAAGGAAAAAAGAAAAAGTGTTATTAAATAGAAAAAAGTATGAATGAATGAATCTGTTGTTCTGCTGGCGGTGCTGGGAAATCTCTGAGACTGTTATAATTTTATTTTTTATTTTTTTATTTTACAGCGTAAGGTGATTGGTAGATGAATTGAATGTAGGAGTGGACAAACAAAAATGTAGATCGTGTACACACGTTGTTTCTCTGTCCTATTCTGTTGTTCCTAGAGTGAGATTCGGCAATTTTAAATTAGGATTATAGTATATATAATGTTTAAAAATCCAACCGACATTAAGTAAATATTCAAAAAATTAAAATTGATAAAAAAAAAATAATGAAAAAATAATATTAAATCAGTTCGATCGTGCTTCAACCCAGTTAAATAAGATTGTTTGATAATTATAATTAAATATAATAAGATTGTATGATAATTATAATTAAATACATTAATGAATTTATCATTTCTCAATTTAATCAATTGAACGAACAAATTCAATCAAATTTTATATTATTTTTTTACAAAACTAAATTCATATCCTATATCAAAAAGCAAAGTTTACAATACAAATTATAAAGAGGTAAATAATCAAAAGACAAGTGAGTAGATCTAGATATAGCAACACTTGCAATAATATATTTGTTGTCTCTTACGTTTAATATATTAAAAATAACTACTTTGTGTGAAATATATATTTCATGTCATAGATATGTCCTTTGAATTTTAGTTCTTCCCCAAGAAGGCTTTTTATCCGTCTTCAACTAGTTGGTATGTGAATCCTTCCCAATTGTTGTGTGTTCTTGTACAAATGAACACACTTAAATATTAAATAGTCTTCAGTTTGATTTTTTTTTTAAATGTACTTCCACACTTTAAAATTTTATTTTTAAATATAATATAAAAATATTCAAACACGTAGATTCGACTTTCTATAATAGGTAATCAAACATCGTCAATAAACACATAAATTGATTTTAACATTGCATAAAACAACCATCAACTAAAAAATCATTAATCAAAACATAAAAGCAATCAAATAAATTCTTAAACAGTTAACCATTAAATCATTTACTTCGCCTCAGCTTAGTGGAAAATAAATTATTTGACTACCAATTTTTGGAGTAAATACAACAATCTTAACTTGTTGCGTCTCACTCAAACTCCTCAACTCATAGTGGAGTTTCCAAGTCCACCCAAAATTTCCCATGACTCCCCACCTAGTTGATTCTTCCTTACATGACTCTAAATGGATTCTTTATACTAATCAGGGTCATTTGAACATCCATCCATTCACATCAAACATAGAAAAGATTATTTATTTTTAATAGGATTGACACTATGAAATCTTACGACCTTCTTATTTCTTGCACTCGATTCAACAATGCTAGTAAGCATAGTGAACTAATGACTTACCTCATCCGACCAATAATTATGTTCAATTATCAAAGAGTCTAAAAGTTGTAACATAAATGATTGTAAGAAAATGATCACTATAACATGATAATAATATCAGGTAACGACATTCCTCTTAATATAGAGTTTTTTTTTTACTTCTTCGGCTATTGGTCAATCAACACCAATGTATTTGTGTTTCCCTTAGGCATGATTTCCCTTACCCTTATTGGCATGGTAGCCATTCCCAATCTTCCTCTTCAAGCCATGTAAGCTTACTTGAATTTCATTCTTGAATTGGGATATAAGTTATTCAGTCAAGGAAATTTCAATCATCGCTTACATGAATGAGATAAAGTTTGACTCCTTTATTTAGGTCTTCTTCATTAGTCGTCTTATAGAAAATGCTTATTACAACAACTAGCCACCTAGAGTTAGGGAAATACTCTTTTCCTATAGCAACATTGGTAAGTATGTGAAAAAGATTTCATCTATGTTAATGAAGAAGAAGAACAAGAAGAAACTATCCCTATTCAACAAACATTGCTTCTAAAAAGAGCTATATCTTCATAAAAGGGCTTCTTCCAAGGCTTCATTTGCTTCAACATCTAAAAAGGGTATGTCATCTCTTTATCAGTTTGAAACAAATTCCTTTTCCAAAATTTGGCTAACTAAGTTTCTTTCTACTTACTTAATAGGTATCATTCGCGCACTTGTAATACCTAACAACAAAAAGGAATGTAAGTCTTCTACTATTCACATTAAAGAGCCTAAAAATCCCCATACATTCTAAGGGTCCTCAATTGAGTTTATAATAAAATCAGCTGATATAAAGGAAAATTGAAGGTATAGCTTTTGAAGTGCTATTCAAATTTTTCTTTCTCGTCACATATTTAGTTTTTACTATACCAAAAACCTCTCCACACTCTTCATACCACTCCCACAATTAGAGTTGTGCAAAAAAATTATAAGATCGAAATCCAAAATTGAATCTAAATCCATTTTAAATATGCAGTTAAAATAATATGGTTATAATCTATTTTATTTATGAATCGATTGGATATCCACTTATATTTTAAATTTGAATTTGGTTTTAATCCGATTTTTATCCACTCAACTCTCAAAAACTCTAAATCCCAAAAATACTTATGATTTAGTTTTTTCTCAAAAAATATTGTGAGAGGAGTAAATAAATAAAAAATTCTCGAAAAAAATGATTTTTTTTCAAGAATTAAAAAAAAAAATTATTGGTGAATTTGAAGAAAAAAATTATTTATCAAAAAAAAAATTATCAAATTGTTTTTTAAAAGAAAATCTAATATTGTTTAAAAAAAAAAAGTGGGCCTCTAAACACACAAATTTTATGGGCTATATTTTTTGGGACCTTTTTAGTTGTCAAATTTTTTTTTCCATCTAACATGTGGATTGAGACTAATAATTAATTGACATGTCAAATTGACAGCTCTAATGATAATTAGTTAATTAATTGAGATATTAAATATTTTTTTTGAAGAAGACTAAATATGATAGACTCTACATTTTAAATATAATTTTTTAAATTACTAATTTTTAAAAGATAAATTTATTTTCAAAATATTACATTAATATGTTACATTGGAAATGATATTGAGATTAAGATATTGTTTAAATTTAACTTAATTATAAATGTTCAAGACAAAAATTAATATATTAAATCCATTGGGTATTTTGAATTTACTAAATTTTGTGGCGGTGGGGTTTATCTCGGTTTTGGAAACAAACTTTTAAGTGTTGTATTTTTGACGATTTTAGTAATAAATAATTTATTGAACTAGTATGAATCAGAATAAGTGGTTTTAATCAAGTTAATAATAAATTAATTTTAATCACAAGTTATTATAAACAATTGAACATGTTCAATTTTAATCACAAGTTAATATAAACAATTGAACATGTTCAATTTTAAATCGTAAGAGAAAACAATTGTATGGTTTATGTATGTTTTTTATTGAGCTTTTATTTTATAAAAATAATTAATTTTTAAATATGAATAATTGATTTTTTTAAATAATTGGTTTTTAAATTATAAATAAATAATTTTTTAAAAATTAAATATTAAAAAATAATCAAATTTTAATCGATTTTAAAAAAAAATTAATTTTAAAACTAAATTTTTTAAAATCGATTATTTAACTTAAAACAGATTTTATAATAAATTGACTTTGTAATCAATTTTAAATCAAATAACAAATTTAATTATATATCTAAATCCATATATTAATTTTAAAATAAATATAATTTATTTAAAAAAAAAAAATCTATACATAATCCTACTCTACTCTAGACGACTCAAAAACTAATCTCAAGACTAAAGTTGGTGATCATCAAATCAAGGTAACATTTCTTCTTCTTTTTGTGTGATTATTACCCCCTTTGAATTCCTGATTTCTTGACCTTTATTATTTCTTGAAATAGGTTGGCAAGGCATCCAATCAGCCAAATGTTGATTCCAACATTAATTATCACATTCTTTCTCTTGTACCCTACTATGTAAGGTATCAGAACAAAAATTTGTTAGATATTCCTCGATTTGATTGAAAATCATTTTGAGAGGGTCCATACAAATTTAAGGGGAGCCATGACCACATATCAAAATGTTTGTTGTGTCATTACACACCTATCTATTCTTAAGCTGCCAACCGCCTAACTGAAAGTTTTTAACCATATGCAAATAGAGGCATCACATGTCTTCAAGTCTTGATCCTTCTTATTTCTATTTGAGTTCTTCTATATGATTATTTACCCACTCAAAAATATTAAATATTAAATAACAAATGATAAATTATTCACCGACAAATGATTATTTACCCACTCAAATTATTAAATAACAAATGATATATATATATTAGATGGTGATGCCAACATCATAACTTCATAACATAATTCGCCGACAAAGTTTTTAATTGAATAAACTAAGATAAGTTTTTAAAGAAATTAAATAAGTTAGATAATTAGTCTTTTTGTTACTTTATTCATGTAATTAATTGCAAATTTGCAATTATATATTACCCATAATATATATCCAAAAAAAAGTACCACTTATAACGTATTATGTATTGATAAGAGCAGTTTAATAAAATGGAGTGATAACATCAACTATATAAATGAATGCTTATTAATAACTAAATTTTTTTAACGTTCTTTATTAAAATAAATTACTTTGTTAACGTTCTTAACATTCACCAAATCAAATAATATATAAGCACACAAGGATGAACACAATTCTTGTAAGCTCTAACTTCTTAACAATGGAAATCAACATTTCTTCAATAGAAAACATAAAACCATCATCTTCCACAGCCAACGAACTCAAAACCTATAAACTATGTTTATTTGATGTTTTTCAACTAAATACCTATTTTCCATTAATCTTATTTTATAACAAAACAAATGACATGCAAGAATTCTCAAATGTCTCAACTCAATTAAAGAATTCACTCTCCAAGGCACTAACAATTTTCTACCCTCTTGGTGGTAGAAGAAATGATATTTCCTCGATGGATTGCAACGATGATGGCGCAATTTACATTGAATCATCAATAAACATGGAAATGGAAGAGTTCTTAAAACCACCAAAATTGGAATTACTAAACAAATTGCTTCCATGTGAACCAAACAAGACACATCCTTACAACAAAATCTTGCCTCAAATTTTAGTCCAAGTCAACATTTTCAAATGTGGAGGAATAGCTATTGGTTTGTGCAATCTCCACACAATACAAGATGCATATTCTTGTAGTTTATTCTTGAAAACTTGGTCTTCAATTTGTAAAGGGTCAATTGATGAAATATGTGAACCAAATTTCTCAATTGCTTCTTCTACTTTTCCTCCAAGAAACACTTTTGGTGTAAGAGCCGGTGTGTTGAATATTAACAAAGGCTTAGAAATTGAAGTCAAATGCACCACAAGAAGATTTTTGTTTGATAACAAATCAATTAATGAATTGAAAGAAATGTCACAATCACAAAATAATGGAATCAATAAAAAACCTACATGTTACAAGGTAGTATGTTCATTTATATGTAAACACATGATTTTAGCATGCATGAAGGAATTATTAGCAAGTGAGAGTAAAAGAGAAGTGGTGGTTTTACATGTTGTGGATATGAGGAGAAGGATGGGAGAGACTTTGTTACAAAATTCCATTGGAAATTTATTATGGCCAGCTATGATGGTTTGTGAGAATGTGAACAAGGACACTAACATTATTGATATGGTTAGACTTTTAGAAGATGAAATTGGAAAAGTTAATGAGGAATTGTTTTTAAAATTGAAAAATGATCCTTGTTTTATGTGGAGTGAGGAGTGTGGTGAATTAATGCTTGAAAGAATGGAAAATAAAAATCCTATATCTTTTGTGTTCACAAGTTGGGGTAATATGGGATTTAAAGAGATGGATTTTGGTTGGGGGAAACCTATATGGTTGGGTCAAAGAGGTGGTACCAAAGAAAGTATTCCAAATACGGTTGTGTTGATGGAAACATATGAGGGGATAGAGGCATGGATGACAATGGCAGAGAAACATTTAGATGTCTTGGAAAATGATAAAGAATTCATCAAATTTGCATTGCTTAATCCCAATGTTAATTTCAACTTAGTATAGACATGCCAAAAAAGAATAAATACGAATTTTCCTAGGCATTTTACCCGTGCAATGCACATGTCAATTTAATACTTTGAATTTTATAGAATAATAACAATATGTATTGTCAACGTAATTAAAAAATATAAGGCTTATAAAAATAAACACTGTTTTTATAAAATTACATATTTTAATTTTTGAAATACTTCTTTATGAATTACATTTGAAGTAGCGTTTGTTTCAAAGCCTTCATTGTCATTTGTCAATAATTAAAATTTTCAAATGTTGTCTATCATAATATATTTATTACGAAGCTATTTTGACTTTCAAAAGAAAAATTCATCAATTTCTATATATGGAGATTGATGGCGGACATAATAAAAATGAATAAGGTGCAGTCCAATGAGTCTTGAGCTATACAAATTATGTATTGAGCTATACAAATTATGTATATTTTGAGTTATGAGTTACCTTGAAGAAAAAAAAGTTATTTTAAATTTATAGTCTGAATACAAGAATAATGATTATAGTTGTATATATATTATCTTTTTAATTGATTAGAGATTCTTTTACATGACTCTAATAGTTGCATATGTGTACCTTAAGCCTTGTGCTATCTTAGAAAAGAAGAGTTATTGTAAATTTGTGATCTCAATAAAAGAATAATAATTATAATTCTATATGTTATTTTTCTCATTGACTAGAATGTTTTATTCACTTTTCCAATGATTGACTCTTTATATTTTGAGCCTTGCATTGAGAAAAATAGTTATTTAATAATTGGTGTAATGTCGTCATAATAATAATAATTATAGTTGTGCATGCTATCTTTCATAGTGACCATATTTTTTTTTTCAAATTTTTCCAAATTGATGGCTGTATTAAAGACGGTGATATGCATTTATTATTCTTTTATGCACATACTACAAGAGTATGTATAGCTTGTATAAGACATAACATAATATGCACAATTATTTTGTAAACTATTAGTTTTGAGTTTATTAAATAATAGCATGTGCGATTATGTCATTTTTTTAAAGGATTGTTTTAGCACAAAATGACACTTATTAGCATTGTAGGATTTTATGAAAATAATAATTTTATAAAAATATTTTTTTATTATGTAATATTTGAAAATCAATTTTACAAAACATAAAATTTTATTTTACAAAACATTATGTTTAAAAGTCGATTGATAAAACTCAACTTTAAGATTTACGGAAGTGTTTTTTTTTTTTTAACAAAAATTCGAATTTTGAATCCTTTAATATTTTAATTTAATTACCTGTAGGGATATTTGTGTGCATTTGCAAAATATATGCAAACTCATTATAGGAGGGACATATGTCCGCTTCAAAATAGAGAGTAAGGTTAAATGGTTGTGTAATAAAATAATGATATGATGTGATTGGTTGGTTGTCTAAAATACTAAGCAAAAATTACATGATTGTCATTGTGAGAGAGTTTTGAAGGAAAAAATTTATTTGTTAAAAGTTATAGGATTATAGTATATAGCGATATTTCTCCATGTAGCCCACATGACCTTATCCCAATAAAATTGGGTCATAGTGATCCCAACAAAATTACCAAGACCCAAATTTTTTTACCTTTTGTATGAGAAACATAGTGATCCCAACAAAATTATTAAAAATAAAATAAAATTATTAATAGAATTTCATTTTTAATATTATTGATGTTATTTACACGTGTTTTGTTTTGGTTTTTTTTGTTAGAGATTAAATTTTTAAAATTAAAACATGACCTCTAAAATGTATGAGACAACTCTAACATTATTAAGTGCATATTTTATATTTTAGATCTATTGATATTGATAAGATTATCTATCATACTACTATACACTAGTACTATTAATTATTCTAACTTTTAGATTTTCGGTCGATACAAGTTCTATTTGGATAGAAAATTGAATTGACATCCACTCTTATACAATTATGTACAATTGATTTTGTTAAACTATATCTTCTTTCTTTGCCATTCTTTACATATTTTTTTTTTCTTGATGTTCCTTATCCTTTATTAAAATTTGTATTAGTAAACATTAATATATTGTATCAGTTAAAAAATTAAATTTGTTTGATTTTTTTTTATATATATTTTTTATTCAATGCATAGAGATGTCAAATACGATCTAATGTAAAATTTATTTATCTAGGACATCAATCATCAAATACAAATGAAAGTTATTTTCTATATTTATGTTTTGTAGTTTTGTGAATAAAAAATTTATGAAATTAATGATTTCTAAATGAAGCATTCATTACACTGTCCATTATAGTCCAAGTATATTAGTTAATTAGAGAGGGTGTAGAAAAGAAAAAAAGAGTAATATTGATTAGAGAGAGTCGGGGAGAAGCGAGTGGGCGGGCTCGAAAAAGTGTTTAAAATTGATTGACGAAAATTTGAATATACTGAAAAGCTGTTATCGCATTAACAAACAAATAATTTTGATGTGAATGGAGAATGGAATGTGAACGTTTCGACGTAGTTGAAGATCCTCTCGCTAACTATTCAGGTCTTTCTCTCTTTCCCTCAACATTTTCACTTCCATCCTCCCAACCCTTCCACGATTTCGACTCCATCCACAATCATCTCAGATCCATGGTAATTCCTCTCTCTCTCAGCTCCTTTTTCTCCTCTTTGTTTCATACTATTCGACTTCACTTTAGTGGAAATCGTTGTTTTCTACAACTATTCGAGTTCATTTTAGTTTATCATTATTAGGGTCATGGAAATGGTTGTTAGTGATGAGAAATTCTAGTTCATTTTAGTTGTATTATTATCATTATTAGGGTAATGGAAAAAGTTGTTAGTTACAAGAATTTGGAGTTGATTTTAGTTGTATTATTATTATTATTATTATTATTATTATTATTATTATTATTAGGGTTATAATGGAAAACATTGTTAGTTATAAGAATTTGGAGTTGATTTTAGTTGTATTATGTCATTGATAGGGTAATGCAAAAGGTTGTTAGTTACAATAAATTGTAGTTAATTTTAGTTGTATTATTATTGTTAGGGTAATGATGGAAAAGTTTGTGAGTTACAAGAAATTGGAGTTGATTTTAGTTTAGGAGAATGCTAATGAATGCCTTTAGGACATTAGTTAAAGAGGTAAATTTGTACCGGGAAATGATGTATTTGTTACATTGACCAGTGTTTAGCTTGTATTCTTAAGAAAAACTTTCCTTTAATGGAATCCATAACCAATGCCCTAAGAGCACTAGATATCAAGACCGGTTAGTTTATCATTATTAGGATAATGGAAAAGGTTGTTGTTACTTGCAAGAAATGGGAGTTGATTTTAATTTTAGCCTTAATTAATGTTGCATTAAAGTAATGTGAAAAATAATGTTAATTGCGATCTGTCTCTCTTTTATGTTTGTACAGGCCTTGCAAAGTCCTGCCAAACTTGTAGAGCAGGCCAAGTCCATATCAGAAGACAATTATGAATTTGTCACAGAAAATTTAACACAAGATGTGGGAAATGATGTTGTTGTTGCTGCTGAAGAGGGTGAAGAATTTCCACGAAAACGGAGACCGGGCTTAGGCCTCAATCGTGCACGTCCACGTTTCTCTCTGAAGCCTACCAAAAAGTAAAGCTTATTTGATGTTTATGATCTTTTTATTAGTTTCTATGCTGATTTTAAAATTTTGAAAGTGTATATGTTTCTCATGTGTTTGATATTTGACAGGCCCTCTGTTGAGGATTTGTTACCAATTCTGGACCTGAAAGCCCTGAAAGATCCCATGGAATTCTTCGCAGCCCATGAGAAGAGGGAAAGTAAGTAATGGTTTGTTTCTTTTCTGGATTGTACCAAGAATGCAGTTTTTTGACTTTTCATAAACTTGTGTTGTGATTTGATAGATGCAAAAAGAGAAATACAGAAACAGTTGGGTTTCCTGCCATCTGAGCTTAATCAGGATTCCAATAAACCACGTGAACGTCGACCTGGACTTCCAGGGCTTAATCGAAGGTACCAGCCATAAATACTTCTTCAACAGTCAGACTCCACTGCGTTTATGTTGTACGTCATTTTTATTTGTGTTGTTTGATGTGTTCTTGATGTTGTATTGGCCAGGCCAGTTAGATACAGACATAGGTCTTCAACAATAACTTTGGACAATAATGATGATGTCCTATCCTCCCAAGAGGCATTTGAATCTGACAGCATTGACCCTGTTAGTGATAACACTGACAAAGACAAAGCTTCTCTTGCATCATTGGATACTGAAGTAACTGGTGAGTGAATGGTACTATATTCAATATGGCCAGGCTTGATTATCCCAGTGTGGATCTTATTCTTTTACAGTTGTTTTTTCTTCTGAGATTAGTACCCTTTTTTGTCACCTTTATTGTTCATACTTCAAGCAATTGTGTTTGTACCAGGTTCATCAACTGTTCAAGAGAAAGAGGTCAATGACGTATTGCAGGGATTGCTTTCTTGTAATTCTGAAGACCTAGAGGGGGATGGAGCAATGAATCTTTTGCAGGAGAGGTTACAGATCAAACCCATTGTTCCTGAGATATTATCAGTTCCAGACTTCCCAGATTACCAACCAATTGATCTGAAATTATTGCGAGGGAATTCGTCGAAGCCAAGAAAGGCATTACCCGATGTAGATAAGTTGTTGAAAGGAATCAATATTAAGACACCGCTTAGAAGAGATGCAGGGTGCATTGAGAAGCAATTAGCTTCACCCACTCCACCAAGAAGTCCATTTGCTTCATTGTTATCATTGCAGAAGCACATTTCACAGTCAAAGCCATCACCGGATCCATTTTCTACTCTTGAAATTGATCATGTTTCTACAAGAAACTATTCACCAACTCATATGATACTCCAGGAAGTCAATACTGATGGCTCTAGCAAGCCGTCAGATGAGCTGAATGCACCTATGATTGAAGATGTTATTGCTGCTGGTGAGACAAATACAATTCTGGACATTTCTGAAAGTTCCAAGGAAGACAACTCTGGGAAGTCATCAGATAAAGTTAATGCACTCTTATTTGAAGATAGAGTTGCCGTTACCGAGACAAGTTCAATTCAGGTCCCTGTCATAAATTGCACCGGTACTCCTCAAAAGGCCGTGGTGGATAATTCAAGGGAACCTGAGTTTGATGCTAATGTTGACTCGAATGAACATCCTGTTGACATGGATGTGGATATTGGAGGCAGTGGTATGGGACAAAAGGTTATGGATGACACAGAAGGCACGCAAAATATTGAGCCAAATGAACCTTACCAATTTGAGGACAAAGTATGTTGCCTCTGAGCATTTAAGTTTAATAATCTTAAGATGTTTTTGAAGGTTTAACTCTGAAATCTGTTTTTTTTTTTTTCTTAATTATGATAGACGCTGGAAGACAGTTCGCAGGAACTTACAGCTTCTATTTCAACAGACGGTGCGAAATTCAATTTGGTGATTCCACTAGGTACGTATATATTTACAACATTTTAGTAGAAAAGACATTATTCTATGTTTATTTATCAGAAAACTCAATGTTATCTTTTGTCGATGTAGTTGGCCTTTTCTAGTGGGTCCAGACTTGAATTTTGTTATTTTTTGTGTGAGAACTTTTTATAGCAATGCAATGAACTCTGCACATAGGTTTCCCGTTGTTTTGAAATCAGGGAAGAATTGGGTTTTAAATTGGGTTTTGAAATCAGGGAAGAATTGGGTTTCCCGTTGTTACCATTGATGGCACTAACACACTTGTGATATGCATCAGCTGATCAATCAAATCCAGTTGGGTTTCAAGCCAGCTCTATGAACAAACAGTCTAGAAGATCAGATGATGGTCCAGAACAGTGTTTACAGGTTCCTAGCTATGCTGGTTTTAATTTTTTGTACCCCAATCTTTAAACTAAGGGTATCTTAACAGTTCAATCATTTCTCATGTATTCACACTTTAGCATAATTAGATAAGTAACTATATTAAACAGTTTATTGCATTGAAGATGTTTTTCCTATTTTTTTATCTATTTATAAATTTTCAGAGGTTTTCCCCTCATACGATCAATAGCATCATCATGTGTACACGTCAAACATCGAAATAAATGATAGCTGGTCATATGCATGTTTCCAAGGGCTCTTCCCCTACGATGAAAATTGAAAAGTAAAGTAGTTTAATCAAATATAAATATTATATAATACTATGGTTAGTATTTTTTTGCTGGAATGGGTAATGTAACAATCAATGTGACATGTACATAAAGGAACATGGTGACATGCTTTTGAATGTGATCAAGTGTAATGTATAACTTAAAAGTATCCTCTCTAATGACATGCTGACAGAATTTCACACCTTTGTTTGCCACTATTATTTCCCCTTATCAAGCATAAAGCACATGATCTTTTACTAGTTAATTGGTTTATGAATTAAGATCTTAGGAAAATAATCATGCATATGTCTTGGAAAATAATTACGAATCTCTGTCTTCTGGTACAGGAAAAGACAGTTGGTTCTGTGGCACCTGTTAATGGACAAAAGAGAGTTAAATTACGTGTGCAAAAAGAGTCCAAGGGTAAGAAGAAACTTGTGCAGAGGAAAAGCCTTGCAGGTTTGTACTTGCCATTTAGCTCATTCATTAATTTTCAAGAATTTCGTTTGTTGTCAAGTTATTATATTTTTGATCTATCTTCCCAGATGCTGGCACATCATGGGAATCTGGAGTAAGGAGAAGCACCAGGTTCAGGACAAGGCCTTTGGAGTATTGGAAAGGGGAAAGAATGGTGTATGGTCGTGTACACCAAAGTGAGTACAATCATAGTATTTTGTTTATTTAGAACTTTGGCCTAATCTTTTATTTGTTGATGGGGTGAGATGTGTCATTAGACTAGATCTTTAGCTAAGCCATAACTACGTTTAGACAACAACTATCTGCACATTGACACCTGTTTTAAGCCTTTCTTGTTTATAACAATAACAATTATTATTACCGTGTTAATTAATTTTGGAGTGTAGTAGTAACAGAAGCAATGCTATTTTTAAGTTATCAGCACAGAATAACTGAATAATGTTTCTAGTTGTCGTAATACATAACTAAGTATAGTGGGAAAGCAAGTGGATAAGATATTTTGATACAGGTTCAACCTCTATAGCACCGACACCTCTTTATCAAATTTTAGTTAGTGTTAAAGTGTCAGTGTTGTGTTCGGTATCCGTGCTTCAAAATGTACAACTAGAGATGCTTAGTATTTGTTTAATTAATTTGAATTTGAATGTAAAATTATGGTGTTCTTGACATGTGTACTTACTGTAGGATTATAAAAATAATTATTTATGCAGGTTTGACTACTGTCATAGGCGTGAAGTGCATGTCTCCAGGAAGTGATGGGAAACCGACCATGAAGGTGAAATCATTTGTATCGGATAAATACAAAGAGCTTTTTGAGATAGCTTCTCTACATTGAAAGTGAAAACAGAGCTTTAGTTTTTTTTTCTTCTTGAATGTCTTGTCTTTAGACTTTTAATGGAATTGACATGTAAAAAGTGTTTATTATGGAAGTAAAAAGTGTTCTTTCATTGAATGAAGTGATACTTATTTACACCTAGTAGTCATTAATTTTTTTTAATTATCAGTCAACAATGAGATTAATGCAATAAACTGAATTGTGATAATTATCAGTCAACAATGAGATTGATGAGATTAATGCTAATTAGTTTAAAGATTGGTTAAAAACCCTCTTTTAAGTACTAGTTAATGCAATAAACTGAATTGTGATGTGTGGTTGTATAAACATTATCTCACTTATTGGATATGGATGTGTTGAAGGGAGAGGGCAGTAGAGGTGTGTTGAAAATGTCAGTCCAATGTGCTCGGTTTCCTCATGAAATGAAGGGGTATGACCCGACTCGGTATACTGCCCCATGACTGTGATTTTCAACAAACCGGTTGTTTTTTGATTTTTTTTTATTTAATTAAGGATATTTGAGTCTTTTTTGTGTTTACTGAATCCCTATTATTTTTCATCTGTTTCTTTTATTCGTTTTCGTCCTCTCTCACTACTGTGTTTTTCCTTGTTTTCCACTACTTTTGTTTTGTTCCCCTGTTTTCCCACTACATATGTTTTGTACGTCTTCTCCCACTGCTTCTGTTTTGTACCTTTGTTTTCCACTGATTTGTTCCTCTGTTTTTTTTTGGTATTTTTGTATATTCTGTTTTTGCTATTTTTTTTAGTATTTTTGATCTATTATCTAGAATAAATATTTAATTTTCCACCACTGTGAATATATAACTGTGGTTGCCTATTAGGAGGCGCTAGCACACATTACCAAATGTTAGAATTTTGAAGCTGAATGTTAGGATTTTGTAATTTTAAGGGTCTAATTTTTAAATTTGAATAAGATCTCAAAAAACATTGAGATGCCTATGGCAGATGTTTCGTAGATTAAATGTGTTTTTTGATGTTAACCCAAAAAAAGCAAGGTAATATGCTTCATCAACATATTAATGATGTTGGTTGGTATGAGGACATCATGATTTGAATATTGAAGAAAATTCAAATGGAAAGCTTGACACTACTTTGGACTTTGAGTCAATTGGCATACTCAGGGTGATCATAATACCAAATATTTTCATCAATTAACAAATGTGCGAAATGCATCAAAGCAAATTTCCATGTTGAGAATTAATGAAGGAATTGTTGACGATTTATTTGATATAAAAAATCACAGTGATAAGTCACTTTGAATCTATTTTTGGTATGGTAAATAATTGCGTTGTTGGTTTAATTGAAGAAATAATTCCAATAGTTAATTTAGAGGCATTTTTTTTATCTTACCGAATTGCCCACTTAGGAGGAAATGCATAAGATGTTTTTTGCTACGAACATCGATGGATCGATCTCCTATTGTGGATGAATTTGGAGTTCTGTCTATGTTACTATCGAAATTTATATGGAAAAAGTGTTATTTTATTTAATAAAGTGATACTTATACATCCTGGAGTTATCAATGATTTTTTTTAATAAATAATCAGTCAGCAATGAGATTATTTAACATTATTAAACTTTCGTTACTAATTCATGTAAAAAAACTCAATTGTGATTTTGTGGTTGTATTTGTATTATCTCCTGTTTTAGAATGAATGTGTTAAATTTGTGTGGAACGAGAGTGCAACTTTAAGGAGTAGATTATGAATATGATGCATATAAACAATACAAATATATAGTATGTATCGAATTTATCTTTTCAGTCCTTTAATTTATTTATAAGAAGAACGTTAATCCTTAATTTAAATTATACGATACAATTTTGAATAATTTAAAATTAAATAATAATGTAAGTAGACCAATAAAAATTAATTACATAAATAAATCTGTAAATGGAATAAAAATTAGTTTATAAGTACCATCTACATTAATTTTTATTGGTTTTTCGATAAATTTATGTATATGATTAATCATTAATTTTTATTTTTTATGTTTTTTCAAAATCAAATTACATAATCCGAATCAACCAAGGGTATAAAGTTTTCCAAGTCATACATATATGATTTTAAGCAATACAAATATTTATTGAATTCAAGTAAAATTTCACACATTCAAAATTAGCAAAATTCAAAAAAATTCAAAATCCCACCAACAACGATCCAATTCAATTCAAATACATTAGAAAACAACATAATCCCACCAACAACGATCCAATTCAATTCAAATACATTAGAAAACAACATATTACTCCCATGCAAACATCAATCCTACATACATATATATACACTATTGTAAGAAAATCATGTTCAATCAACAACCTATACAATTTATGCTTATCAAAATGCATGAAACAAGATAGTTATTTTTTCATACTCATCTTTGCAAAACCCCAATCTCAGAATTAACTCTGTTTTCCAACCCAAATTACCCCATAGTTTCATGCATACAAAAGACATCTTAAGAAAAAACTTCTCCTAATCTTGAGCTAGATCATGACTCACATGTGTAGTAAATGATGATTTTGAGATGATATAGGGTTTTCATGGGAAAATTATGAGAATGAAGTGAAAAATTTATGAGTTAAACAAGAAATGTGTTGGCTTGGTGTGATGGTGAATATGGAGGAGAATTCATGTATGATAGAATAATAGAGTTAGAGAGATTTTTTTTTTTTTTTTTTTTTTTTTTTTTTTTTTT
>JBBPBS010001080.1:6480368-6695161 GCA_037974835.1 Cicer judaicum
AGTATCATATTATTTAAATAATATATTTCATCTGTTTATTTTTAGTTGTCGTTTTTTTATGATTATTTACATGTGTCAATAGATTTTAATATTCTTATGAAATTACTTATCATTTTTCTACAATGTTCTTATCTTAGTTATTTTTTCATTTCATCTATTTAATTCTCTACATTAAGAATCAAGAGTAATATTGAAAATATAATAATAATATTGTATTAAATTTAAAAAAAAAATTAATTAGGAACAACATTTTTTGTTTGAAAAAAAATAGAGAGTATTTAGTAATTCTGTATATCCTATTTTACCAGTCAGTATCCATTAAATAGAGTTGACTATAAAATTGAACATTTTGGTAAATAACTGTAAAATTATCGGGTAAAAAAAACTGTAAAATTATATTAAACAGTACAATAATAATAATAATAATAATAATAATAATAATAATAATAATAATAATAATAATAATAATAATATGGTTGACATATATATTTTTTGCTGAAATTTCTTTTAAATTGAGTCAAAAAATAGTCTTTTAAATAGTACATTTAATAAATACACAATTCACACATTATATTTAAATCCTCTCCACCAATATTGTATACACACTCACTCCAAATCTCAATCTCTCTTATTATTTTTCTACACTCTCTTCATTTTGGTGGAGAGGATCGATTTAACATATCTACTAAAGAGTTAGAAGATGACAACCTTAACCTATGTGGCCATGTTGTTTGGTCTTACCTTTACACTTGGGTTATGCGATGCTTCTTTGGTAACAATTAATATAATTGTTAATTTGCCAGACGATGTTATAATAATACGTCTTAATGAAGTAGGTCCAGTTCATGTACATCCAAAAATACCCTATGAATGGACTGTTCCTTCTGACAAATATGAAGATTGTTTTGCAGTGTGGCTTTATTCAAATGTTCCCTTCTCTCCATATGATCCACATTACGACCAAGGTCATTCCATTGTCTATTGGAAGGCAGAGAAAGATGGTTTATATCATAGTTGGGACAATATCAACTTTGTCAAAAAGTTTCATTGGTATTGATTAATGTTCCTATGGTTTCTAGAAAATAAAATATATATTAATGATGGTTGCTTTATTAAATAAATGAAATATTTTAACACAATTTTTCGATACTAGTATAGCCTGTGTAAGTGTTGTTTTGTACTAAAATGTTTTGAACTATTCTTAATGTCTTTCAAAATTTTGAGAAATGGGGACATTAGTTAATTAAAATAGCAATAATGCAAATTTTTTTTCGAGTAATTATCTTAATCTGAAATTTATTTTTTTAAATATTTTTTTTTTTTTTCTTTCAGGAAGTCATTCTCTAAAGAAACAACCTTTCTAAAGAGAAAAACTTTTAATCTCAATAGAGGGCCGCTTTCGGGAGAAGCGACCTCTAACTAATAACTTTTTTGTTGTTGTTATATTTTAAAATTAGTTTATTATTAGAATTATTAATTTAATTATTTAAAAATAAAAATACTAATAATAAATTAAAATAAAATAAAATATATTAATAAATTATAAATAAATTTTATATTTTAATTATTATTTTTATTATAATAAATAATTATTATACTTATAATAAAAAATTATTATAATTAAAATGATTAAATAAAAAAAATTATTATATTATCAGTTTGAAAAAAATTAATTAAATGATAATAAAAAATAAATAATAATAACAAATAAATGAAAAGAACAATTAAATAAATTAAATAATAATAACAATTAAATAATAATAATAAAAATAAAAAATAAATTAAATAATAGTGTCTTACGTAATATTTTGAATAAGGAAATCATATTAATTTGTAATTATATTTGTCAGATTTCCAAAAATAAGTTAGACAAATTCAGATTTGATTTCATGTCTTTAATTTCTACTCAATGATCTCATAATTACAAATTAAAGAGATCAAATAAAATCTTGGTTTGTCTAACTTATTTAAGGAAATCTGACAAATATAATTAGAAATTAATATGATTTTCAAATTCACACTATTACCTAAGACAATATTATTTAATTTATTTTTAATTTTAATTATTATTATTATTATTTTATTGTTATTATTATTTAATTTTTATTATCATTTAATTAATTTTTTTATAAATTTATAATATAATATAATTATTTTAATTATAATAATTTTTAATTATAAGTATAATAATTAAAATATAAAATTTATTTATAATTTATTAATGTATTTTATTTTTAATTATTATTTGTATTTTTATTTTTAAATAGTTAAATTAATAATTATAATAATATACTAATTTTAAAATACAACAAAAAAATAGTTCTCAGTTAGAGGTCGCTTCCCCAAACAACGACCTTCTATTGAGGTTAAAAAGATTTCTCTTAAGGTGGTCTCTTCTCTAGAGAATGACTTTCTATTAAAAAAAAGTAAGGCATTTAGAAAAATAAATTTCAAAGTAAGACAATTAGATAATGTTTTTTAAAAAGAGGGATATTTATATAAGTAAAAAACTCAATGCCCCTCCTTTAAAAAAACTTTCACTAATTGCCCTACTTTAAAACTTATTTTCCTAAATGTCCTACTTTTTTTATTCAGTAGGAGGTCGTTCTTGGGTGAAACGATAACCTGAAAAGAAATTTTTTTAACCTCAATAGAATGTCGTTTCTTGGGGAAGAGACCTTTAACTATGAATTTTCTTTTTGTTATATTTTAAAATTAATATATTATTATAATTATTAATTTAACTATTTAACTAATAAAAATACTAATAATAAATTAAAATAAAATACATTAATAAATTATAAATAAGTTTTATATTTTAATTATTATTATTATAATAAATAATAATTATACTTATAATTAAAACTTATTATAATTAAAATGATTAAATAAAAATTAAATAATAATAACAATTAAATAACAATAATAACAATTAAAAATAAAAATAAATTAAATAATGTTGTCTTAGGTAATAGTGCAAATCAGTAAATCATATTAATTTGTAATTATATTTGTCAGTTTTCTAAAAATAAGTTAGACAAATCAGGATTTGATTTGATTTCTTTAATTTCTATTCAATACCTCATAATTACAAATTAAATAGATCAAATCAAATCTTGATTTGTCTAACTTATTTATGCAAATCTGACAAATATAATTATAAATTAATATGATTTCCTGATTGACACTATTACCTAAGACATTATTATTTAATTTTTTTTTATTTTTAATTGTTATTATTATTTAATTTATTTAATTGTTCTTTTTTGTTTAATTGTTATTATTATTTAATTTTTCTTATCATTTAATTTATTTTTTTAATTTATAATATAATATAATTATTTTTATTTAATCTTTTTAATTATAATAATTTTTAATTATAAGTATAATAATAATTAAAGTATAAAGTTTATTTATAATTTATTAATGTATTTTATTTTAATTTATTATTAGTATTCTTATTTTATAAATAATTAAATTAAAAATTATAATGATAAACTAATTCCAAAATATAACAAAAGAAAAATTCTCAGTTAGAGGTCGCTTTCTATAGGGAACGACTTCTTACTGAATAAAAAAGTAGAGCATTTAAGGAAATTAATTTCAGACTTGGGCAATTAGAAAAAAAAATTTAAAAGAGAGATATACATATAGAAAACTCCAATGATACTCCACTTTTAGACTTTTATATATATATATCCCTTTTATGATTTTTTTTATAATTGCCCTATTTTGAAAATTATTTTTTTTAGTGTCCTATTTGTTTTTTTTTCAATAGGATATCGTTTTTTGGGAAAGCGACCACCTGAAGACCAATTTTTTGAAACTTAATAGAATGTTGTTTCTTGGGAAAGCGACTTCTTACGGAGTAGTATTTTTTTTTTAAACTCAATAGAAGGTCATTTCTTGGGGAAGCGTCCTTTTATTGAATTTTAAAAAATTGGTCTTCAGGTGGTCGCTTCTCTAGAGAACGACCTCTTACGGGTAAAAAAAAAGTATAGCATTTAGGGAGGTAATTTTCAAAATAGGGCAATTAAGGAATTTTTTTAAAAAAAGGGATATATATATATATATATATATATATATATATATATTCAAATCTCCTATTTTTACAATTATATTTTAGAAAAGTTTTTTTATATAAATTTTTTCAAAAGATAAAATAGAGTCTTAAGGTTTTTCCTAGATTTTTTCAGTAACATATAGTTTATAAAACATAATGAACAAAAGTATTTATTCATATTGGAAATTTTGTGAAGTGGGTCTTCATGAATTTACTCACAATTAATCGATTAATATTTTAGACACTCTAAATAAGAGGATCTTGATGAATTCACTCATAATTGATTCAATCAATCAACTAACATATATAATTACTCTTAAATCAAAGTAAATACTACCAACTGACAGAAAAACTTAATCAATAAAAAAAATTTATCAAAAAACATTTTCTAAAATAGATTTTCGAGAAAATATTCAATATCACGAATAATCTCACAAAAATATAATTTTGAAAATGTATCTTAATTTATGTACCAAAACTTTAAATAGATTTAATCGTCTCTCAACACTGATATTAAAATCAATATGAACACATAAATACATAAATTAAAGAGATAAGAGAATGGAAAAATCAAACCAATTTTGTATTTGTTTATTTACACTTCCTAACTATGTAGAGTAGATTTATTTGTCATTCAACATGAATAGGATTTTCTTCCTTTGTTATAATGCAATCATTTACAAAATATGTCAACAATTATATATTTACAAGGTTTGTACAACACAATTCCCTATTCCTGAAACACTCAAAAACAAGATATTTTGAAAAACTTTCAAGAACAATTTGAACTATTATCTTAAAGATGAAGAAACTCATTTAAAACTTGCAAGATAGAAAACTCTAGGGTAATCACTAACTCTTACGTTTAAAATATCCTCGTTTCAAACCCTTACACGTGCAACCAAGTAATCCCAAATCGCTCACCGATGACACAATCATTTCATACAAAAGATATCTCACAATTGATGTTTTTCTCTCAAAAACACAATCACACTAGAAAATGAATTAGAAAAAATGTTTAATCTTGATAGGATTCTTGGTTGAATAAATGATGAAGAATGGACAAATGTTCTACTTTGGATGAAGGAATAAGTCATTATTTAAAAAGATATGATTCTGTTATAAAATAATAACACAATGCAACATAAATAATTAATGTCTAACTAATCAATATGACACATTCAATAGTGCCAATAAATCTAATCTTACATTTATTGCAGTAATAAATTAGTTGGCCTTAAATTTAATTTTGGATTGAAATTGAAATTAAAATCAAAACTAATATAGGCTTAGTTATCTACATAATATAACATTAGTGACTAATAATCTTAAAAATTACCTTGATGACACCCTTGTGACATGTGTGTCATATTTTGCACATAAAACATTTTTGAATTTGGATACACATCCTTTGTGCAAACACAAGTTGTGGATGATCAAGTTATTTTCATTTAGAATAAATTTGTACTAAGTAATACAAAGCAAGACTCCTAATGAAAAAAAAATTTGTTGTTAAAAATATAAATTTCATTTATACCATAATAAAAATGTTTTCACTTTTAAACAAATCAAAATGGAGAATAATATATGAGTGCAATCTTTTAACCCCTACATAATTGTCCTTGATGTATTATACACAAATTCATCAATAAGACTAACTCTTACATCAACAATCAGTTGGGTCAAAACAATAGATAAAAGTGATCCCACATTAGCAATAATTTTAATATTGTCATGTCAAAAATCTAAAGTTGTTAAGACACAAATAATACTAATGATAGTCTTTCAAAAATAAAACTTTTTTACTTATTAAACAACTGAGGTATCATTCTAACATCTTCCTCACATGTTGGGTGGGTTACAAATCAACTTTGCACAATTCATGGAGTTTTAATGTGTCTCTTGTTTATAAAGACCATATTAACATATTCATTATCATATAAAAATGGAATAAAATTAAAAATTAGTTGACATTGTTTGTTTTAGTAAATATGTGTATTAGTACAATATATGCTTAAATAGTTCACAATCTTGAAAGGTCTTTACTTTTGAAAACTTAATAATGCACCCTATATATTGTATAACTCCTGTTATAATAAAGTTGTTCAAATAATCCACATAAGAGGAAAAACAAATATGCACTGAATTCTACGACTTCTTGAAATATATAATATAAAATATAGATAAAGTATTCAAATAAAGAGTGTGATTAATGTATTTTTTAAAAATTCAATAATGGCCCACATTTGACTCTAAAGCTACAACTCTCCCTCTTTCTTCCTCCATTTCAATAGATTTGCACAACAAAGTTTAAACATAATACAATAACTAAATTTTATGTGTTTATAAATTTGAAATATATAAAGCTTAAACACAAAACAATAAAAACCATAAACATAAAATAAAATAAAAAGAAATCACAACCTGATCGAGCCTTGTTAAAGCTTTCTACCGAATTGGACTTTAGCTTCAGTAAAAACAAAATAAAATTATGTTTACCATTTTAAGCATGAAAACAAATAATTAAACAAAGTTGTTATCTGCACCTCTCATATTACTACCCACACCCCTTTAAAAAAAAAACTAAAATACTCAAAATGCCATTTGATATTTATAATATTTTTTAAGCTAAATTACATCTGTGGTCCCTTAAGTTAATTTCAGGTAACGTTTTAATCCTTTGACTTTTTTTTTTTTTCCATTTCAGTATTTTATCTTTTGAAATAATTTCAATTTTACCCTTTAAGTGGATTTCCGTTAAAGCAATGTTAACAAATTCTCTTATCCGTTTTCTTCTTAGTTTTCTTCTCTTTCACATTTCCAATTACCTTGTTTGGTCTTCTCCTCTCCCACTCATTTTCCTCTTATTGTTTTCTTCTTCCATCCATGAAAAATCATATTCATGGTTCCCAAAACTCAAAATCATATTCCTTCCATCCATCCATCACAAGAAACTGAGAAGTATCCTTTATTTGTCTGAACCAGAAAACCATAAATCTAAAACCCTAATATGAGAAAACCAATATGAAAATCAAAATCCTAAAATCCAATCTAACAACCTCAAATAAAATATCAAAAACCATAAAGGTATTGTTGCTTACCACAAAATTCCTACAACCCCAAAACTTTCTTCCTTTGTTCAGACCCCAGTTTGTCACTATGCGCATCACAAGTTTCAAAATGGCCATGGATTTTGAGTTTCGGGAACTGTGAATATGATTTTTCATGGATGGAAGAAGAAAACGAGAAGAGGAAAATTAGTGGGAGAGGAGAATACCAAACAAGATATTTAGAAATATCAAAGAGAAAAACTGAAAAGAAAACGGAGGTTTGGAACTTGATTTTGAGGATATCGATGATACTAAAAGATCATAATATTAAAAGTTTGACGTCAATAAAACAAGTTTACAATGCACATCAAGCATATCGTTCATTACTTAAAAGTAATGAAACAGAAATGCAACATATTTTGACATTGATAAAATGCGATAAATATGTCTATGGATATAGGAAGGTAGAGGGTTCAAATGAGTTGAGGGACATATTTTGGGCTCATCAAGACTGTATTACTCTTGTAAATAATTTTCACATAATATTGATTATGGATAACACATATAAGACATGTAGGTATTGAATGCCATTACTTGAGATTATTGGTATTACATCTACTAAAATGATATTTTGTGTAGGATTTGTGTATCTATAGTATAAGCGTGCTGAAAATTTTACATGGGCACTAGAAATAGAATAACCAAACCCTTATCCTTTTTTGACTTCCATCTAAGTGCTTTAGGCCAATCTTTAACATAACTAGGAGAAAGTCTACAACAGTCTCTACATAATGTAGGAAATTGCTCATAGACCCACAGCTGAATATATATAATAAAATACCATTAGCTTAGAATAATTAATAATAGAAATTATAAACACAATAAACAACCATACAATTTACCTGTAAAAATGTCAGATACTCTAAAACAGTTATGGTATGATGCATGTTGACTTCTCGAATATTGTCATATAGGTAAGCAAGAGCAGTTGCACTCCATGCATATTCCTCGCAATAATTGAGGTCTTCAGAAGCAGTCAAGATAGGCAACGCTAATTGTGTGCTAGTCACAACAGCGCTGATGGTATACCTCAAGTAACCAACTATACCGAATTGTGGTTGTTTGCGTGACATTAAATTCAACATAAGCAAAAGCATGAATAACTCCAAGAAGCTCTGCCAATATATATGCACCATCATCCTTGTTAAATACATTAACACTAAAGAATGCACCGGTGATGGAGATACGAAGCAGAGAGGACACATAGTCTAAAGTAATTGTCATCTCCTCAATCAGAAGATGGAAGCTATTGGTGTCCAATGCCACCTCTCTACGAATGCAGAAATATTCCCTTTGTCAATTATTTCGTAGCTGCATTTTAGTAAATAATGTAGTCCTAAGCTTTTAGCTAGTTGCTCAACCTCTTTGTGTTCAATAACAACTTCTTTTAATTTTCTACTGTTTCTAAACACCCTTGATTCCCCGCGATCCTGAAATTAATTAAGTGAAAAAATATAAGTTAAATTTTTTTATTTAATTTGATTGAGAAAATTACCACATCATCCTAGAGTCGAGTCACCACATGATCGTCAAATTTCCTAAAGACATAACTATCAACTGGACCACCAGGATATCCATCATTATGTGGAGATTCATCTATGTCATTGAGTTGGGCTTCTGGTTGGGCTTCTTCCTATTGTCGTTGTCGTCGTCGTGCACGTGTAAAAGCAGTTGACATAACACAACGACCCTCCACACTAGAAGTACCCTCGTTAAGTATAACATGACCCTCTCTATTAATAAATATAGTGCACACCATATCTGCAAAACAAAAATCATAATAAAAATCAAAACAACAAAGCCTACTTGAACTGAGTTCACGTACATGAACTCATTGTCAAACACTTACGTGAACTCAATTCACGTATGTAAACCCATTTTCAAACTCAAAAACATAAGTGAACTGAGTTCACGAACCATGTTCATGAAATGAGTTCACATAGGGTATACGTGAATTTAATTCACGTATTTGGTATCACTATGTCTTACATAAACTCAGATCACATACACCCTACATGAACTTATTTCACGAACATTCATGAAATGAGTTTACATACGTTACTAGGGTTTTGAAAATTGTTTAACGTGAGTTCACGTACGTTTCTAGGTTTTTGAAAATGGGTATGCGTACGTGAACTGTACGTTTCTAGGTTTAGGGCAGTGAAGGTTTTCATCATCATCAAAATTGAAAACTTAATTTTAATTTTTCAAACAATGCATTCTTAATCATAAACATAAACAACTGCAATAATGTACAACAAAATAATAAAAACCAAGGTTGATGTTTAGTTGATTCACATTAGTGATGATTGATTGATGATTAATGATGCTCACTTGATGAAAATGGTTGGTGATTGATTGATGAAGATGGTTGATGATTATTGATGAAGATGGTTGAAGATGATTGATAAAGATGTTGAAGATGATTGAAGAAACTGAAGAAGATGAAGAGGAAGAAGATGGGTTAGGTTAATGAAGAGGAAGAATATTAAAATAAAATAAAAGTCAATTTAGGAGTTTTGGTTTTTAAAAAAATTTGAGGGAGTGTAGGTAGTAAAATATGGGGTGGTGGTAATAAGATTGATAATTAAATAACACAGAAAATTATGTGTTTGTTGAGAACTTGACACTTGTTAAAAGCTATCCTAAAAATGTTAGTAATATCTATGTTAGGGAATTTGATTTGATTATTAATGATATATTGATTAATTTTTTTTTGTTGTAAAAAAAGGACCTTATGCTAATTATTTAGATGATTTTTTTATACGTAACAATTTAAATATTTAATTTAACAGACTTAATGTACTTGTAATAATATGCAATAACCTTGAATAAAGGATAAACTTTAATTTTAAAATGGATTGAATAAGACATGTTAAAAAATTAAAATGGATTGAATCAAGTTGCATTTCAGGTAGAAACACACACACACACTAACCATATGGATACAAAGCTTGGAATGCAAGGAATCAAGCTTAAAGTGAAGCATGTGCTGGACAAAGTCAAATATGCTTGAGTGTCTTTAGTGATTGTGTTTATTAGGCTTTAGACTTATCATATATGAGTTCATGCATAAGTTGTTACCAAGTTAAAATGTGTTTTTAAATTGAACCAAGTAACCAAATCGATTAACTAATCAATTGATACATCTATTGGGCAATCGATTGATTGACTCAGGAGTAAAGTTATCACTGATCCAATTGATTGATAAATCGATTCTGTGAAGGATCTCAGTGAAACTTGAACTCTCGGTGCAATGCAATCGATTGGACAATTGATTTATGAATCAATTGAGAAATTGATTGTGTGAGTTACATGGGCAAGTCACAAGTCTTGTAAATCGATTGACAAATCGATTTCGAGTTTATTTTGCATCAGACTTGACCACTGTAACATACCAATTGATTGGAACATCAATTGATGAATCGATTGAGTGAAACACAGAGACAACCATTTCTAAACCAAATCGATTGGCAAATCGAGTGGGTGAAAGTTTTTATAAGTCAGTAGCTCTGTGACAAATCCAATCGATTGAGACATCAATTGAATTTTGGTTCTTGACTTGCAAGACATATACTAATCGATTGACAAATCGATTGAGTGTTGAAAATGTTTAATCATATATCAGAAACCAAGTTTCTAGTCGATTGGCAAATCAATGTTTTCAAATTAACTAAGTCCCTGTGACAATTCAAATCGATTGGAATTAAACAGTTGAGCCACTGGGAGAAAGCAAATCGATTAGTGCAAATTTATGGAGTCCCTGTGACCAGTCTAATCGATTGACAAATCGATTGGATCAATTGTTTTCAGTTACAGACCTATTGCCAAATTGATTATGATGGAATATCAGTCGATTGTGGAATCGATTGTTTTGATCTAGTTGTTTGAACAAAACATTCGAAATCGATTACTCAATCGATGCTGATACGAACTTGTCTCAGTTTTCTGATTTATGAATTAACACAATCGATTGACAAATCGATTGATGCATATGTTTTCAAGATTTAAGAAAAACAAGAAACACGAGCATCGATTGGCAAATCGATTTGAGTGTTTCTATGCTTTATAAAATCGATTGGCAAATCGATTTATATGTGTTTTTCTGAAACATATAAAAACTGTCTCAAAATTTTTTTTCATAATAATCAATAGAATTAAATTTTTTCCAAAAACAGAACCTTTGAGACTTTGAACTTTTGATACACACAATACTTTGAGAAAACTAAACCACTTGACAAACACTTAGTTTGAACATCATTGTGTGATCAAGTCTGTTTTATTAGAAAGATCTTTTGATCTTCTTTGTTGTCAATTTCTGTAAAATTACATTGAAACCAAATTGTGTAAAAATTCAGTAGCTAAACTAGTGGTTACCGTTCGTTGATGCTTGTGATCATCAAGAAGGAACCTCATTGCGATCTTGTGTGAGTTTATCGGAATAACTCAAGGGATGCGATGGATGGATGTTAGAATCAAGATAGTTGGATAGATAGGCTCGGAGTTAGTTGGACAATCTGTAAAACGTTCTATAGAAGATTCTAGTGAAAAAGGCTAAGATCAGGTTGATCTTGGGACTGGATGTAGGTTGTCTTACAGACGACCGAACCAGGATAAATATCTGAGTATCATTCTTCTATCCCTTATCTTTTACTTCATTGTTTGATTGTTTAATATTGGTACATAATTCTTGCATTAGAAGTACTGTCATATACATAATTCTTGCATTAGAAGTCAATTTTCCTTACAATGTATTCACATAACAATATATGAATATCATAATTAAATAAAATATATAATAGAACATTTCAACCCATGTAAAAAGTAATTACATATGGTTAATGAATTCGGGTATAGAAAGTTGAATATGTTTACTTGTGTACGTAATTTAATTCACGCACTCGGGGGAGGACCTTCTTGAAGGCGGAGGTGGCCAATCTATAATTTTTCTATTATTAATAAATAGATATATTAGTTATAATATTTGTGTATTATATATAATATATAGATCGTAGTGCTGGTAGAATAATATGTTTTAATGTGCATAAGAATTTGTTTTTTAGATGAGTTTAATTTCTATAGAGAGATAATTTCACATTCTTTGTAAATTTCTCCTCTTCTTAAATAATTGGAAAAAGAGATTTTGGGGGCATTTTATAACCTGAAATCACCGTATCCTTCTTTTTATCTTGTTTTAATTTAAATAAGCAATTTTCATATAAACTAGATTTTTCTATCCTACTTTTTTATCTTTATATCGTCGTTCTAAATTGATGTTTTGATGTGTATATGCATTTGTTCATTTTATAAAGATTGACATATCAACCAATGACTAGGTCGTCAATATTGTAGATCCATAAGAACGAGTATTCCGTTCACCTTGATTTAGTTACATTATTTATAAGCATTGTGTCGTGTTATGTTATTGACTTGAATGTTGTTAGTATATTTGTTGTTAGTATGTACTCAAACACAGACAACCCATAAAATCATCAAAGAAACACTTAATGGAAGATATTGTGCTTCAATTTGTTAATTTTTCATCAAGTTTGTTCACTTTTAGTGGATGTTTATAGAGATCATGTGGAGAGGTGAACAATACAATTTCCACCTTCAATAGAGCCGAGGATAATTTAGATGTTACCTAATGGTTTTGCTTTTGAGGAAGAGCTTAGGTCTTATCTAGCTTATCTTTTATATTTTTACTGAATTATGAATTTGAATCCTAGACTTCCACCTCCTTTGTTATCAAAGGAGGATTGGAGGTTTACGCAAAGGCTAAAAGGTGGAGCTTCTATAATTGATGGAATTGGTACTGGGAGGAAAATGAATGGAGTTGCTGATGATAATGGGGATATATTAGTCTTTGCTACACCTTATGGTTTTAACATGAGGAAAAGAGATATTGAGGTGGTGGGTGATGAAAAAATTAGAGGTTTTGCCGAGTGCAGTGGGGATGGACTTATTGGTTTGTTAGGACCTAGTCTTGGGACCAAACAAAAGAGCCTTGCAAAAAATTTCCAAGATGACTTGAGATGACCACATTTATCATGGGCTTTCCCTCTCGTCCAACCATTCGTAATGCATTTGATGAAAATATTGAGATCACATCTTCCACTAAAGCAAAGTTGGCTCATTTGTGCCATGATTCCTCAACCACTAATGCTTTAAGATCTAGATCAAATATTTAGGGGTCACCTGCAACCTAAAATGTTGGGCCCCAAACTTCATATTCTTATGCTTTAATTCACACACTCAAGAGAAGGTCTTATTGAAGGCGGGGTGGCCAACCTACAATTTTTCTATTCTTAATAGACAAATACATTATTTATAATATTGATGTATTATATATTGTTGGAAATGGTGATGACAATACATATCAGGTTGTTGGAAAAGATCATGATAATGATGAGAGCAAGTTGGTGTGAATAGAAAAACAATAAGGAAGTTCGACATAGAAGAAATGACAACACTGATAGTGTTTATAAGATGGAGATATGACAATTGGGGTGTGTCCTAAAGGGTATCTCAATTTTGTGAATGGGTGAGAACGAACAAAAATAGACCACAACGACTGTCGGCGGTCGACCGACTCAAGTGGTGTATTATTTTTTAGTATCCGAAAAAAATGAAATGTATGCGTTTTTCTCTCATTGATACATTGTACACATGCGTTCCCTCTACCGAGTCAACATTTAACATCTGATCTGGTCAATTCAGACCCAATCAATTCCCTCCCTAATTTGCGGTTTTTGCCCGGTTAAATCTTAAAAACTCATGACAGTAATTTTATGTGGATCTTGTTTGATGGATCGTAGAATTTTCTTTCATTTAGTTGTTGAGTTCTTCTATAAATAGATAACTTTAATCAATTAAAAATACACATCAAAAGTTCTTCGAAAATCCAAGACTTTTCTCTATTTCTCCTTTTTCTGCTTCATGTTTTTTTCTTCTTTCAAGTGGTCATTAGTAACCATATTACGAGTGGTAGTTATTAACTTTCATATTGAGAGTATAATTTTAGAATAATTTTCTAGGATGTAGTAGAACACCAGTACAATTTGTGTGGATTGTTTTATCTTGGAGATTCCGTGGTTGATAGTCTTCCTTACACAATTTAGGCAGTGCAGCAAAAAATCTTAAAGGGAGCGACCTAATTCGCAACTCAACTCAGTAATATCTTCGGTGGCATAATTTTATTTTAAAACAGTTTTCGAAACTCATAAACAACATGTATGATTCATAGTGCTCACATAATAACATGTGTTGATCACTAGTGCATAACGATAATAGTATCCTTTTAATTGTCTAAATTCCACACTCTTTCTAAATTTCAATTCTTCTTAAATAACCGGAAAAAGCAGAGTTTTTGGGCCATTTTTTAACCTGTAATTACTCGAACAATCATAGAGTAAATATTGTGAAATCATTGTTATATAACAACTTTGATATGAAAGACCTTAGAGAAGCGAGTGCAATCCTCAAAATCAAGATTACTAGGTCAGAAAAAGGAATTTCTTTGGATCAGTCTATAGTGTTGAAAATATCCTAAAGAAATACAAATACTTTGATTGTAAACTTGCTTGCACTCCATATGATCCAAATGTGAAACTTTTCAAAAACACTAGTGAAGGTGTTAGACAAACTGAATATTTGAGCATCGTTCGTAGCCTCAAGTATGCTACTAAATGTTCTAGACCCAATATTGTCTACGTCGTGGGACTGAAGAATACAATGATGTTGATTGGAACACCTTATCAGATGATTCCAAAGCAACCAACGACTATATTTTTAGTATAGCCGATGGTGCTATATCTTGGAAATCGAAGAAACAGACAATACTGACTCAGTCCGCTATGGACTATGGAATGATATCACTAGCCACTACTAGTGAAGAAGCGAGTTGGTTGAGATTCCTTTATGGGACAAACCTATGCTAGTTGTGTTGATCCACTGCGATAACATCTTAACTATTGCAAAAATTAAGAATCATTATTAATATGGTAAGAGATGACAAATACATCGTAAACATAACACAATTAGAGAGTTATTTTCTTAAGGAGAAGTTATAGTGGATCATGTGCGCACTGATGAAAATTTAGCAAATCCTTTGACGAAATGATTAACTAGAGAGAAAGTTCTGATTACATCCAAAAGGACGAGACTATTTCCTATAGATCAATGAGTCGCTCATGATGGTAACCTGATCTAAAAGACTAGAGATCTCAAGAATTAGGTTTAATGGGTAGTAACAAGTCATAGTGATATGAGATGAACATGCTATTATATTTCAACAAAGCATGATTCTTGAAGTGACAAAATGATGAGATAATAGAAAATCTTAATAAGATCTATACTCTATATAGAGTGAAGTACTTAGCTATAGGAGTACTCTTGATAGAGTCACTTATATGAATATGTAAGTGGGACCGCTTCCTGTGGAATTTCGAGGCATAACTCGTGGAGCATTCACTATATTGGGGTAAACGTGTAAGACCATTAATGCATAAGCTTTTGCGAATACACCCTATGAAAAGGTTGTGTGTGAGTTTGATATCAAAGATAGAGTTCTAGACTACGAGTAAATCTTGTTGAATCTAAATCTTATTTGCTATGCAAAGGTTCAAGTCATGAGACACTTTTGTTTATGCACGATCTTATAGAAGCGTTTGGCGCTACTTCATAAACTCTTTTTTAAATTCAAGTGGGGATTGTTGGAAATGATAATGATAATAAATAAGAGATTGTTGGACATGATGATGATAATAATGAGAGCTTGTTGGTGTGAATTGAAAAAAAAAAAAGGAACTCCCACATAAGAAGGATGACAACACATTAGTAATGTTTATAAGGTAGATGTATGGTAATTGGAGTGTTCCCCAAGGGGTACCCTAATTTTATGAAGGAGTGAGAACACATGCAAATAGACCATGACACGTGCACACGTCATCGCTGTCTAGCTCGATTCGGGCCAGGCTTGGGTTTGAGCTAAGTGTTGTATTATTTTTTAGTATTCGAAAAAAAATTATTTTTTAATACATTCATGTAATTTTCTTTCATTGATACGTTGTACACGTTCTTCCATCCACCGAATGAACATTCAACATTTAATCCGATCAATTTCTTCCTTGAATTCACGCATCAGTTTGCCTCGGCCAAAACCTAGCTTTTTTTTTTTGCATTTCAATTTTCGGTGGATTCACGCATGAGGTTTTTTCCTGGTCAAAACCTAAAAAATTTCAGTTAAAAACCTAGAAAATTTCAGAGTGTAATTTTTTGTGGATTTAGTTTGATGGGTCACAAAATTTTCTCTTATTCACTTGCTGAGTTCCTCTATAAATAGAGGACTTTACTTAGTTAGAAAAACACACCAAAAGTTCTTTGAAAATCTAAGACTTTTCTCTACTTCTCCCTTTCTGCTTTATCTTTTATTCTTTCATTTGAGTGGTCATTAGTATCATATTACGAGTGGCAGTTATTAACTGCCATATTGAGGGTGTAATTCTAGAACGGTTTTCTATGATGCAGTGGAACTCAAATACAGTTTGTCTAGATTGTTTTATCTTTTGGGGACTTCATGATTGATAGTTTGGCTTGCACAATTTGAACAGTGCCGCGAAACGTCTTAAAAAGAGTGACCTAGTTTGCGACTCAACTCAGTAATATCTTTGTTGGCATGAATTGATTTTGAAACAGTTTTTGAAACTAAAAAACAACATATACGATATATAGATCGTAATGCTCTCAGAATAACATGTCTTGATCACTGGTGGACAATGATAATAGTGTCCTTTTGATTGTCTATAGTCCACATTCTCTCTAAATTTTAATTTTTCTTAAATCACGGAAAAAACGGTTTTAGGGCTATTTTTTAACTTGGAATAACCACATGCTTCTTTTCCCCTATTTTAATCTAAATAAGCGATTTCAACATAAACTAAATTTTTATGTTTATTTTTAATCTAATTTCATTATGCTGACGTCTCAAATCGATGTTTTTTGATTTTATGTCTTAATGCGATGGTTATTTGATTTTCTGCCTTGATGTTCGTTTCATATAGATTGAAAGATCAACCAATGTCTAAGTCGTCAATATTGCAGATCCATAAGCACGAGTATTCCATTCACTTTGATTTTGTCACATTTTTTATAGGCATTGTGTCGTTTTAAATTATTAACTTAAAAGTTGTAAGTATATTTTCATATTCATCATTTTCTTTGTTAGTAATTTTAAATTTGTATTTATCTACAATGTACTCTATCAATTTAAATAAATAAAAATTAATTTTTTTGTTTGTTAAATAAAATATACATATAAATTTCAAACATATAAAATCAATAAAATCATCAATAAAACACTTAATGGAAGACATTGTGCTTCAATTTGTTAATTTTTCATCAAGTTTATTCACTTTTAGTGGATGTTTATAGAGATCATGTGGACACGTGAGCAATACAATTTCCACCTTCAATAGAGCCGAAGATAATTTAGATATTACCTATTTTAAAAAATGTTTTAGAGATGGAACCAAATATTTTTTTTAATCTTTTTATTTTTAAATAAATGAGACTATTAAAATTTGAATTTCTACTAATAAAAAGTTAAAAAAATCTAATCAATAATTATTTATACTAATATTTGAATTTGAATTATTTTAAATGTTTTTTTAACTGAAATCTATAAATCATTTGAGGCTAATTATAGAGTCGGAGAAGTAACCAAATATTTTTGGGGTAAAAAGAAATGATAAATAAATTTTGACATTGAGTTCAAGTTGATCCAAGTCTAGCTACTAGCCTTATCCCCAGTTTGAGAATCAAATTGGTTTTGTAGTTTGGAAACGCTCTTCATTCTACATAATGATTCCAAACTCAATGGTAGTTGCTTCTTCTCTTTATTCACCATCACTACTACACCGCACCCTCTTCCATTCCCATAAACTTTCTTCCTCTTCTAGAACCTTCTCAAACCAAACCTTGCCATTTCTTTCTCAACATTACCGTTTTTTGAGTTCTAAAAGGGGTCTTTCCTCTGTTTGCTTCTTCAACGCTGGAGATAAATCCAAGGTTATTGCTTTTCACACCCCCTCTTTGTTCTTTCTTGTTTTTAATTTCAATTTTTATGATTATCATGTGAATTGTTTGATGCCCTTGAGTTTGCATTAGTGTTGAACTAAATGAAAAATGTCTTTAACGTTATATCAAACTTGTTGAAGAAAATTAAAATAAAAGTAAAATACAACTTTTAATGTTGGTATTGTATTGTATGTTTGTGTTGATAGAAAGGGATATAATGAAGTCATAATAGGTTGTGTGTGTTTGGTTTCACCATAGAGAGAACCTAAAGTGATTCCATACACAAAATTGATTTTCAGATGTTTGGATGATTAGAATTGATTTTGTCTAATTCTAACTTGAAGTTAGTATTTGTAGCCGTTGACTCCAAACCTGATTTTTACCCTCAAATTTACTGTTCAACTAACTTTTTTGTGAATGTATTCAACATAAACTACTTTATATTCAACTAACTTTGAACTAAAATCAATTCATTTAAAATCAATATTTGTGACTGCTGCACCAAACACAATGTCTCAAATGAGATGGTGTATAATGGAATGAATTCAATCTCATTTATTTTAACACCTCACTTTTTGTGCCCTTTTAATTTTGGAGGAATGAGATAAAACTACCCTTTTCTCCATTCAATCATAAAAATGTCCCAAACAATTACTTAACTTTATTCCACTATATTATCTTTTACTCCATTCATTTCATTTTGTTCCATCTCCATAATATATCCAAAACAAACTATGATAATATGATTCCATTTTCATGAGTGAATTTGAGTCTACTGCAGTGGCACCTATAGTTAGAACTTAGAAGTTTTTGTGCTGTTTAATTTTGTTTGCCAGAATATATGAGTATAGATTAAATGAATTACATTGTTCTTTTTTCAGGACTCTGGATTGGAATGGCCTATTCTTAGGCGATGGGAGGTACCATGGGAATGGCAAACAGTTTCATTAACCTTTTTTGCTTGTGGATTGGGGTGTGTTTTAAATAGCTTTCATGAATTCATACAATGTTTTGTGTATAATGTACTACATCAGTCCCCAAATAGAGATTTTTGCTTGTCCATTTTTATTAGATCCTTTTCATATTTTCAACTGCATTAATTATTTATGTACCAATTTACTTGTATTATGCTACATCTTTTTTTGCAACCTATGATAAATACTCGTATGGAAACATAAACTAATTCCCTTTTCTGAAAGGTAAACATTACCAATTGTCATCAAATATAATATCACTACTAGTTCTTTAGTTTCCGTGGTTTAGTCAATAAGGTCCTATATTTAGAGATGGTGGTAGTAGTAATTATGCAAATATTCTTAGCAAAATTTCATTTAAAAGCTTATTACTTATACCATCACTTTTTTGTTTCTTTCACAGGGTTTTTTGTGTTAAAATTAATTTCTTTGTTCCTAAGTTTGAGCCATTAATTTATTCCCAGGCAGTTTTGTGTTGACAGGTTTGGTTGAGGCAACATCTCTACCATATCTCGGGATTCAATCTGATGCACTAAGTTTAGATGAAAAGGCAGAGTTACTCTTTTTAGATCAGGGGTATGCCAATCCTTTCGACTCCTTGACCATTGTAGTTATGGAAGACGGTTTGAAAACTGCGAAACAGCTTCCACTTTTCTGATTTCTCTTGATTTGGCCATTGACTTGTTAAGAATATGCGAAGTTGACATTTTGGTCCCGTTTGGGTTTTAAAGCTCATCTTCTAGCATATGGAGACATTAGCTTTACTTTACATTTTTTTTCCTCATATACGTTTGAGAGTGAGGTTATTGAAAAATGGAAAAGTTGTTAAACAGTCAATATTAAATATAGGGATTTATGGAGAAAATAAATGAGACAGCTTATCTAATTTTAATCTATATGTGAATATATTAATTAGAGGACTCATATCATATAGAAGTTTTATTCAAACTGCCGCTTTATCTATAGCTGCGTCACATGATGCTCGTGGCTGTGAGTGAGATGCATTAAGTTTTAGGATCTCATTTACTACCTTATCCACCGATTATTTTCTTTCTCAAAACTTACATGTCTTAATGTTTTCTTTGTATCATTTGCTTTTACCTTTAGGCCTTTCTCTTTTTAACTAGTTGCCTTATGTATGGAATCAACTAAATCCATCTAGAAACAGTAAAATAAAAGTATAAAACACATTTCCTCGTCTTTAGCTAATAATTTTTAATTTTCTTTTTGGTGTAAAAAATGAATTGTATACAGTTTAGGGTTACATTCTTATATCCTCCTATTATTATTATTTGGCAGCATCACAACTGCGGCTGTGCTTGGAATCATATATGGTGTTGTCAACACTTTCCAGCCACTCCCTGAAGACTTCTTCAAATATGGTAATTATGATTTAAGAACTTTTCAAGTATTAATGATTGGAATCATACCCTTTGCTGCTTTTTTGTTTAATGTTTGGTTTGCAACTTGCATCTATGATATATCTAGAAGAATTGGAAGATACTATGCGCTGATGCTTTCTTTCATTCAACGGTCAAAACTTTGTTGCAGATTTGAGGGAACCTTTTAATCTTCAAAAGGGTTGGCTTTTGTGGGCAGGAATTGGACTTGTTGGTGCCATAATTGCCATTGGATTGACAGGAGTTGTTGTATCCTTCTTTAATGAAGAAACCCCACAAAGAGAGGTTAATAATTTATTTTAGATCATTCACATGCAGATGTAAATGTAATTGTTATTTTCTATATGTTGAAATATTTTCATCACATTCTGCAAGGAGGCAATTAGGGCTCACCATTATTCAAAAATCATTATTGATTTCATTGATTTTATATTTACTTATGTTGGAAATTTCCACCATAATTGCGGTCCTTCCCTAACTGTCTCATTTGCAGCAAACTTAGGCTTCCTTCGATGCAACTGATAGGAATGAGCTGGGCCCCACAAGTGATGAGGGGGATCTCTTAGTAAATAGAGATGAGGTGGGGCCTAAGCAATGGCAAGTATATGTGAGAAAGAATAAGAAAGGGAATGCAGAAAAATAATGATTGCCTAGCTGGCATATAGAATTAATATTCCACTAATAAATAGGAGTTAATATTCCACCAATAAATAGGAGTGTGTGCAGAAGTTTTTTATTATTTTTTCAGTTACACCTTAGAGGTTGGGCAGTATGAGAATTGTTTTTCTCTAACTGAGGAGCATTAGTTTTGGATTCATTTTCTATTTTCTTATCAATTAATACAATAATTCTCTTCATTCAATTCTATCTTACCTTTGCTCTATCAATTGGTCCGACCTGCTACGTTCATGCAAACCAGAATGGACGCAAGAATCACCGGAGTGGAGGAGCGTTTGGGACGTGTGGAGGACAACATTGAGTCGTTACGTGACTTCATTGGTTTTGAAATTCAGAGGGCTTTGACAGCAGTTCCCTCACCGACGTCTCAGGACGATAGTCCAGCAGTTCCCTCACCGACGTCTCAGGACGATAGTCCAGCAGTTCCCTCACCGTTAGATGAATTCTGTTTAGCTGCAAAGAAGGTGGAATTTCCGGCGTTTACCGGTGATGATCCAGTGGCTTGGATCACTCGAGCATAAACGTATTTCGACGTACAACGCATTTCGGCAGACGTGAGAATTCAATTGACGAAGCTTAGTATAGAAGGTCCTACGATTCATTGGTTCAATTTATGGCACGATTCTACGGAGCATCTATCTTGGGAGAGTTTGACGGAGGCGTTGATCATTCGTTTTGGTGGTGGTCGTTTGGAGAATCCTTTTGAAGATTTGAAGGAATTAAAACAATCTGGATCTGTGTAGGATTATATTGCTGAATTCGAATTGTATTCTTCACAGTGTGGCCGTTTACCAGAACAACAGTTTCTTGGTTATTTCATTGGTGGTTTACGTCATGACATTCGTTCTCGTGTGCGTACCTTCAGGCCTCATAATCGTTACTTAGCGATGCAATTGGATCGTGATGTTGAGAATGAATTTGCTGCTGTTTCGGGACAGGGATCTGGATCTCGCTACAAACCGGGTCAAGGTTCTTGGGCTCGATTTCAAAAACCTAATTGGGCCAATCGCGAAGGGGAAGGGAACAGATTTGCAAACCCTAACCAACACACCCTCTCAATTCTACTCCTCCTTCACATCTTAAATCTGGTGATGTTTCACGCCATCACTCACGCGGTGTTCGCCATTTACCAAGCGCATAGGTTAATGAGCGTCGCGCGAAGGGACTCTGTTTTCGTTGCAATGAACGATGGGATCCCCTCCATCAATGCGCAACGAAATAGTTACGATTGATTATCTTGGGGGACGATGAAGTGGTCAACGATGAAGGATAGATTGTGGTGCTGGAGGCCGAGTTGGAAGAAGAGATTGCACAAGAAAAGTTAGAATATAAAGGGATGAGAGTTTTTGGTGTATCCACCACTCCAAACCAGATTTGCACAATGAAAGTAGAGGGTTGTTTGCAAGGTGCACCTATTTTGGGTTCTTATTGACAGTGGAGCCACACATAATTTCATATCTCCTAAGGTGGTTGAAGCTCTAGGGCTGCCTATGGTACCTTCTACTCCCCTGGGGGTCAAGTTAGGAGATGGTCATCGTGTCCTAACTATGGGTAGGTGTAAGGGAATCCAGATGGATGTGGGAATGGTGTAGATTTGTTTTGATGCTTATGTGTTGGAGTTAGGTGGTGTGGATTTGATTTTGGGAGTTGTTTGGCTGGAAACTTTGGGGAAGGTGACCATGGATTGGAAAGAAATGTCTATGGTGTTCAACCATAAGGGCAGTATGGTGAAACTCCTTGGCCAAGTCTTAGATGAGAAGATGGCTACTTTCCAAAGCATCATCACTTCTTCCCAGCTGATAACACGCTATGAATGGCCTACCTTGATGGAGGTGGTAGGTTCACAAGTTCCTCGTGTCTCAGATCAACAGAATAAGGAGTTGCAAAGGTTGTTAGATCAGTTTGCTATTGTATTTAAAGAAATCCAGGGTCTTCCTCCAACAAGAAACACTAGCCATTCCATTGAACTTCGGCAGGGTACTCGTCCGGTAAGTGTGAGGCCTTACAAATATCCTCATTCACACAAGGATGAAATAGAAAAACAGATTCAGATCCTTATGCAGCAGGGAGTGATTAGAAACAGCACTAGTGCTTTCTCTAGCCCCGTTATTTTGGTCAAGAAGAAGGATCAATCTTGGCGCATGTGTGTAGATTACCGTGCACTTAATAAGGTTACAATTCAAGATAAGTACCCTATCCTTGTGGTAGACGAATTGTTAGATGAGTTACATGGCTCAGGTTATTTCTCTAAGCTTGATCTTAAATCTGGTTATCATCAAATTCGTATGAAGGAAGCAGATATTCATAAAACTGCATTTCGTACTAATGAGGGTCACTACGAGTTTATGGTGATGCCATTTGGCCTTACCAATGCCTCTGCAACCTTTCAATCAGTGATGAATGATATTTTTAAGCCTTTTTAAGGAAGTTTGTATTGGTATTTTTTGATGACATACTAGTGTACAACACTAGTTGGATTGCTCATTTGCAGCACTTGGAGATGGTTCTAAGCATTTTGAAACAACATCAGTTTATGGCTAACGGAAAGAAGTTTGCTTTTGGTAAACACTAAGTAGAATACTTGGGCCATGTCATTTCCAAAGCAGGGGTTGCTGTGGATCCTGCCAAGGTTAGCAGTGTGTTACAATGGCCAGTCCCTAAGAACGTCAAGGGGGTGAGAGGTTTTTTGGGATTAACGGGTTACTATAGAAAATTTATAGCTAACTATGGGAATATTGCTAAACCCTTGACCTAGTTGACAAAGAAGGATGGTTTTAGATGGAATGCTGCGGCTGCCGAAGCTTTTGAGAAATTAAAAGTAGCTATTACAACTGCCCCAGTTTTAGCTATGCCTAATTTCAAATTTCCTTTTGAAATTGAATGTGACGCCTCTGGAAAAGGGGTTGGTGCTGTGTTGTTGCAATCTAAACATCCCATTGCGTATTATAGCAAGGCTTTTGAATCATCTAGGTTATCTAAATCGGCCTATGATAAGGAGTTAATGGCTTTGGTGTTAGCTATTCAACATTGGAGACATTATTTGTTAGGAAAGCGGTTTGTGGTTTATTCTGATCAAAAGAGCCTAAAACACTTGTTACAGCAACGTATTACCACAACAAATCAGCAGGAATGGATGGCTAAGTTGCTGGGTTTTGACTTTGAGGTGGTATATAAGGCGGGAGTGGAGAATAAGGTGGATGATGCTTTATCTAGACAACATGAGGATGCCGAAATTCATGCTCTTAAATCCTATCCTATTTGGCAGTAGACCAGCCAGCTGCAACAAGAGGTATCGCAGGATCCCTGGCTTAAAAGCATTGTGGAGGCTATTCAAAAGGATCTTATTGCTAAACTTGGGTTTTCCCTAAAAGGTGGCATCTTATTCTACAAAAATAGGTTAGTTATACTGGCTAACTCACCACTTATTGAAGATCTATTTAAGGATTTTCATTCTTCTCCTAGTGGGGGTCACTCCGGCTACCTACGCACTTATAGGAGAATGATAGACACTTTATATTGGCAAGGGATGATGAAAAGGGTGCAAGATTTTGTGAAATCTTGTGACACTTGTCAACGTCAAAAATATGCTGCAACTACGCCTAATGGATTACTACAACCACTACCTATTCCAGTTTTGGTGTGGAGTGAGATATCTATGGATTTCATGACTTGTTTGCCCAAAATTAATGGATTTGAAGCTATTTTGGTAGTGGTGGATCGTCTCTCCAAGTATAGTCATTTCATTCCTATTAAACATCCATTTACTGCTCGCTCCATTGCTGCTATTTTTGTGAAGGAAGTGGTTAGACTGCATGGAATTCCGGAGTCGATTCTTAGTGATCATGACCCCTTGTTTGTGAGTATTTTTTGGAAAGAGCTATTCAAGCTAGTAGGTACGGTGCTTAAAATGTCTTCGGCATACCACCCCCAAACTGATGGCCAAACAGAAGTGATTAACCGTTGTTTAGAGGCCTATCTACGTTGTTTTATTGCAGACCAACCTAAGACATGGGCACATTGGATTCCATGGGCAGAACTATGGTACAATACCACATTCCATATTTCCACAGGGTTTACCCCTTTTGAGGTGGTGTATGGCAGGAGACCTCCAATATTGGTGCATTTTTTGGAGGGAGAAACTAGAGTAGAAGCTGTAGCCCAAGAGTTAAGAGACAAGGATGAAGCTTTGCGTCAACTGAAAGCTAATTTACTCAAAGCTCAAGAGTACATGAAATACCAAGCTGATAAAAAACTCAAGGCAGTTCAATTTGAGGTTGGTGATTGGGTTTTCCTCAAATTACGTCCTCATCAACAGCAATCAGTTGTGCATAGAATTCATCGAAAATTGGCTCCCATATTTTTTGGTCCTTATCAAGTCATTAAGAAGATAGGGCAGGTTGCTTACAAGCTACAGTTACCAACAACATCTAAAATACATCCTACTTTTCATTTTTCTCTATTGAAGAAAGCTGTAGGCAATTATACTGCTACAACTCAATTACCTAGCAGTTTGGAGTCCGACGCTGGGGATATTATTCCTGCTAAGATTTTGTCATGGAGGGATAAGTTTGATGGTGGGCAGCATAAGCGAGAATGGTTGATTCAATGGGAAGGCATGAATGTCGGAGATGCTACCTGGGAAGAGGAACTGCTGCTGAAGAGTCAAGTCCTTGATTTGGGCCTTGAGGACAAGGCTACTGTTGAAGGTGGGGGTGATGATAGGAATGGGCTGGGCCCCACAAGTGATGAGGGGGATCTCTTAGTAAATAGAGATGAGGTGGGGCCTAAGCAATGACAAGTATATGTGAGAAAGAATAAGAAAGGGAATGCAGAAAAATAATGATTGTCTAGCTAGCATATGGAATTAATATTCCACTAATAAATAGGAGTGTGTGCAGAAATAGCTGGACGGTTTTTTATTATTTTTTTCAGTTACACTTTAGAGGTTGGGCAGTATGAGAATTGTTTTTCTCTAACTGAGAAGCATTAGCTCTGGAATCATTTTCTGTTTTCTTATCAATTAATACAATAACTCTCTTCATTCAATTCTATCTTACCTTTGCTCTATCAGGAACCTCCACCACTTTTATTCAAATCTTTGCCTTGAAAGTGGTTTTGTGGAGTTAAGTTAGGCATAAAATCTAAGATGGTATTAAAGCCTATCCTAAATCCATTAGGCAACTTGTCATAATGCCATTTTCAGATCACTCGGGTCATGTTCTGGATGTCTAGTCTTGTTTATGAAGGGGTGTTTTGAGATCCTCTGTCGGATAGTGATATGGGATGAATAAGGGTTGGTTATAAGTAGTGGACATCTCTCACTTTACAAGCTAGGGTTGAGTTAAACCTAAATTCTAATATGGTATTTGTACTCTAATTAACCTATATTCTATAATCCTTATAGTATCAGAGCCTATGCTTTATTTGTTGTTGGGTTTCCTGCATCGTCCATGCTCTAGGCCCATTAGGCCTAGATGTGAAAGGGTGTGTTAGAATTCTGCCATAATTGTGGTCCACCCCTTCCCTGTCTTAATTGTGGCAAATTTGGGCTGCCTTCATTGCAGCCTCCAGCACCTACATTGTGCTAGGTGTAAGGGCGTGGGCATAGTCCGGTTTTTCGTTTTTAGCTCTCATAAGGATTGGGCAGTCCTCACATTTCAAGTCAGTTGTAACATGTTGCCGACCTCCCATCATGAGCATGAATCAATTATCCTAATTATACTATAGTTGAACTACTCTGTCTTAAGTCTTAACAAGTTACTTGTTTTCTATTTAAGATTACCTTACGTAATTGGGTTTAGTTTTTATGAGCTTCGTACCTTGTGGAGACCTCTTACTAGCTTCTATAAACTGCTTTTCAGACTGATGCTCTTGTTCGTTTGCTTCCGTTGATTGGATCTTCAAATGTCAGGTATTTTAAGGTATCTAGGTTCCTTATTATATGTTGCTTATGTAACTGATCGCCTCTGTAGTTGCAGAGGCATTTAAAAAAAAAAGATTGTAACTATATAGTTGTGGACTGAATTTAAAATTATAATCCTTCTATCAATGGAGAAATGAGAATTGTCTAGTATGTGATTCATTGTGTTTATTTTCATTGTAGCACTGCTTGTTTGGTGGGTATCACAGGTGTTCTAGCTCCACTTCTTGAGGAGACGGTATTCCGAGGCTTTTTTATGACTTCCCTGACTAAATGGTATTAATTGTCTTAATGTCTTTTCCTTTTCTATTTAGTTTCCCGACTAAATAATGCAGCTTTCCTTACAAGCAAGACTTTTTCTTTAATTTTTGAATTATTCAATGGGTAGATGATTTCAAAGAATGTTTTGACAAATGTAGTCTGTTGCTTTGCTTTCATCAATGAAGGACAAGTTTATTTAGGCTCCATAATGAAGTTTGCATTGTACTATCTAATTTCTGTTTGTAATTCCTGTTATGTCTTTGGATTAAAAATTAAGTGCTAGTTCTTAAATCTTCTTTATGAGCTTTATTTATGGGACTTTACTTATGAAGCCATATTGGGCTGGGATGCCTCGGTGGATAGGGGTTGGTTTAGATAATTGTAAGGAATAAACTTGTGGTTCACAAAACCCCAACTAATGCACAACTTTCTTGTTTTACATAAGCTCAAGCTTATAAAAAGTACTGTTTGTATAAAAGGACATAAGAGTTTGTTAATGTTGGTGTTATTACAATTATTATATATTCTTACTCTTTATTACTTGACATAGTTTCTTAGTTAGTTTCATTGTTTCCTAATTTCCTTATTTTGAGCTATTCTCTTTTGTATATAAGTTTGAACAAATTTATTTTATAATCTAACACAATAGTTGAAACTATTCAACTTGGTATTAGAGCATCTAAAGAATACAAAATGATACCGATGCGTCGGTATGAGTGGTACTTAGGCATCTTTAGCAAGTGATCAGGCGTTCGATCTCTATCTCTTGCGTATAGAGATAACCTAGTTTGAGAGGGGAGAATCTATCATGTGTATCCAATAAGTTTTCTGACAGAGATTAGTCACTGCTAAACACGGGTGAACAATACACTTCCTACGTAACATGGTTATAATAAAAAGAATACAAATGTTCTACGTTGTAATGAATCATGTTAAAGTGCTCCATAGCTGAACCACCTAACCAAACTCTAGAAAGATTTTCGTGACCTACAAACAAGATACGACTCCCCCTGAGGAACAAGTTTAGGTGGTTGCTTGTTAGGAAATTGCAATTCGAAATATTTAAGATTAGGGAAACGAATTATTCACCCGTGAATTTATTGATAACATAGGAAAATCATACAAAAGGATTCTAATCCCCTCTCAACTAGAGCATTCTCTAGTTTTCACAAAGTAAAATCCTAGCCTCCATTACCAAGGGTTTAGTCTTATTTATATTAGATAGGACCGAACAACAACTAACAATTAGTTTACAACTTGCCCTCTTAACGTATAAAAAACTTGCATGACTTTGTCCTTGGAGGCGGGTTTATTCTAGTGCCTAACATTGCTCCTGATTGGAACCCGAATCCAAGATAAACAGAAAATGTAATATTGATTGAAAATACGGACCATTACAGGGAGTGATCCCTATAAAATACCAGAGCAAGTTCTCCTTCATAGAGAAAGTCCCTCTGCCAACTGCCTAGCTGTTCACAAGCTAATACCTCCATGAGTGCCCCTGTCACTACCCTCTCACTCATTTATACTCTCCTTAACAGAATTCCCCTCCTACATGTATTTCCCTCCCTCTCTCTTAACTAACTTGCCAACTCAGCATTTCCCTCTCAATTTGGGGTTTTCTCTTCATGGGCTCTATCAGCGCCATATAGGTCTTCTCCTCTAAGTCACCATGCAAGAAGACATTCTTAATGTCAAGTTGTACAGAGGCCAATTTCTTATAGCATCCATAAACAATAATAGGAAAAAGGACAATATCATTGTAATCCGAACTAATAATTTGAGTGCACCTTTTGCTACCAGTTGGGTCTTCAAATGATCCACCTTTCTTTTAGGGTCCATTTTAATAGTAAAAAGTAGTGATCTCATCTGATCAATAATTGCCTGTCACCCTCCAAAATGGGATAGTACTTCTTAGACAGGCTTACAAATTATAATAGAATATATGGCTTAGACAAAGCCATAGTAGGAGGATGCATTTGATGATAACTTTGAGAATTATGAATTGAACAAGGATTAAGATTAGAGGGTTTACCTTTACAAAGTGCAATAGGCAAGTGAGCAAAAGGGTTAGGTGGGACTATAGTAGGAGAAGGAATTGAAACAAGGGATGAATAATGTGAATTAGAAGAAGTGATATCTAAAGCTTCAAGTCATCGATACTCATAAATAATACTCAAGCTGCAGCAGATGGCCATCTTGTGACTGTACATAACATGGAGTTTGAGACTAGATAAAAACAGATGATACATAGTTAGGAACAGGTTGTACCCCTGGAGGAGTAGAATATGTTGTAAAATTTAGCTTGTCTCATGTACTCCTTTTGTTAAAACTATGACACGTATTATGTATGGTTATTTTTCCACATTTTAATTTTTTTAAGAGATAATAGGAAAATAGTCATATTAATAACACTGATTATCGAAGGAGTGGGTATTACAAGAGTACTGAAAATTTTCTTCTGAAATGGATTTCTCATTTCAATTGTTTGAGTATGTTTTGTGAACTATTGATTGTTACCTACAGGCTACATATACAAATTTTCTCATGGATGATTATTTCCATTGCAGGGTTCCTACACCAGTTGCAATCATCATTAGTGCTGCTGTGTTTGCCCTTGCCCATCTCACTCCCGGTGAATTCCCCCAGTTGTTTGTTCTAGGTACTGTGTAAATAAAAAAACTTGATCTTAACAAATGCCGGTAAAGAAGTTTCATTTATAATTTTTGGGTAGCTGCTGAATGTACAAATATTGAACAAAGTTGATAAAACAAGGAAGAAAATCTAAGGATCTGTTTATTTCTAAAAATATTTTTAGTTTTCCTTTTCTACAATTAGTGTTTATTTTAAATTATTCACAAGGAGATGGAAGATTCATGTACTAAACAATTTTGATAGAGAGAAGATAGAAGACAAGCTAGAAAAAGTACATTTTGATAAACAATGAAAACAGTGTTTTGCATTTTAAAAATTTCTAAAAGATGTTAGATCTGTTTTCAAAAATTGTAAAAGAAAATAGTGAGTGAAATGTTTGTTTGATCTATATTCTCTTTTATTTATTAGTTAAAGTGAAAGTGAAAACAGGGAACATAGAAACTAAACGGGCCCTAATATGTTAACTTACCCTGCAATTGTTCATACATGTATTGTGTATAAAAAATAATGGAAATTTGTGACATATTTTCTAGGGAGTGCTCTAGGGATTTCATATGCTCAAACTCACAACCTTCTAACTCCCATCACTATCCATGCATTCTGGAATTCAGGAGTTATATTATTTCTCACTTTTCTACAGGTATATTCTATGACTTTATCTATGTGTTTGCTAATGCTTTATTGAGATTCATAATCATTAGAGTCAGAGAAAACACACATTCCCACAATCATTAAGTCGAAACCATTCCAAAAAAATAAGTTGAAACGATTGGATGAAGATCAAACGAGTCACATTTTAACCTTGGGAAATCAGATTAAAGAACTAAACTTGAAATTATGAGCCGTTGGATTTCATCCAACAGTTCCAACTCCCAGATTGCCTGTGAGTGTGTGGTTTCTTCAACAGTAGGGAGTTCAGATTCTAGAATTTGGAACTTAATGCTAATAATGCTTCTCTTTCTTGTATATACAGTTGCAAGGATATGATATCAAAGAATTATTGCAGACAATTTGATAGGAAATTTTTTCTCTCCTTTGTAAAGATGTGGAGCATATACACAATACAGTTCCATTCTGTTTATATATTTATGCTCCCTTTTCCTGTTGTAAAATTTAGACAGATTGCTGTTTGTAAGGTGTAGTAGGAATTAATTATTTGGTCAGTGTAGTAAATATATGCAATGAAGTTGAACTTTTGTAGGCTCTGATATGTGATTTCAGATATCTAAGAGTCTGTTTGACATTAGATTTTTTTTAAAATTTTTTAATGGTAAACTTTTTTTTATCTTGTTTATACTTTTCTTTTATTTTGAAAGACATGAATATGAATTTGGATCCTAAACCCCTAATCATACACAGAGCTTTGATAATGCACAACTTGGTTAACAATATAAAAATTCGTGGATGGTTGATGAGTTGCTTAATCTTGGTTATCCATCAACCAAACTCAATATGAACCTGATGTTGTAACTTGTATTTTTTCCTGTTTGAAAGATTTATATATAGTAATAAAAGTGAAAACAATGTAAAAGTTTTCCCCATTCTAAAATATGTGTTTCCTTTATAAAAACAATATAAGCAAAATTAACCATTTACATACTTATTTGATAGCTTAAGATAATTAGTTATTCACATTTACTCGTGTTAATTAATCTCATTTAAAATACAACTTCATTTTCATTGTATAAAAAACAAGGACATTAAGTGAACGATATTTTTGGTCTACTATCATTTTTTTCCCCTGTATACTATTGTGGAATAGGATGAAAAGAGTCAATTGTTGTAATAATTTAGATGTGTCTAATTTTGTTTGTTTCAGAAAAAAGTTTTTTTTTGTGGTAAATCCTTAAATATATATCTTTGAAAATATAAAGAAAATAAATATTAAGGGATGACTTTGTAAAAATATTTTTTATTTTTATATCGTAAAATATTTGTTTATTTTACTTTGATGAAATATTTTTGCAATAAATTATTGTTGTGTTGAAGAGTTAAATTAAAATACTACTTAATGAAAATGTTGACGTATCCACCTCATCCAAATAAAATAGATTGAAGTAATATTCACTTAGCGTGCTTTTGAAGTCACCTTCATGTTTATGACTAATATTAAACAAATCGATAAGGAAAAGCTAGAACTTCAAATTCAATGTGCCCGTTGAATAGAAAGTTTTTTTACGCAAGAATCAAATCAAACATTAGTTTTATCAATAAATATATAATAGTTTAAATTCATACATTGGACCATAAAGACTAACGTTGATTTTGATATTTATTTAACCTTTGATTTTCAGAGGAATGATACTCTAATAATTCAAATTCTGTTGAAATATAAATAAAGTCTAATAAAAAATTATTTTAATCAATATTTAAATTCAATTTCTTTTGATCAATTCATCTTTAACTGAATTTTATTAATTACTTGTGTTTACTCAGTCTAATAAGTTGGTTAATAATCTTGACATTTTTATGTTGAGTCTGTTAAAGTATTTCATCAAGCTGACTAATACTATATTTTTTTATTGGCACGGTTCATATTTACATGATATTTGTATCCACAAACTTCAACTAAAACATCATAATTCCTAGATACATTGAGGTCAGTGCTTAATGGAGTTAATAAAGCTAAATAAAAGAATGGTAGACTATCTAACTTATACAATTAGAAGGAAATTGTATTTTAAATATTACATTTAATAATTAAATACACAAATGACACGTTATATGTATATATACACAACATCTCTTAACTATTGTGAGTCATTGAATCATATAACTTCCTTCAAAATTTCAAGATGTTAACCTTAATCTATGTCACCATGTTGTTTTCTCTCACTTTTGCATATGGTTTACACAATGCTTCTTTTGTAACAATTTTTACATGATGGTTAATTTGGCAGATGATGTTATAATCATACATCCTGATGATAAGGAGAGTGCCCTTCATCTAGATCCAAATATACTCTATAATTGGACAGTTCCCTCTATAATTAACTTTTATTTATATTTAAAATCACAATAAATTATTTGCCGTTTATATTAAGACTGTTTATATTAAGACTATGTAGTGGAGGCATGAGAGAAGGTTATGACTAAATTTTAAGATCATATCTAAGTTTCTCTATCAATACCAAAATAAATGTGATAATTTATTTATGGTTAATTTTATGGTGCATGTACAAGAGAGATAAGTTTTACATCATGCACACGTTTATTTTTAACTTTTATTTAATAAATTCTTCCATTGAATCTAATGAAATGTGATGAAACTTATTGATTTCCCCTGTATATGCAGTTTGACATGCATGAAATATAGACATGATAAAAAATGTTGAACTTTTTCATACTAGACCAAGTCTAGAAAAGATCAAGATGAGACCAAAAGTAGTAAGATATAATTTAACAAATTAAGAAGGCCTCATATGCATAATTTTTGTTAGATATTAAAATGTACCATACTCAAAATTGGTGAGAGCAAATCAATAGAAGAGACTTTACGTGTGTAATATTTGCTAGATCTCAAGATGGTGATGAGACTATAAAATTAGTGGAAACAAAATACGAGAATAAATCTTATATATGTTCTTTATAAACAAAAAATTGAAGATGAGGCCATAGTATAATTAGTTGCTCGTAAAAGACTTGTTTATTGGTGTGGGATATAGGCCTAAAGCAATAACTTTATTGACAACTCTAGAGTCAGCCTTGAAAATAAAATTGGTGCTGCTTCAACTAAAAAAGAACATTGTATGAGATAAAGAAAGAATTCCAAACCAACTATATACTAAAATATAAATAAAAATATATTTAAAAAGTTAATATATTTGATATATCGATTATATATATTATTTTTTTAGAAGAAGTTATTTTTTTAATTCTCTGAACTCTAATTTCCATAAAAATGAGACTTTAATAATTTAGAGTTTAATTAAAAAATAAGTAAAGTTTAATTAGAAACTATTTCACTTAGAATTGGAATTTAATTTTAGTAAGAGTATATATATAAGAAAATGATAACAAATCTTTATTTTTTATATAAAAAATTAAGGATTGATGAATGAAAGATGTCATAGTCCAAAATATGAAAGACTTAATACTTGAAAAACAAAATTATACATGTCTTCCTTCAACAACATTATCAGATCTTGAACATGCAACTTGAGGATCTAAATCATATTAAACATATTTTACTTAAAAAAACATATTAATCAAAATAATAAATCATATTAGGCGCTTTATAAACATGAGTACCAACCAACATAAGAATGATTTCTATTAATAAAGAATACATAATATTTAAGTATATCTAATATGAATTTTCAAAATATAATTAAAAATAAACTCTTACTATTTTTAATAAAAAATAATAATAATTTAGCTATATTAAGTGCCACATGACATATCAATTTAGTAGTCTTAAGAGGGAGAAGAAAGTTAAAAGAAATAGTCAATAGCCCATACATAGTGTATCATGTTGCACTAATTTGAAGCTAATTCTGACATATAGACATATCGGTGGCAATAAAGAATTGGTATTTTGATTAGATTAATAATAAATTTTCAATTCCCTTAAGCGTATTAGAGTTTGATCACACGTCCGTTTGTTGTTATCTAAAAAATTGACATTAACATAGTAATGTTTATTATTTAAATGTTTCAACCTGACAAAACAAATGGAATAGAAGCTCTGGGGAATGGAATAGAAACGGGATTTTCGGATTCTGAGAACAGAATCAATTATTTATTATTTAATAATACTTGAAGTTGGAGCTGAAATTATGTGTTTGAGCTATATTTTGGAATCTGGTTCAGGTCCACTTTGATATTTCAAAGTTTCAAACACAATGAATAAATAATATATTATTTTCTTGGAACTTTGTTTTGTCTTGGATTGTAGTGGATTTAAGCCAAAACTTTCATGAGATTAATATGTTGAAAGGGTAATTAATTATAAGATCGTAATCCCTAGAAGCTCCTACTTTGGTGTATTGAGATTCTACCTTTTGTGTTATTATAGAAAGTTACTGAAAAATATGGTTTAATTTATTCTTAATGTGTGTTTGTCATGACCAAACCACCAAACTATTAATGGAGATATATAGCTAATAGTGTATTATAATTTGTATGATAATATAGAGCTGATTAGTAACGGTTTTGTGTCATATATTGTAACATTTTTTCACAAACTTATAGCATTATTTTAAAAGCAATTATAAGTGGTGCTTAATGTTATAATTTATAATATATGATTGATTTTAGCCTGTGTAAAATTATTTTCTTACTTTTAGTCTACGTGAATATACACTTTTTGTTTTCTATCACTATAGCATTTTGTTCTTAAAAAAATTATATTAGAATTGACTCCTAAAACATATAGAATATCTAATTTTATTTATTTTTCCATAGAGACCAAAATGACATTTAATTACAGAAATTAAAAGCAAAAACATTTAAAAGGATTAAAGATAAAATATCATAGACCAAAAATAAAAATATATATTTAAAAATAAAATATTTATATAAAAATTAAAATAAATAAATATATATTGATAAATCTAAAAACATATTTAAACTTATAAGCATTTAAAAAAAATGTGATACATAACTAAAAATGTAAATATTATTTTATATGTTACTTTTTTACCAATCAAAGTCTTATATTAAGAAGAATGCAACAACACACAACCCTTGCCTTTCGTTTGTTGTATATATGAGCTAAACCAAACCTACGTGATCCTCCAAAAACACACAACCCTTCAAAAACGGCTAAACCTTCGGAGTCATAACCCTTCATAGGAACCATATAATGGCTTCACATTGACTCAACTTCACTCTCACCAACTTTCATTTTCATCAACAACTCACACATGCACACTTCTTTTAGGGTTTTTCATTCAAAGCTTTAATTAAACCTTTCCCTCTTTGAATTTTTAAAACATATATTCAACACCACTCTCTTAAAGAGAAGATATAGCTTAAGATATGGAAGAGAGAAATGGTGGTGACAAACTTGATGAAGTTATGCTTCCAGGTTTTAGGTTTCATCCAACTGATGAAGAACTTGTTGGATTTTACCTAAAGAGAAAGATTCAACAACGTCCTCTTGCTATTGAGCTCATCAAGCAGCTTGATATATATAAATTTGATCCTTGGGATCTTCCAAGTAAGACTCATATATAATAGTTTTTGGTTCATATACAGTCTTCTTTTTAAATAGATAGATACATGTCGGTTGTTAGCATATTATGTTAGAATAGTTAGAGTTTAAATCTTGTACCTCATTCTGAAACTTTTTTAGATATCTCAATTCAACCACTTAAGATATACTTTGGGGACATGCTATTCATATGTAAACTATATATAGTATTATACCTAAAGATTTTTTTATATATACAAATTTTAATTGTTAATATATACGATATCTTAGTAGTCAAAGTTTGAACTCTGAAACCTTCTTTTTAAGTTGTTTCAGATATTTTAGATTAACTTTGTTAGTTATATATATTTAGTATTTTTTTTTCCTAAGGGTTTTTGATATGCGATTAACAAGTTATTTTATGCTTCTTATTATTATGTGTGCAGAGTTGGCAAGTACAGGGGAGAAAGAGTGGTATTTTTATTGCCCTAGAGATAGAAAGTATAGGAACAGTGCAAGACCTAATAGAGTAACAAGAGCTGGGTTTTGGAAAGCTACTGGAACAGATAGACCTATTTATTCCTCAGAGGGTTCTAAGTGTATTGGTTTGAAGAAATCCTTAGTTTTCTACAAAGGTAGAGCTGCCAAAGGGGTCAAAACTGATTGGATGATGCATGAGTTTAGACTCCCTTCTCTCAATGATTCATCATCATCTCCAAAGAAATATGTAGACAAAACTATTCCGGCTAATGTAAGTCAAACTTCTCTCAAATCTATATATACTTCAAAAAAATATAAGTACATGTCAATGGTTAATTTGTTAGGGAGAGAGAAATGGTTAGTAATAGAGATCCAAAACTTTTTTCTTAATACTCTCCTTTATTTCTCAATCTATATCACTGGACTACATTTTCTTAATACTCTCCTTTATATGTTCATTAATTCACAACAAAAATAAAATGTATATAATTACGACATAGTTTAGAGATAATCGAGTAAGTTAAGTATGCATGATACGTTTACAGAAAGTATTTTTTGGGAGATTCAATAATCTCTTGAATGGATTAGTACCATGAGAGATTAGTTTTTGACTTTCGACTGAAAAATCTCACGGACTCAAAAAAGAAAAAATTCCACATGCTCAAAAAAAAAATAGTTTTATTTGTAAAGAAAAAAAATGTTACTTTATTTGGTTAAAATATAATGTCTGTTTAAACGAGTGTAAAATGGTCATTTAGTATACTTTATTTAATACTAATTTTTCTCTTTCCCAATTTTATTTAAAAAAACAAAAAATATGCATGTAATTTGATTTTAAAGTGTTTGACTAGCTAATATTAAATGCTTATGAACTTGTAGGAATCTTGGGCAATCTGCAGAATATTCAAGAAAACAAATGCAACAGCTCAAAGAGCTCTCTCTCACTCATGGGTCCCTCCATTACATGAAGCATCAACCTCCAATATCCTAACAAATGATGGAAACAACAACCAATTTTGTTCACAAAACATGATGTTATTGGCCAAAAAACCAAACTTCACAAGCCAATTTTGTGCTACCAATAACCACAATACCACATCAAGTAATACTACACTTTGTCCTTTAAATGTTCCATCTTATAATAATAAAGCAATCATTGATCCATTGATTTACACACCCTTATACAAGTTACCAATTTCAAATGATCAAAACCTTAACAACCTTAGCACACATGGATTATTATTCTCATCTCCTCTTGAAACATGTTCTACAAATTGTAACAAAACATCATCAATGGATGTTTCTTCTTTGCTATTGGGTATGTCATCATCTTCTTTCCTTGAAGGAACAACAACCTCAAACTACATTGGTAGTTTACAAGACCACTTCAATAATAATAATAATATTAACAATAATGGATATCCATTAATGGCTAATAATATAAGTCCTAATGTGAATGTGGCTGGTGTTGATGATGAAGAGTTGGAGAGAGAAAGATCCATTGGGTTTTCATATAGTATGCCTTTCAATGTTGGTGATGCATGGAAGTCAAATCTTGTTTGGGATACTTCTTCTTGTACTTCGGATGAACCATCTGGTTATTCTACAACCAAGTGTTATACTTAATTAGTGTTCAATTTATCATTGCTTTTGAGATAGTTTATTTTTCTTTAATTTAGAGCCATATGTTATAATTACAACTTCTTTCACTTTTTTTAGCTCAGGAATCGAGTTGCCATTAACTAGAACTAGAGTAGTAAGTTTGACTGTTTTTTCAACTTAGTTTTGGGGTACTATTTACATGCATGTAGAATCTTTTTGTTTTTGTTAGTGTATCTTTGGTTTTATTATTAATGGAGACAAAATTAATTTTATAAATGTAAAATTGATTTGTACCTGTTTAGATACTGATTAGAATGATTTTGTTTTTAGGATGGATTCTAATTTGAATTTTGAGATTTGTAGTTTGTTACTCTAAATATAAATTTTATATTTAAATTTATTATTCAATTTATTTTTACGTCAATCTAAACATAATCTATTTTATAATTTTAATATATTCAAAATCAATTTTTATTGTTGCAGAATCAAAATACATTAGTATAACTTTATGTAAGTTGAGACTAGACTTGAATTCAAAAGTTTGTAGCATATAATTTTGGAAGTGATGTTAAATTTCAAAACATAATGAAAAGAGAAAGCAAAATTATGACGCTAATTATAAAGCAAACTCTTGGAAGACCTCTAATTCAAGCAAAATGATTTCTTTTGGAGAACATATTGATTGATGAATGATGACCACAGGCAGCCATGTCAATGTTTATGAGAAAATAGGATATATATATCAGCTGTGTAAATCAATTAATGGTTTTATAATGTGTTTATGTGCACTAACATTAATGGTTATTGGTTGAAAATATAAAATAATTCTATAGTGCACTTTATTATATATACTCAATATGTTTATTGCATGTCTCTAACAAAGGATATTCATTAAACGATTCTCTTTGTTTCCTTAAATATAATTAATATTTTGTCAACAAAAATTAAGATATTTAGTTCAAACTTTAGTTAAAATACATCAAAATTGTGTATATTTAAGATAAGAGGAACAATAATATAAGAAAAAAATATAGTAAGTTTGTAGGGAATATCATACACGAAACTTTTGGTGATTTAAATCTGCTTATATATTAAGTCCACGTTGTTTGTTTGATGATTTTAAGGAGCATACAAAATGCTCGCTAGAGGTTCTAAGGCCATATAAAATCCATTTCTATCTGAATCATTCTCTTCATATCACTCACCTTCTTTGCATTTGCTAATTTTAAATTTAATTCTATTCAGATTTTTACGTATTTATTTTTAAGGATTTTTTTCTATTTATTTTTTATAATCCGATGTAAAGCATGATGGTGTTCGAAATCAAACATGCTTGGGACTTCTAACAACGACAAAAAGCATGAAAAGGAAAAATAATGAAATAATAAACAAAATTAGATGTAACCTCCGCTCCTCGGTACAATTTAATATATTAATAAGTATAACATAATCATAATATATAATTTTAAAGTAATATTATTTATATTTTACTAATATACACTCTGTTTATGAGTGTTTATCAGTCGAAAGATAAATATATGTTTGAATAATTATATATAACTTAAGTTTGCTTTAGTACAAAAACAAAAGATAAAATATCATCGACTAATATAATTCATGTAAAGTATATTAAAATATTAAACTATTTATAAAATTTTGTTACTTTAGAGATGTAATTTGTGTCTTTAATATTTTTTAAACTTAGAATTTGTTTATTCAAGTTTTTTGATTTTATAGAAGTATTACTCGAATAATATATTTGTGAAATAATTATACATTTCTTTATTGTTAAAAATGTACATTTAACTATAATATGCTTTTCATTTTATATGATTTAAATTAGTTTTGAAATATTAAATTTTATAAATTTATGTATTTTTTTTTTATATTTTCAATTTTATATAATCATAGTAATTATGTCGACTTCATTGTCAATCTAAACATATACACCAAATGATATTGTGTGTCTTGTTATAATATTTATTCTTGAATGATAGTTTGATAAAACAATATATATGGAAGGAACAATATAAAGCAAAATAGAAATTTCTTCATATTCAAAAAAATTTAAATAATAATAATTTTTTTTTATATAATAAAAATGTTAGATACACAAAAATGTCAAGTCAAATAAAAATTCAATACTAAATGCAACCAAATTATATAGTTATGGTATTTTGGATGGAGAACAGTTTTAATTAATTGGCTTAATTGCACTTTTGGTCCCTCTATTATAGGTGAAAATTGAAAGTAGTTCCCCCATTTTGTTTGCCCCCACTTTTAGTCCCCCAAACAGAATTTGAAGCCAAATTATGATGAGTTGTCATTTTTTTTAATGACGTATCAATAAAAAGTTGACGTGGCATACGCGGAATAAACTTATTATTATATTATTTTTGATTAAAAAATATAGTTTATAATCCGAGTGTGTACAAACAGTAAGTATACTCGACACCGTGACCGCATCCATCTTTACCCCCCTCAACTTTCATACTATTCAAAACACCTAATGCCTCAGCTGCATTTCCATTCTGACAAAACCCAGAAATCATTGCATTCCAAGAACCAACATCTCGAACCGGCATATCAACAAACACCTTGTGTGCAGCATTTAAAACACCAAATCTTGAATACAAATTGATCAATGAACAAGCAACAAATACATCATGCTCAAAACCCATCTTGAAAATCCAATAATGTAATTTCTTCCCATCAATCAGATTTACACAAGCTTTCAATATAGGAGGAAAAGTATAAAAATCAGGTCCTAGATAATCAGACACAGACAAAAATTCATTGACACAATTCATAGCTTCATGATATTTGCTAGAACGAACATAAGCAGCTATCAGAGTTCCATGAAAATATATTCTTTTTATGAATGTGGTTAAAAGTAAAGCGTGATAATGAGATATCACCAAAAGTAACATATAAATTAATAAGCTTTGTAGATAGAACAACATTTTGAGATTTTCTCAATACAACTAGAAGAGCATGAAGTTTCTTAGTAACATTAACATTCATGCAAGAGTTAAATAAAAAATTGAAATCAGTATCTTTTTTATTGCTGTCAAAGTTATGTGATGTCATTTGTAGATAACTTGTAGATGCTGAAAAGCATTGGTAAACCCATCGATGGAATGTAGAAACCCTAGAAACTAGATGAAGTTTATAGGTTGGAACCACTTTGAGAAGAGGAAGCATAGAAGTGGAATATGTTGTTAATAGCGCCCTAATTGTATTTTTTAATCAGAAATAATATAATAGCGTCTGCCACATCACCTTTTTATTGACACGTCACTAAAAAATGACAACTCATCATGATTTGACCTCAAATTCTGTTTGGAGACTAAAACTAGGGACAAACAAAATGGGGGGACTACTTTCAATTTTCACCTATAATAGGGAGACCAAAAGTGCAATTAAGTCTAATTAATTTAATTATTTCAATATTTGGGAAAGTTTTATGCATTTTGTTGCAGTTGTAAAATTAAAATATGTCGTGAGGTTATTGAATGTTGGAAGTGATTGTAATATAAGAAATATTTATATATAAATCAAAATAGAAAGTTCGATTTATTTGACTAAATAAAAATTGGTTCATTTGGTGATTTTGAGAAGTTGTTTACAAATGGAAGATGTGAAAAAGTGTTCAGAAACGTGTAATTGTTTATATTATACCTTATCTTTTGTTTCTTATAAATATTAAACAAAACGGATTTAAATTATATTTTGTAAATAAGGAAATAACATTTGCTTTACAACCATTTCTCAATTTTCGATAGCCGTTGGCACATGATTATCTTTTTTGTAACTGTTCACACGCAAGTGCAATCTCCAACGTTTCACTTGTCAGTTACTCCTCATTAGGTATATTAATTAGTTTAAGGAAGCAAAAATGACATAAATGTTAATCCAATGACACATACGAAACTTATTGGATGCACAAGATTAGTTATAAACCCTAAATCGACTAGAATAACCCTAGGGGGATGAAAATAACCTAATTTTAAATCCAACGACACAAACACACATATTGAATGAACAAGGCTGCTTTAAAACCCTAAATGGACTAGAATAACATTAGAGAGGACGAAAATGACTTAAATATTAATCCAAAGATACAAACGAACTTAGTGGATGCAAAAGATTGGTTAAAAAATCCTAAATGGACTAGAATAAGCTTAGGGAGGACGAAAATGACCTAAATGTTAATCCAATGACACAAATGAACTTATGTAACAAGATTGATTAAAAACCCTAAATTAACTAGAATAACCCTAGACATGAAGAAAATGACCTAAATGATAATCAAATGACACAAAAACACTTATTGGATGCACAAGATTGGTTAAAACCCTAAATGGACTAGAATAACCCTAGAGAGGATGAAAATTACCTAAATGTTAACTCAACAACACAAATGAACTTATTGGACGCACATGACTGATTAAAAATCCTAAATGGACTAGAATAACCCTAGGGAGGACAAAAATGACCTAAATAATAATCCAATGACACAAACACACTTATTAGATGCATAAGATTGGTTAAAAACCCTTAATGGAATAGAATAACCTTAGGGAGTATGAAAATGACCTAAATGTTAATCCAATGAAAGAAACACACTTATTGAGAGTACAAAATTGGTTAAAAACCCTAAATGGACTAGAATAACCCTATGAAGGACGAAAATGACCTAAATATTAATTCAATGACATAAATGAACTTATTGATGCATAGGGTAAAAACCCGAAATGGACTAGAATGAACTTAGGGGGGACAAAAATTATCTAAATGTTAATCTAATGACAAAAATGAACTTATTGGATGCACAAGTTTGGTTAAAAACTCTAAATGGACTAGAATAACCCTAATGGATTAACATTTAGGTCATTTTAATCCTACATAGGCTTATTCAAGTCCAATTAAGGTTTTTATCCAATCTTGTGCATCCAATAAGTTCATTTGTGTCGTTTTGTTATATTTTAGGATATTTTCGTCCTCACTAGGCTTATGCTTGTCCAATTAGGGTTTTTAACCAATCTTGTGCATCCGATAGGTGTGTTTGTTTCATTGGATTAATATTTAAATCATTTTTGTCCTCCCTATGCCTATTCTTGTCTTCCCTATGCCTATTCTTGTGCATCCAATAGGTTATTTTCACCCTCCTTCGACTTATTCTAGTCCAATAAGGATTTTTAAGCAATCTTTTGTATCCAACAAATTCATTTGTGTCATTATATTAACATTTAGGTTATTTTCATGCTCCTTAGGCTTATTCTTGTCCAATTAGGGTTTTTAAGCAATCTTGTGCATCTAATAAGTTAATTTGTGTCATTGGATTAACATTTAGGTCATTTTCGTCCTCCATACACTTATTCTTGTCCAATTAAGATTTTTAACCAATCTTGTGCATCTAATAGGTGTGTTTGTGTCATCGAATTCGCATTTAGGTCATTTTCATTTTCCCTAGACTTATTCTAGTCCAATTAGGGTATTTTACAAAACTTGTGCATCTAATAGGTGTCTATGTGTCATTGGATGAACATTTAAGTCATTTTCGTTTTCCCTAGGCTTTTTCTAGTTTAATTAGGGTTTTTAACCAATCTTGTGCATATGACAGGTGTGTTTGTGTCATTGGATTAACATTTAGGTCATTTTCATCCACCCTAGGCTTATTCTTGTCCGATTAGGTTTTTAACCAAACTTGTGCTTCCTATTTGTGTGTTTGTGTCATTGGATTAACAATTAGGTCATTTTTGTTCTCCCTAGGCGTTTCTAATCTTGTGTGTCCAATAGGTGTGTTAGTGTCATTGGATTAACATTTAGGTCATTTTCATCCTACGAAGGCTTAATATAGTATAATTAGGGTTTTTATGCAATCTTGTGCACTCAATAAGTTCATTTGTGTCATTGGATTATAATTTAGGACATTTTTGTCCTCCTTAGGCTTATTCTTATCTAGTTAGTGTTTTTAACCAATCCTGTGCATGCGATAGTTGTGTTTGTGTCATTGGATTAACATTTAAGCCATTTTCGTCCTCCCTAAGCTTATTCTAGTCCACTTAGGGTTTTTAAGCAATCTTGTGCATCTAATTAGTTAATTTGGGTTTTTAACCAAACCTGTGCATCCGATAAGTGTGTTTCTGTCATTGGATTAACATTAATGTCATTTTCGTCCTTCCTAGACTTATTCTTGTCCAATTAGGGTTTTTAACCAATCTTGTGCATCCAATAAGTTGATTTGTGTCACTGGATTAACAATTAAGTCATTTTTTTTCCTATTGGTGTGTTTGTGTAATTGGAGTAGCAATTAGGTCTTTTTGTCCAACCTAGGCTTATTCTTGTCCAATTAGGATTTTTAACCAATCTTATGTGTCCATTAGGTGTGTTTGTGTCATTGGTCTAACATTTAGGTCGTTCTCATCCTCCACAGACTTATTCTAGTACAATTAGGGTTTTTATGCAATCCTGTGCATCTGATAGGTGTGTTTGTGTCATTGGATTAACACTTAGGTCACTTTCATCCTCCATAGGCTTATTCTTGTCCAATTATGGTATTTAACCAATCTTTACCATCCAATAAGTTTATTTGTGTCATAGGACTAATATTTAGGTCATTTTTGTCCTCCCTAGGCTTATTCTGGTCTAATTATGGATTTTAACCAATCCTGTGCATTCAATAATGTCATTTGTGTCATTGGATTAACAATTAGGTCATTTTTGTCCTCCTTAGGCTTATTCTTGTCCAATTAGGATTTTTAACCAATCTTGTGCGTCCAACAGGTGTGTTTGTGTCATTTGACTAACAATTAGGTCGTTCTCATCCTCCAAATACATATTCTAGTACAATTAGGGCTTTTAACCAATCTTGTGCATCCGATAGGTGTGTTTTTTTTATTGGATTAACATTTAGGTAATTTTCGTCCTCCCTAGGCTTATTCTTTTCCAATTAGGGTTTTATCCAATCTTTTGCTTCCTATTGGTGTGTTTTTGTTATGCGATTAAAAATTAGGTCATTTTTATCTTCCCTAGGATTATTGTTGTGTCATTGGACTAATATTTAGGTCATTTTCATCCTCCATAGGCTTATTTTAGTACAATTAGGGTTTTTATGCAATCTTGTGCATCCAATAAGTTCATTTGTGTCATAGGATTATAATTTAGGATATTTTCGTCCTCCCTAGTATTTTTTATGTCCAATTAGGGTTTTTAACCGTTCTTGTGCATCTGATAGGTGTGTTTGTGTCATTGGATTAAAATTTAGATCATTTTCGTCCTCTTTCAGCTGCTTCTAGTACATGTAGGGTTTTTAAGTTGTCATGTGCATCCAACAAATTCATTTGTGTCGTTGGAGTAACATATAGGTTATTTTTGTTCCCCATAGGGTTATTCTTGTCCAATTTGGGTTTTTAACTAATCTTGTGAATCTAATAGGTGTGTTTGTATCATTGGACTATCATTTAGGTCATTCTCATTCCCTAAAGTCTTATTCAAGTACAATTAGGGTTTTTATGCAATCTTGTGCCTCCAATAAGTTCAGTTGTGTCGTTGGATTACAATTTAGGACATTTTCGTCCTCCTTAGGCTTATTCTTTTCCTATTAGGGTTTTTGACCAATCTTGTGCCTTTGATAGGTGTGTTTGTGTCATCGGATTAACATTTAGGTCATTTTCTTCCTCCTTAGGCTTATTCTTTACCAATTAGGGTTTTTAAGCAATTTTATGTATCCAACAAGTTTGTTTGTGTCATTGGATTAACATTTAGGTCAATTTCTTCCTCCCTAGGCTTATTCTTGTCCAATTAGGATTTTTAACGAATCTTGTGCATCCAATAGGTGTGTTTGTGTCGTCGGATTAACATTTAGGTCATTTTCATCCTCCTTCGGCTTATTATAGTCCAATTACGGTTTTTAAACAATCATGTGCATCCAATAAGTTCATTTATGTCGTTGGATTAATATTTAGTTCATTTTCGTCCTCCGTAGGCGTATTCTTGTCCAATTACGATTTTTAACCAATCTTGGTAATCTAATAGATGTGTTTGTGTCATTGGATTAACATTTAGGCCATTTTCATCCTCCTTAGGCTAATTCTAGTCCAATAAGGGTTTTTAAGCAAACTAGTGCATCCAATAAGTTCATTTGAGTCATTGGATTAACATTTAGGTCATTTACGTCCTCCATTAGCTTATTCTTGTCCAATTAGGGTTTTCAACGAATCTTGTGAATCTAATCGGTGTGTTTGTCTCATCGGATTAACATTTCAGTCATTTTTATCCCCCTTAGACTTATTCTAGTCCAATTAGGGTTTTTTTGAGCAATCTTTTGCATCCAATATGTTCGTTTGTGTCATTAGATTAACATTTAGGTCACTTTCATCCTCCCTAGGGTTATTCTAGCACAAATAGGGTTTTATCCATCTTGGGCATCCAATAGGTGTGTTTCTATAATTGGATGTACATTTACGGATATTTTCGTCCTCCCTAGGGTTATTCTAGTCCAATTAGGGTTTTTAACCAATCTTGTGCATCCAATAAATGTGTTTGTGTCATTGGATTAACATTGAAGTCATTTTCATCCTCCCTAGGCTTATTCTTGTCCAATTAGGGTTTTTAACCAATCATGTGCATTCAATAGGTGCGATTGTGTCATTGAATTAACATTTAGGTCATTTTCATCATCCATAAGCTTTTTCTAGTCTAATTAGGATTTTTATTCAATCTTGTGCATCCAATAAGTTAATTTCTGTCGTTGGATTATAATTTAGGACATTTTCGTCCTCCCTAGACTTATTATTGCCCAATTATGGTTTTTAGCCACTCCTACGCATCCGATAGATTCGTTTGTATCATTGGATTAACATTTAGGCCATTTTCATACTCCTTAGGCTAATTCTAGTCCAATAAGGGTTTTAAAGCAATCTTGTGCAATCAATAAGTTCATTTGTGTCATTGGATTAACATTTAGGTCATTTTCGTCCTCCTTAGGCTTTTTCTTGTGTAATTAGGTTGTTTTTACCAATCTTGTCCATGCGATAGGTGTGTTTGAGTCATTGGATTAACATTTAGGGCATTTTCTTCCTCCCTAGGCTTATTCTTGTCCATTTAGAATTTTTAACGAATCTTGTCATTTAATAGGTGTGTTTTTGTCATCGGATTAATATTTAGGTCATTTTCATCCTCCTTGGGCTTATTCTAATTCAATTAGGGTTTTTAACAAATCTTGGGCATCCAATAGGTGTGTTTATGTTTTTTGATTAACATGTAAGTCATTTTTGTCCGCCCTAGGCTTATTCTTAGGCAATTAGGATTTTTAACGAATCTTGTGCATCAAATAGGTGATTTTGTTTCATTGGATTAACATTTAAGTCTTTTTTGTCTACCCTAGGCTTATTCTTGTCCAATTAGGGTTTTTAACCAATCTTGTGCATCCAATAAGTTAATTTGTGTCGTTAGATTAATATTTAGGTCTTTTTCGTCCACCTTAGGCTTATTCTTGTCCAATTAGGGATTTTAACCAATTATGTGCATTCAATAAGTTCATTTGTGTCTTTAGATTAACATTTACGTCATTTTCGTCCTCCCAAGTTTATTCTTCTTAAGTTAGGGTTTTCACACAATCTTGTGCATCTGATTGGTGTGCTATTGTCATTGGTTTAACATTTATGTCATTTTCATCCTCCTTAGGCTTATTCTAGTTCAATTAGGATTTTTTAGCAATCTTATGTATCCAACAAGTTCGTTTGTGTCAATGCATTCACATTTAGGTCAATTTCTTCCTACTTAGCCTTATCTTAGCCTTATTTTGTCTCATTGGATTAACATTTAAGTCATTTTCGTCCTCCTTAGGCTTTTTCTTGTGCAATTAGGTTGTGTTTACCAATCTTGTCCATGCGATAGGTGTGTTTGAGTCATTGGATTAACTATTAGGGCATTTTCTTCCCCCCTAGGCTTATTCTTGTCCAATTAGAATATTTAACGAATCTTATTCATTTAATAGGTGTGTTTTTGTCATCGGATTAACATTTAGGTCATTTTCATCCTCCTTGGGCTTATTCTAGTTCAATTAAGGTTTTTAACAAATCTTGGGCATCCAATAGGTGTGTTTATGTTTTTTGATTAACATGTAAGTCATTTTCGTCTGCCCTAGGCTTATTCTTAGCCATTTAGGATTTTTAGCGAATCTTATGCATCAAATAGGTGTGTTTGTTTTATTGGATTAATATTTAAGTCATTTTTGTCTTCCCTAGGCTTATTCTTGTTCAATTAGGGTTTTTATGCAATCTTGTGCATCCAATAAGTCCATTTGTGTCGTTGGATTAATATTTAGGTCATTTTCGTCCACCTTAGGCTTATTCTTGTCCAATTAGGGATTTTATCCAATTTTGTGCATTCAATAAGTTCATTTGTGTCTTTAGATTAACATTTACGTCATTTTCGTCCTCCGAGATTTATTCTTCTTAAGTTAGGGTTTTCACCTAATTTTGTGCATCTGATAGGTGTGCTTGTGTCATTGGTTTATGATTTATGTCATTTTGATCTCCTTAGGATTTTCCTAGTCCAATTAGGGTTTTTAAGCAATCTTGTGCATCCAATAAGTTTATTTTTGTCATTGGATTAACATTTAGGTCATTTTTGTCCACCATAGGCTTATTCTTATCCAATTAGGGTTTTTAACCAATCTTGTGCATCTAATAGGTGTGTTTGTGTCATTGGATTAACATTTAGGTTATTTTCATCCTCAATAGGCTTAACATTTAGGTCATTTTCATCCTCCCTAGGCTTATTATTGTCCAATTAGGGTTTTTGACCAATCTTGTGCATCTGATAGGTGTGTTTCTGTCATTGGATTAACATTTATGTCATTTTCATCCTGGCAATGGTTATTCTTGACCAATTTGGGTTTTTAACCAATCTTGTGCATCCAATAAATTGATTTGTGTCATTGGATTAACAATTAAATCATTTTTATCCTCCCTAGGCTTATTCTTGTCCAATTAAGGTTTTTACCAAACTTGTGCTTCCTATTGGTTTGTTTGTGTCATTGGATTTGCAATTAGGTCATTTTTGTCCAACATATGCTTATTCTTGTCCAATTAGGATTTTTGACCAATCTTGTGCGTCCAATAGGTGTGTTTGTGTCGTTGGACTAACATTTAGGTCATTCTCATCCTCCACAGACTTATTCTAGTACAATTAAGGTTTTTATGCAATCCTGTGCATCCAATAAGTTCATTTGTTTCATTGGATAATAATTTAGGACATTTTCGTCCTTTTTACGCTTATTAATGAACAATTAGGGTTTTAACCAGTCTTGTGCGTTCGATAAGTGTGTTTGTGTCATTGGATTAACATTTAGGTCATTTTCGTCCTCCTTAGGCTTATTCTAGTCCAATTAGGATTTTTTAGCAATCTTATGTATCCAACAAGTTCGTTTGTATCAATGGATTCACATTTAAGTGAATTTCTTCCTGCTTAGGCTTATTTTAGTCTAATTATGGTTTTTAACCAATCTTGTGGAACCAATAGGTGTGTTTGTCTCGTTGGATTAAAATTTAGGTCACCTTCATCCTCCCTTGACTTATTCTAGTCTAATTAGGGTATTGAACCAATCTTGTGCATCAATAAGGTGTGTTTGTGTCATCGGATGAAAATTTAGGTTATTTTCGTTTTCCCTAGCCTTATTCTAGTCTAATTAGGGTTTTGAATTGATCTTGTGCATATGATAGGTGTGTTTATGTCATTGGTCTAACATTAGGTAATTTTCATCCTCCCAAGGCATGTTCTTGTCCAAATAAGGTTTTAACCAATCTTGTGCTTCTTATTGTTCTGTTTGTGTCATTGGATTAACATTTAGGTCGTTTTCATCCTCTATAAGCTTATTCTAGTACAGTTAGGGTTTTTATTTAGTCTTGTGCATCCAATAAATTCATTCGTGTCACTGGATTATAATTTAGGACATTGTCTTCTTCCCTAGTCTTATTGTTGTCCAATTAGTGTTTTTAACCCATTTTGTGCATCCAAAAAGGTGTGTTTGTGTCATTGGATTAACATTTAAGTTATTTTCATACTTCATAGGCTTATTCTAGAACAAGTGGAGTTGTTATGCAATCTTAGGCATCCATTATGTTCATTTGTGTCGTTGGATTATAATTTAGGACATTTTCCTTCTCCCTAAGCTTATTCTTGCCCAATTTAGGGTTTTTAACCAATGTTGTGCATCCGATAGGTGTGTTTGTGTCATTGGATTACCATTTAGGTCATTTTCATCATCCCTAGGATTATTGTTGTCCATTCAGGGGTTTTAACAAATCTTGTGCATCGAAGAGGTGTGTTTATGTCATAGGATGATGATTTAGGTCATTTTATTCCTCCCTAGGCTAATCCTACTCCAATTAGGGTTTTTAACCAATCTTGGGAATCCAATAGGTGTGTTTGTGGCATTGGATTAACATTTAAATCGTTTTCGTCCTCCCTAGACTTATTCTTGTCTAATTTGGGGTTTTAACCAATCTTGTTCATCCAATAAGTTCATTTGAGTCATTGGATTAATATTTATGTCATTTTCGTCCTCCCTAGGCTTATTCTTCTACAATTAGGGTTTTAACAAATCTTGTGTGTCCTATTGATTTATTTGTGTCATTCGATTAACAATTAGGTCATTTGTGTCCTCCCTAGGCTTTTCAACAAAACTTGTGTGTCCAATAGGTTTGTTTGTGTCATTCGACTAACATTTTTGTCAATCTCATCCTCTATAGACTTATTCTAGTACATTTTGGGGGTTTTTATACAATCTTGTGCATCCAATAAGTTCATTTATGTCGTTGGGTTATAATTTACGACATTTTCGTCCTCCCTAGGCTTATTCTTGTCCAATTATGATTTTTAACCAAACTTGTGCATTCGAAAGGTGTGTTTGTGTCATTGGACTATCATTTAGGTCATTTTCTTCCTCCCTAGGCTTATTCTAATCTAATTTGGGTTTTTAACCAATCTTGTGCAGCCAATAGGTGTGTTTGTGTCATTGGATAACCATTTAGGTCATTTTCATCGTTCCTAGCCTTATTCTTGGACAATTAGGGTTTTTAACCCATCTTTTGCATCTGTTAGGTGTGTTTGTGTCATTAGTTTAACATTTAGGTCATATCAATCCTCCTTAAACTTATTCTTATCCAGTTAGGGTTTTTAAGCAATCTTGTGCATTAAATAAGTTCATTTGTGTCGTTGGGTTATAATTTAAGACATTTTCGTCCTCCCTAGGCTTATTCTTGTCCAATTAGGGTTTTTAACCAATGTTGTGCCTTCGATAGGTGTGTTTGTGTCATTGGATTACCATTTAGGTCATTTTCATCCTCCCTAGGATTATTCTAGTCCATTCAAGGGTTTTAACCAATCTTGTGCATCCAAGAGGTATGTTTGTGTCGTAGGATGAACATTTAGGTCATTTTAGTCCTCCCTAGGGTAATCCTACTCCAATTAGGGGTTTTAACCAATCTTGGGCATCCAATAGGTGTGTTTGTGGCATTTGATTAACATTTAAGTCGTTTTCTTCCTTCCTAGACTTATTCTTGTCTAATTAGGGGTTTTAACCAATCTTGTGCATCCAATAAGTTCATTTGTGTCATTGGATTAATATTTATGTCATTTTCGTCCTCCCTAGGCTTATGCTTGTCGAACTAGGGATTTTAACCAATCTCGTGCATTCAATAAGTTCATTTGTGTCATTAGATTAATATTTAGGTTATTTTCGTCCTCCCTAGGATTATTCTTCTACAATTAGGGTTTTTAACCAATCTTATTCCTTCCTATGCCTATTCTTGTCCAATTAGGATTTTTAACCAATCTTGTGCATCCAATAAATGTGCTTGTGTCATTAGAGTATTATTTAGGACATTTTCTTCCTCCCTAGGCTTATTCTTCTTCGATTAGGGTTTTTAACCAATCATGTGCATCCAATAAGTCGTTTAGGTCATTTTCATCCTCCATAGGTTTATTCTAGTATAATTAGGGTTTTTATTCAGTCTTGTGCATCCAATATGTTCATTTGTGTCGTTGGATCATAATTTAGGAAATTTTCGTCCTCCCTAGACTTAATCATGCCCAATTATGGTTTTTAACCACTGCTATGCATCCGATAGGGGTGTTTGTGTCATTGGATTAACATTTAGGCCATTTTCATCCTCCATAGGCTAATTCTAGTCAGATTAGGGTTTTTATGCATTCTTGTGCATCCAATAAGTTCATTGGTGTCATTGGATTATATCTTAGGACATTTTCGTTCCTCCGAGGCTTATTCTTGTCCATTTACATTTTTAACGAATCTTAGGCATCCAATAGGTGTGTTTGTGTCATTGGATTAACATTTATATGTGTCATTGGATTATAATTTAGGTCATTTTCATCGTTCCTAGCCTTATTCTTGGACAATTAGGGTTTTTAACCCATCTTGTGCATCCGTTAGGTGTGCTTTTGTCGTTAGTTTAACATTTAGGTCATTTTCATCCTCCTTAAACTTATTCTTATCCAATTTGGGTTTTTTAGCAATCTTGTGCATTCAATAAGTTCATTTGTGTCATTGGATTAACATTTGGGACATTTTTGTCCTCCCTAGGCTTATTCTTGTCCAATTTTGATTTTTAACCAATCTTGTGCATCCGATAGGTGTGTTTGTGTCATTGGATTACATTTAGGTCATTTTCATCTCACTAGGATTATTCTAGTCCAATTAGGGTATTTAACCAATCTTGTGCAATCAATAGGTGTGTTTGTGCCACTGGATGATTATTTATGTCGTATTCGTTTTCCCTAGGCTTATTCTAGTCTAATTAGAATTTTTAACCAATCTTGTGCATCCGATAGATGTGTTTGTGTCATTGGATTAACATTTAGGTAATTTTCATTCTCCCAAGGCTTATTATTCTGCAATTTGGGTTTGAACCAATCTTGCGCTTCCTATTGTTGTGTTTGTGTCATTTTATTAACATTAAGGTCTTTTTGTCCTCCCTAAGCTTATTCTTATCCAATTCGGGTTTTTATCCAATCCTATGCATCCAATAGGTGTGTTTGTGTCATTGGATTAACATTTAAGTCATTTTCATGCTCCATAGGCTTATTCTAGTACAATTAGGGTTTTGATGCAATCTTGTGCAACCAATAAGTTAATTTGTGTTATTGGATTATAATTTAGGAATTTTTTTTCCTCCCTATGCTTATTCTTGTCTAATTAGGGTTTTTGACCAATCTTGTGCATCCAATAAATGTGCTTGTGTCATTAGATTATTATTTAGGACATTTTCATCCTCCCTAGGCTTATTCTTGTCCATTTAGGGTTTTTAACGAATCATGTGCGTCCAATAAGTCATTTAGGTCATTTTCATCCTCCATTGGCTTATTCTAGTATAATTCGGGTTTTTATTCAATCTTGTGCATCCAATAAGTTCATTTCTGTCATTGGATCATAATTTAGGACATTTTCGTCCTCCCTAGACTTATTCTAGTTCAATTAGGGTTTTTAAGCAATCTTGTGCATCCTATAGGTGTGTTTAAGTCATTTGATTAACATGTAAGTCATTTTCGTCCGCACTAGGCTTATTCTTGTCCAATTAGGATTTTTAACAAATCTTAAGCGTCAAATAGGTGTGTTTGTGTCAATTGATTAACATTTAAGTCATTTTCATCTACCCTAGGCTTATTCTTGTCCAATTAGGGTTTTTAACCAATCTTGTGCATCTGATACGTGTGTTTGTTTCAGTGGATTAACATTTAGGTTATTTTCGTCCTCTCTTTGCCTATTCTTGTCCAATTAGGGTTTTTAACAAATGTTTTGCACCCAATGGTGTGTTTGTGTTATTGGATTAACATTAAGGTCATTTTAACCCTCCTTTGACTTATTCTAGTCCAATAATGGTTTTTAAGCAATCTTATGTATCCAACAAGTTCGTTTGTGTCATTGGTTTAACATTTAGGTCATCTTCTTCCTCCCTAGGCTTATTCTAGTCTAATTAGGGTTTTTAACAAATATTTTGTATCCGATAGGTGTGTTTGTGTCATTGGACAAGAATTAGTATTTTAACCCATCTTGTGCGCCTGATAGGTGTGTTTGTGTCATTGGATTAACATTTAGGTCATTTTCATCTTCCTTAAGCTTATTCTAGTCCAATTAGGGTTTTTATGCAAACTTGTGCATCCAATAAGTTCATTTGTGTCATTGGATTAACATTTAGGTCATTTTCGTCCTCCTTATTCTTATTCTTGTCTAATTATCGTTTTTAACCAAAAGGTGTGTTTTTATCTTCGGATAAAAATTTAGGTCTTATTCTATTCCAATTAGGGTATTTAACTAATCTTGTGCATCCAATAAGTTTATTTGTGTCTTTGGATTACATTTTAGGGCTTATTCTTGTCCAATTAGGGTTTTCCAGCAATCTTGTGCATTCAATAAATTCATTTGTGTAGATGGATTAACATTTAGGTCATTTTCGTCCTTCCTAGGCTTATGCTTGTCCAATTAGGGTTTTTAACCAATCATGTGCATCCAACAGGTGTGTTTATGTCTTTGTATTAAAATTTAGGTCACTTTCATCCTCCTTAGGCTTATTCTAGTCCAATTAGGGTTTTTAAGCGATTTTGTGCATCCAATAAGTTCAGTTGTGTAATTGGATTAACAATTAGATCGTATTCATACTCCTTTGCCTTATTCTAATCCAATAAGGGTTTTTAAGCAATCGTTTCCATCCAATAAGTTTGTTTGTGTCATTGGATTAACAATTAGGTCATTCTAGTGCTCCCAAGGCTTATACATGTCCAATTACGGTTTTTAACCAATTTTGTGCATCCAATTGGTGTGTTTGTCTTATTGGATTAACAATTAGGTCATTTTCATTCTCCATAGGCTTATTCTAGTCTAATTAGAGTTTTTATGCAATCTTGTGCTTGCAATAAGTTTATTTGTTTCATTGGATTAACATTGAGGTCATTTTTGTCCTCCTTAGGCTTATTCTAATCCAATAAGGGTTTTTAAGCAATCATGTCCATCCAATAAGTTGATTTTTGTCGTTGGATTAACATCTAGGTCATTTTCGTCCTCTCTAAGCTTACTCTTCTCCAATTAGGGTTTTTAACCAATCTTGTGCATCCAATACGTGTGTTTGTGTCATTGGATTAAAATTTAGGTTATTTTCATCATCAATAAGCTTATTCTAGTCCAATTAAGGTTTTTATGCAATCTTATGCATCCAATAAGTTCATTGGTGTCATTGGATTATATCTTAGGACATTTTCGTTCCTCCAAGGCTTATTCTTGTCCAATTAGGGGTTTTAACCAATCTTATGCATCCATTAGGTGTGTTTGTGTCATTGGATTAACATTTAGGTCATTTTCATCCCCATTAGGATCATTCTAGTAGAATTATTGTTTTTAACCAATCTTGTGCATCCGATAGGTGTGTTTGTGTCATAGGATACACATTTACGTCATTTTCATCATCCTTGGGCTTAATGTAGTCCAATTAGGGTTTTTTTAGTAATCTTTAGCATCCAATAAGTTCATTTGTGTCATTGGATTACCATTAAGGTCATTTTTATCCTCCTTAGGCTTATTCTAATCCAATAAAGGTTTTCAAACAATCTTGTGCACCTTTTCTTTGTGTCATTTGTTGAATCATTAGGTTTATTTCGTCCTGCCTAAGGTTATTCTTGTCCAATTTGGGTTTTTAACCTATCTTGTGCATCCAATACATGTGTTTTTGTCATTGGATTAGCATGTAGGTTATTTTAGTCCTCCTTAGGTTTATTTAAGTACAATTAGCATTCTTAGCCAATCTTGTGCAGCCTATAAGTTCAATTGTGTCATTGGATTAACATTTAGATCAATTTCATCTTCCATAGGCTTATTCATGTCCATTTAGGAATTTTGAGTAATCTTGTGCATCCAATAGGCCTGTTTGTGTCACCAGATAAAATTTAGGTCATTTTCGCGTTCCCTAGGCTTATTCTGGTACAATTAGGGTTTTTACCCAATCTTATGCATTCAATAAGTTCATTTGTGTCATTGAATCAACATTTAGGTCATTTTCGTCCTCCCTAGGCTTAATCTAGTCCAATTAGGGTTTTCAACCAATCGTATGCATCCAATTGGTGTGTTTGTGTTATTGGACAAACATTTACGTCATTTTTTGCGTCCCGAGGCTTATTCTTGTCCAATTAGGACTTTTAACCAATCTTGTGCATCGAATACGTGTGTTTTTGTTATTTGATAAACATTTAGGTAATTTTTGTCCTCCCTAGGCTTATTCATGTGCAAGTAGGGTTTTTAACAAATCTTGTACATCCAAATGGTTTGTTTGTGTCATATGATTAATATTTAGGCCATTTTTGTCCTCCCTAGGCTTTTTCTAGTCAAGTTAGGGTTTTCAACAAATCTTGTGCATCCAATAGGTGTGTTTGTGTCATTGGATGAACCTTTAGGTCATAATTTTCCTACCTAGGCTTTTTTTTCTTTCGAATTAGGGTTTTTAACCAATCATGTGCATCCAATACGTGCGTTTTTTTCATTGTGTTAAGATTTAGTTTATTTTCTTGCTCCCTAGGCTTATTCCTGTGTAATTAGGGTTTTTTTAACAAATCTTCTCCATCCAATAGGTGTGTTTGTGTCATTTGATTAACGTTTAAGTTATTTTCGTCCTCCCTAGGCATATTTAAGTCCAATTAGGGTGTTTAGCCAATGTTGTGTATCCAATAAGTTCAATTGTGTAATTGGATTAACATTTAGATCATTTTCATTTTCCCTAGGTTTATTCTTCTCCAATTAGGATTTTTAAGCAATCTTGTGCATCCAATAGGTTTGTTTGTGTCACTAGATTAAAATTTAGGTCATTTTCGTCTTCCCTAGGCTTATTCTGGTCCAATTAGGGTTTTTACCCAATCTTATGCATTCAATAAGTTCATTTATGTCATTGAATTAACATTTAGGTCATTTTCGTCCTCCCTAGGCTTAATCTAGTCCAATTAGGGTTTTCAACCAATCGTATGCATCCGATTGGTGTGTTTGTGTCATTGGATGAACATTTACATCATTTTCGTCCTCCCTAGGCTTATTCTTGTCCAATTAGGATTTTTTAACCAATCTTGTGCATCCAATACATGTGTTTTTGTTACTGGATAAACATTTAGGTAATTTTTGTCCTCCCTAGGCTTATTCATGTGCAATTAGGGTTTTTAACAAATCTTGTTCATCCAAATGGTTTGTTTGTGTCATTTAATTAACATTTAGGTCATTATCTTCCTCCTTAGGTTTGTTTTAGTCCAATTAGAGTTCTTAGTTAATCTTGTGCTTCCAATAAGTTCAATTGTTTAATTGGATTAACATTTAAATCATATTCCTCTTCCCTAGGTTTAATCTTGTCCAATTAGGGTTTTTAACCAACTTGTGAATCCCATAAGTTCATTTGGGTCTTTGGATTAACATTAAGGTCATTTTCGTCCTCCCTAGGCTTATTCTAGTCCAATTAGGGTTTTCAAGCAATCTTGTGCATCCAATACGTGTGTTTTTTCCATTGGATTAACATTTAGGTGATTTGCGTCCTCCCTAGGCTTATTCATGTGTAATTAAGGTTTTTAACAAATCTTGTCCATCAAATAGGTGGGTTTGTATCATTTGATTAACATTTAGGTCATATTTGTCCTCACAAGGTTAGGTGCATCCAATAAGTTCAATTATGTCATTTGATTAACAATTATATCATTTTCATCTTCCCTAGGCTTATTCTGGTCCAATTAGGATTTTTAAGCAATCTTGTGCATCCAATAGGTCTATTTGTGTCACCAGATTAAAATATTGGCCATTTTTGTCTTCGCTAGGCTTATTCTCGTCCAATTAGGGTTTTCACCCAACCTTGTGCATCCAATAAGTGCATTTGTGTCATTGGATTAACATTTAAGTCATTTTCATCCTCCCTAGGCTTAATCTAGTCCAATTAGGGTTTTCAACAAATCGTATGCATCCAATAGGTCATTTTCTTTCACCCTAGACTTATTCTTGTCAAATTTGGGTCTTTACAAATCATGAGCATCAATACGTTTGTTTGTGTTATTTAATTAACATTTATGTCATTTTCTACCTCCCTAGGCTTATTCTTGTCCCATTTTGATGTTCAACCAATCTTGTGCATCCAATACGTGTTTTTGTTATTGGATTAACATTTAGGTCATGTTTGTCCTCGATAGGCTTATTCATGTCCAATTTGAGTTTTTAACAAATCTTTTGCATCCAATAGGTTTGATTGTGTCATTGGATTAACATTTAGGTCATTTTCGTCCTTCCTAGGCTTAGTCTAGTCCAATTGGGGTATTTAGCCAATCTTGTGCATCAAATACGTGTGTTTGTGTCATTAGAGTAACATTTAAGTCATTTTCATCCTCCGTAGGCTTAATCTAGTCCAATTAGAGTTTTCAACCAACCGTATGCATCCAGTAGGTGTGTTTGTGTTTTGGGATGAACATTTACATCATTTTCTATCTCTCTAGGCTTATTCTTATCCAATTAGGTTTTTCAACCAATCTTGCGCATCCAATACGTGTTTTTGTCATTGGATTAACATTTAGGTCATTTTTGCCCTCCATAGGCTTATTCCTATCCAATTTGAGTTTTTAACAAATCTTTTGCACCCAATAGGTGTGATTGTTTCATTGGATTAACATTTAGGTCATTTTCGTCTTTCCTAGGCTTATTCTAGTCCAATTGGGGTTTTTAACCAATCTTGTGCATCAAATAGGTGTATTTGTGTCATTGGATGAACATTTAAGTCATTTTCGTCCTCCCTAGGCTTATTGTTGTCATACTTGGACAGTTAACAAATCTTGTGCATCAAATAGGGTGTTTTTGTCATTGGATTAACCTTTAGGTCATTTTCGTCGTCCTTAGGTTTATTCTAGTCCAATTAGGATTTTTAAGCAATCTTGTGCATCTAATAAATTCATCTGTGTCATTGGATTAACATTTAAGTCTTTTTCTTTCTCCCTAGGCTTATTCTAGTCCAATTACGGGTTTTAACCAACGTTGTGCATCCAATAGGTATCTTTGCCTCATTGGATGAACGTTTAGGTCATTTTCGTTCTCCCTAGGCTTATTCTTGTCCAATTAGGGTTTTTAATCAATCTTGTGCATCCAATACGTGTGTTTTTGTCATTGGATTGACATTTTGGTCACTTTGATCCTTTATAGGCTTATTCTAGTCCAATTATGGTTTAAAACCAATCTTGTGTATCCAATAAGTTCATTTTTGTCCTCCATAGGCTTATTCCTATCCAATTAGAGTTTTTAATAAATCTTTTGCATCCAATAGGTTTATTGTGTCAATGGATTAATATTTAGGTCCTTTTTGTCCTCCTTAGGCTTATTCTACTCCAATTAGGATTTTTAACCAATCATGTGCATCCAATACGTGTGTTTTTGTCATTGGATTGACATTTTCGTCATTTTGATTCTCCATAGGCTTATTATAGACCAATTAGGGTTTAAAACCAATCTTGTGTATCAAATAAGTTCATTTTTGTCCTCCATAGACTTATTCCTGTCCAATTAGAGTTTTTAACAAATCTTTTGCATCCAATAGGTGTGATTGTGTCATTGGATTAACATTTAGTTCATTTTCGTCCTCCTTAGGCTTATTCTTGTCCAATTAGGGTTTTAAACAAATCTTGTTTATCCAGTCAGTGTGTTTATTTTATTGGATTAACATTTAGGTCATTTTCGAACACCCTAAGCTTATTCTTCTCCAATTAGGGTTTTTAACCAATCATGTGTATCGAAAAGGTGTGTTTCTGTTATTGATTAACATTTAGGTCATTTTAATGCTCCTTAGGCTTATTCTAGTCTAATTAAGGTTTTTAAGCAATCTTGTGCATTCAATAAGATCATTTGTGTCATTGGATTAACATTTAAGTTATTTTCAACTTGCCTATGCTAATTATTGTCGATTTATGGTTTTTAACCATTCTTGTGCATGTAATAGGTGTGTTTGTGTAATTGGATTATCATTTACGTTATTTTCGTCCTCCCTAGGCTTATTCTTGTCCAATTAGGGTTTTTAACAAATCTTGTGCATGCAATCGGTGTGTTTGTGTCATTGGACCAACATTTAGTTCATTTTCGTCCTGCCTAAGCTAATTCTAGTCCAATTAGGGTTTTTAACCAATCTTGTGCATCTAAAAAGTTCACTTGTGTCACTTGATATTTAGGTCATTTTTGTCTTCCCTATGTTTATTCTTGTCCAATTAGGGTTTTTAACCAATCTTGTGTATCCAATAGGTGTGTTTGTGTCATTGAATTAATCTTTAGGTCAATTTCGTCCACCCTAGGCTTAATCTAGTCAAATTATGGTTATTAATAAATCTTGTGCATCCAATAAGTTCATTTGTGTCATTGGATTAAAGTTTAGATCATTTTCCTCCACCCTATGCTTAATCTTTTCCAATTTGGGTTTTAACCAATCTTGTGCATCCAAAAGGTGTGTTTCTGTCATTGGAATAAAATTTCGATCACTTTCATCCTCTCAGGCTTTTAGGTGTGCATTAAGGAATTTTAACAAATCTTTTGCATCCAATAGGTATGTTTGTGTCATTGCATTAACAATTACGTCATTTTTGTCATCCCTAAGCAAATTCTTGTCCAATTAGGGTTTTTAACCAATCTTGTTCATCCAATAGGTTTGTTTGTCTCATTGGATTAATATTTAGGTTGTTTTCGTCCACTAAAAGCTTATTCTTGTCCAATTAGGGTTTCTAACCAATCTTGGGAATCCAATAGGTGTTTTTGTTTTATTGAATTAACATTTAGGTCAGTTTCGTCCTCCCTTGGGTTATTCTACTCCAATGAGGTGCTTCCAATAGATGTGTTTGTGTCATTGGATGAACATAAAAGTGATTTTCGTCCTCCCTAGGCTTATTCTTGTCCAATTAGGGTTTTTAACAAATGTTGTGCATCAAATCAGTTTGTTTGTGTCATTGGATTAACATTTAGGTTATTGTCCTGCTAGGCTTATTCTTGTCCAATTAGGGTTTTTAACCAATCTAGTGCAACCAATTGGTGTGTTTGTGTCATTGGATTAACATTTAGGTCATATTCGTCCTCCTTAAGCTTATTCTAGTATAATTAGGGTTTTTAACAAATCTAGTGCACCCATAAGTTTATTTGTGTCATTGGATTAATATTTAGGCCGTTTTCGTCTTCCTAGACTTATTCTAGTCAAATTATGGTTTTTAATAAATCTTGTGCACCCAATAGGTGTGTTTGTGTCATTGAATTAACATTTAGGTTATTTAGGTCTTTTTCGTCCTCCTTGTGCTTATTTTAGTCCAATTCGGGTTTTTAATCAATATTGTACATCCAATAAGTTCATTTGTGTTACTGGATTAACATATAGGTCATTTTCGTCCTACTTAAGCTTATTCTACTCCAATTAGGCTTTTTATCCAGTCTTATGCATCCAATAGGAGTGTTTGTGACATTGGATTAACATTTATCTCATTTTCATCCTCCTTAGGCTTATTCTAGTCTAATTAGGGATCTTAAGAAGTCTTGTGCATCCAATAAGTTCATTTGTGTCACTGGATTAACATTTAGTTCATTTTCGTTCTCGTTAGGCTTAATCTAGTCCAATTAGGATTTTAACCAATCTTGTGCATCCAAAAAGTTCATTTGTGTCGTTGGATTAACATTGAGGTCATTCTCGTCCATCGTGCGCTTATTATTGTTCAATTAGGGTTTTTATCCATTCTTGTGCATCCTGAAGGTGTGTTTGTGTCATTAGATTAACATTTATGTCATTTTCATCCTCGATTGGCATATTCTAGTCAAACTATGGTTTTTATGTAATCTTGTGCACCCAATAAGTGTGTTTATGTCCTTGGATTTACAATTAGGTAATTTTCGTATTCCCTAGGCTTATTCTTGTCCAATTAGGGTTTTTATCCAATCTTGTGCATCCAACACGTGTGTTTTTGTCATTTGATTAAGGTCAATTTTGTGCTCCCTGGGCTTATTCTTGTCAAATTATGGTTGTTCACCAATCTTGTGCATCCAATAGGTGTCATTGGATTAACATTTAGGTTATTGTCGTCCTCCCTTGGCTTACTCTAGTCCAATTAGAGTTTTTAAACAGTATTATGCATCCAATAGGTGTGTGGGTGACATTGGAATAACATTTATCTCATTTGCATCCTCCTTAGGCTTGTTCTAGTCTAATTAGGGCTCTTAAGAAGTCTTGTGCATCCAATAAGTTCATTTGTGTCATTACATTAACATTTAGGTAATTCTCATCCTCCTTAGGCTTATTCATGTCCACTTTGGGTTTTTAACCAATCTTGTGCATCCAATTGGTGTGTTTGTGTCAATTGATCAACATTTAGACCATTTTCGTCTTCCTTAGGCTTAATCTAGTTAAATTAGGATTTTTAACCAATCTTGTGCATTTAATTAGTTCATTTTTGTAATTGGATTAACATGTATGTCTTTTTCGTCCTCTTTATGCATATTCTACTCCCATTAGGGTTTTTGAGCTATCTTGCGGATCCAATAGGTATGTGTGTGTCATTGGGTGAACATTTAAGTCTTTCTGGTCCTCCCAAGTCTAATTCTTGTCTAATTAGGGTTTATTAACCAATCTTGTGCATCCAATACCTGTGTTTTTGTCAATGGATTAACTTTTAAGTCATTTTCGTCCTCCCTAGGCTTATTCTTGTCCTATTAGGATTTTTAAGAATTATTGTGCATCCAACCGATGTGTTTTGTGATATTGGATTAACATTTAGGTCGTTTTCGTTCACCCTAGGCTTATTCTAATCTAATTAGGGTTTTTAGGCCATCTTGTGCATTCAATAAGATCAGTTGTGTCATTGGATTAACATTTAGGTCATTTTCAACTTCAAGGCTTATTCTTGTTGAATTATGGTTTTTAACCATTCTTGTGCATGCAATTGGTGTGTTTGTGTCATTGGATTATCATTTAGATCATTTGCGTCCTTCGAAGGCTTATTCTAGTTCAATTTGGGTTTTTAATCAATCTTGCGAATCCAACAAGTTCATTTGTGCCATTGAATTAACATGTAGGTCAATTTCTTCCTCCCTAGTATTATTCTAATCCATTTAGGGTTATTAACATATCTTGTGCACCCAATAAGTGTGTTTATGTCCTTGGATTTACAATTAGGTCAATTTTGCCATCCCTAGTCTTATTCTTGTCCAATTAGGGTTTTTAACAAATCCTGTGAATCCAATAGGTGTGTTTGTGTCACTAGGATGAACATTTAAGTCTTTGGCTTAGCATTTATGTAATTCTCATCCTCCTTAGGCTTATTATAGTCTAATTAGTGTTCTTAAGAAATCTTGTGCCTTCAATAAGTTCATTTGTGTCATTCGATTAACATTTAGGTCATTCTTGTCCTCCATAGGCTTATTCATGTCCACTTAGGATTTTTAACCAATCTTATGAATCCCATTGGTGTGTTTGTGTCATCGGATCAACATTTAGTTCATTTTTGTCCCCGTTAGGCTTAATCTACTCCAAGTAGGGTTTGAACCAATCTTGTGCATCCAAAAAGTTCATTTGTGTCGTTTGATTAACATTAAGTTCATTCTCATCCATCCGGTGCTTATTATTGTTTGATTAGGGTTTTTAACCATTCTTGTGCATCTAGAAGGTGAGTTTGTGTCATTAGATTAACATTTATGTCATTTTAATCCTCTATAGGCATATTCTAGTCAAATTATGGTTTTTATGTAATCTTGTGCACCCAATAAGTGTGTTTATGTCCTTGTATTTACAATTAGGTCATTTTCGTATTCCCTAAGCTTATTCTTGTCCAATTAGGGTATTTATCCAATCTTGTGCATCCAATACGTGTGTTTTTGTCATTTGATTAACATTTAGGTCATTCTCGTCCTCCTTAGCCTTATTCTTGTCCACTTAGGATTTTTAACCAATCTTGTGAATCCCATTGGTGTGTTTGTGTCATTGGATTAACGTTTAGTTCATTTTCGTCCTCGTTAGGCTAAATCTAATCCAATTAGCATTTTAACCAATCTTGTGCATCTAAAAAGTACATTTGTGTCGTTGGATTAACAATTAGGTCATTCTCGTCCATCGTGTGCTTATTATTGTTCAATTAAGGTTTTTAACCATTCTTGTGCATCCAGAAGGTGTGTTCGTGTCATTAGATTAACATATATGTCATTTTCATACTCGATAGGCATATTCCAGTCAAATTATGGTTTTTATGCAATCTTGTGCAGCCATTAAGTTCATTTGTGTCCTTGGATTAATATTTAGGTCATTTTCGTCTTCCCTAGGCTTATTCTTGCCTAATAAGGGTTTTTATCCAATCTTGTGCGTCCAACTCGTGTGTTTTTGTCATTTGATTAACATTTAGGTCATTTTTGTGCTCCCTAGGCTTATTCTTGTCAAATTATGGTTGTTAACCAATCTTGTGCATCCAATAAGTGTGTTTGTGTCATTTCATTAACATTTAGGTTATTGTCGTCCTCCCTTGGCTTATTCTTGTCAATTTAAGGTTTTTAACCAGTCTTATGCATCCAATAGGTGTGTCTGTGACATTGGATTAACATTTATCTCATTTTCATCCTCCTTAGGCTTATTTTAGTCTAATTACGGCTCTTAAAAAGTCTTGTGCATCCAATAAGTTCATTTGTGTCACTGGATTAACATTTAGGTCATTTTCGTCCTACTTAGGCTTATTCTACTCCAATTAGGGTTTTTAACCAATCTTATGTATCTAATAGGTGTGTTTGTGACATTGGATGAATATTTAAGTCTTTGGATTAACATTTATCCCATTTTCATCCTTCTTAGGCTTATTCTAGTCTAATTAGGGCTCTTAAGAAGTCTTGTGCATTCAATAAGTTCATTTGTGCCATTACATTAGCATTTAGGTCATTCTCATCCTCCTTAGGCTTATTCATGACCAATTAGGGTTTTTAACCTATTTTGTGCATCCAATTGGTGTATTTGTGTCATTGGATCAACATTTAGACCATTTTCATCTTCCTTAGGCTTAATCTAGTTAAATTAGAGTTTTTAACAAATCTTGTGCATTTAATAAGTTCATTTTTGTAATTGGATTAACATATATGTCATTTTTGTCCTCTTTATGCATATTCTACTCCCAATAGGGTTTTTAACCTATCTTGCGGATCCAATAGGTATGTGTGTGTCATTGGATTAACATTTAAGTCATTTTCGTCCTCCCTCGGCTTATTCTTGTCCTATTAGGATTTTTAACAATTCTTGTGCATCCAACAGATGTGTTTTGTGTCATTGGATTAACATTTAGGTCATTTTCGTTCACCCTAGGCTTATTCTAATCTAATTAGGGTTTTTAAGCCATTTTGTGCATTGGATTAACATTTAGGTCATTTTCAACTTCTAGGCTTATTCTTGTTGAATTATGGTTTTTAACCATTCTTGTGCATGCAATTGGTGTGTTTGTCTCATTGGATTATCATTTAGATCATTTGCATCCTTCGTAGGTTTATTCTAGTTCACTTTGGTTTTTAATCAATCTTGAGAATCCAACAAGTTCATTTGTGCCATTGGATTAACATATAGGTCAATTTCTTCCACCCTAGTATTATTCTTCTCCAATTAGTTAACAAATCTTTGTTGGATATAAGTTCCCCTGAGTTTAGTTTTGACATAATTAACAAAATACAATGTCTTGTGATTAAGCTAACTGTTTGAATCAAGTTGCATTTCAGGTAGAAACACAAACATACTGAACATATGGACACAATGCTTGGAACGCAAGGAATCAAGCTTGAAGTGAAGCATGTGCTGGACAAAGTCAACTATGCTTTTGTCTCTTTAGTGATTGTGTTTTTTGGGCTTTAGAGTTATCATACATGAGTTCATGCATAAGTGTTGCCACGATTTAAATTGTTTTTAAATTGAACTTAGTAAACCACATCGATTGACTAATCCATTATGCAATCGATTGATTGACTCAGGAGTAAAGGTATCACTGATCCAATCGATTGGTAAATCGATTTCGTGAAGGATCTTAGTGAAACTTGAACACTGGGTGCAAAGCAATCGATTGGACAATCGATTCATGAATCAATTGAGAAATCGATTGTGTGAGTTACAGGGGCAAGTCACAAGTTTATAAATCGATTGGGCAATCGATTTCGAGCTAAAGTTATTTCTGACTTAACCTCTGTATTATACCAATCGATTGGGCAATCGATTGGAACATCAATTGATGAATCGATTGAATGAGACACGGAGACAAAAATCCTTAAACCAAATCGATTGGACAAAAGTTTTTCTAAGTCAGTAGCTCTGTGACAAATCAAATCGATTAAGACATCAATTGAAGTTTATTTCCTGACTTGCAAAACATATACCAATCGATTGACAAATCGATTGGGTGTTGAAAATGTTTTATCATATATCAAAAACCAAGTTCCTAGTCGATTGGCAAATCAATGTTTTCAAAGTGGCTAAGTTCTAGTAACAATTCAAATTGACTGGTAAATCGATTGGAATTGAACAACTGGAACACTGGGACAAAGCAAATCGATTGACGAATCGATTCGTGCAATTTTCTGAAGTCCCAGAGACCAGTCCAATCGATTGGAGTATTTGTTTTAGTTATAGACCAATTGCCAAATCGATTATGATGAAATATCAATCGATTGTGGAATCGAATATTTTGATCTCGTTGTTGGAACAAAACATTCGAAATCGATTACTCAATCGATGTTGATATGAACTTGTCTCAGTTTTCTGATTTATGAATTAACATAATCGATTGGGAAATCGATTGATGCATATGTTTTCAAGATTCAAGAAAAACAAGAAACACGAGCATCGATTGGCAAATCGATTGGAGTGTTTCTATGCTTTATAAAATCGATTGGCAAATCGATTTATCTGTGTCTTTCTGAAACATATAAAAACTGCCTCAAAATTGTTTTTCAAAAAAATAATGAACATAACTTTTGATTTGACATAGAATTCGAAATTTTCCAAAAACAGAACCTTTGAGACTTTGAACTTTGATACACGCAATACTTTGAGAAAACTTAACCATTTGGCAAACACTTATAGTTTGAACATCATTGTGTGATCAAGTCGCTTTTGTTAGAAAGATCTTGTGATCTTTTTTGTTGTCAATTTTCTGTAAAATTACATTGAAACCAAATTCTGTAAAAATCCAGTAGCTACACTGGTGGTTACTGTTCGTTGATGCTTGTGATCATCAAGAAGGAACCTCATTGCGATCTTGTGTGAGTTTGCCGGAATAACTCAAAGGATGCAATGGATGTATGTTAGAATCAAGATAGTTGGATAGATAGGCTAGGAGCTAGCTGGACAATCTGTAAAAGTACTATAGAAGATTCTAGTGAAAAAGGCTAAGATCAAGTTGATCTTGGAACTGGATGTAGGTTGTTTTACAAACAACCGAACCAGGATAAATATCTGAGTATCATTCTTCTATCCCTTATCTTTTACTTCATTGTTTGATTGATTAATGTTGATACATATTCTATCTATTATTGATTGAAAGATTGAATATACATGCTTGTATCTAGTTTGAATCATTAAACAATTAATGTGTATGTTATATTGTTAATTTGACATTACATGCAATTGTTATCCTTCTCCTAGAATCAATTCATTGGGACCTTTTTGAATAATTTTGAACTGTTTGACATTCTTGTGAATATTCATTTAACTGTCACATACATAATTCTTGCATTTTGAAGTCATATTTCCTTACAATCTTGTGCATCCAATTGGTGTGTTTCTGTCATTGGATTGACATTTAGCATTTATGTCATTCTCATCCTCCTTAGGCTTATTCTAGTCTAATTAGAGTTCTTAAGAAATCTTATGCCTCCAATATGTTCATTTGTGTCCTTCGATTAACATTTAGGTCATTCTCGTCCTCCATAGGCTTATTCTTGTCCACTTAGGATTTTTAACCAATCTTGTGAATCCCATTGGTGTGTTTGTGTCATTAGATCAACATTTAGTTCATTTTCGTCCTCGTTAGGCTTAATATAGTCCAATTAGCATTTTAACCAATCTTGTGCATCCAAAACGTTCATTTGTGTTGTTGGATTAACAAATAGGTCATTCTCGTCCATCGTGTGCTTATTATTGTTCAATTAGGGTTTTTAACCATTCTTGTGCATTCAGAAGGTGTGTTCGTGTCATTAGATTAACATTTATGTCATTTTCATACTCGATAGGCATATTCTAGTCAAATTATGGTTTTTATGCAATCTTGTGCAACCATTAAGTTCATTTGAGTCCTTGGATTAATATTTAGGTCATTTTCGTCTTCCCTAGGCTTATTCTTGCCTAATAAGGGTTTTTATCCAACCTTGTGCATCCAACACGTGTGTTTTTGTCATTTGATTAACATTTAGGTCATTTTTGTGCTCCCTAGGCTTATTCTTGTGAAATTATGGTTGTTAACCAATCTTGTGCATCCAATAAGTGTGTTTGTGTCATTGGATTAACATTTAGGTTATTGTCGTCTTCCCTTGGCTTATTCTTGTCAATTTAAGGTTTTTAACTAGTCTTATGCATCCAATAGGTGTGTTAGTGACATTGGATTAACATTTAAGTCTTTGGATTAACATTTATCTCATTTTCATCCTCCTTAGGCTTATTCTAGTCTAATTAGGGCTCTTAAGAAGTCTTGTGCATCCAATAAGTTCATTTGTGTCATTACATTAACATTTAGGTCATTCTCATCCTCCTTAGGCTTATTCATGTCCACTTAGGGTTTTTAACCAATCTTGTGCATCAAATTGGTATGTTTGTGTCATTGGATCAACATTTAGACCATTTTCGTCTTCCTAAGGCTTAATCTAGTTAAATTAGGGTTTTTAACCAATCTTGTGCATTTAATAACTTCATTTTTGTAATTGGATTAACATATATGTCTTTTTAGTCCTCTTTATGCATATTCTACTCCCATTAGGGTTTTTGACCTATCTTGCGGATCCAATAGGTATGTGTGTGTCATTGGGTGAACATTTAAGTCTTTCTGGTCCACCCAAGTCTAATTAGGGTTTATTAACCAATCTAATGCATCCAATACTTGTGTTTTTGTCATTGGATTAACTTTTAAGTCATTTTCGTCCTCCCTAGGCTTATTCTTGTCCTATTAGAATTTTTAACAATTCTTGTGCATCCAACCGATGTGTTTTGTGTCATTGGAATAACATTTAGGTCATTTTCGTCCACCCTAGGCTTATTCTAATCTAATTAGGGTTTTTAGGCCATCTTGTGCATTCAATAAGATCATTTGTGTCATTGGATTACCATTTAGGTCATTTTCAACTTCTAGGCTTATTCTTGTTGAATTATGGTTTTTAACCATTCTTGTGCATGCAATTGGTGTGTTTGTGTCATTGGATTATCATTTAGATCATTTGCGTCCTTCAAAGGTTTATTCTAATTCAATTTGGGTATTTAATCAATCTTGCGAATCCAACAAGTTCATTTGTGCCATTGGATTAACATGTAGGTCAATTTCTTCCACCCTAGTATTATTCTTCTCCAATTAGGGTTTTTAACAAATCTTGTGCATCCAATTTGTGTGTTTCTGTTCTTTGGATTGACTTTTAGTTCATTTTCTTCCTCCCTAGGCTTATTCTTGTCCATTTAGGGTTTTTAACAGATCTTATGCTCCCAATAAGTGTGTTGATGTCCTTGGATTTACAATTAGGTCATTTTTGCCATCCCTAGGCTTATTCTTGTCCTATTAGGGTTTTTAACAAATCCTGTGTATCCAATAGGTGTGTTTGTGTCACTAGGATGAACATTTAAGTCTTTGGCTTAGCATTTATGTCATTCTCATCCTCCTTAGGCTTATTCTAATCTAATTAGTGTTCTGAAGAAATCTTGTGCCTCCAATAAGTTCATTTGTGTCATTCGATTAACATTTAGGTCATTCTCGTCCTCCATAGGCTTATTCATGTCCACTTACGATTTTTAACCAATCTTGTGAATCCCATTGGTGTGTTTGTGTCATCGGATCAACATTTAGTTCATTTTCGTCCTCTTTAGGCTTAATCTAGTCCAAGTAGGGTTTTAACCAATCTTGTGCATCCAAAAAGTTCATTTGTGTCGTTCGATTAACATTTAGTTCATTCTCATCCATCGGGTGTTTATTATTGTTCAATTAGGGTTTTTAACCATTCTTGTGCATCTAGAAGTTGAGTTTGTGTCATTAGATTAACATTTATGTCATTTTCATCCTTGATAGGTATATTCTAGTCAAATTACGGTTTTTATGTAATCTTGTGCACCCAATAAGTGTGTTTATGTCCTTGGATTTACAATTAGGTCATTTTCGTATTCCCTAGCATTATTCTTGTCCAATTAGGGTTTTTATCCAATCTTGTGCATCCAATACGTGTGTTTTTGTCATTTGATTAACATTTAGGTCATTCTCGTCCTCCTTAGGCTTATTCTTGTCCACTTAGGATTTTTAACCAATCTTGTGAATCCCATTGGTGTGTTTGTGTCATTAGATCAACATTTAGTTTATTTTGTCCTCGTTAGGCTTAATCTAGTCCAATTAGCATTTTAACCAATCTTGTGCATCCAAAAAGTTCATTTGTGTTGTTGGATTAACAAATAGGTCATTCTCGTCCATCGTGTGCTTGTTATTGTTCAATTAGGGTTTTTAACAATTCTTGTGCATTCAGAAGGTGTGTTCGTGTCATTAGATTAACATTTATGTCATTTTCATACTCGATAGGCATATTCTAGTCAAATTATGGTTTTTATGCAATCTTGTGCAACCATTTAGTTCATTTGAGTCCTTGGATTAATATTTAGGTCATTTTCGTCTTCCCTAGGCTTATTCTTGCCTAATAAGGGTTTTTATCTAATCTTGTGCATCCAACACGTGTGTTTTTGTCATTTGATTAACATTTAGGTCATTTTTGTGCTCCCTAGGCTTATTCTTGTCAAATTATGGTTGTTAACCAATCTTGTGCATTCAGTAAGTGTGTTTGTGTCATTGGATTAACATTTAGGTTATTGTCGTCCTCCCTTGGCTTATTCTAGTCCAATCAGGGTTTTTAACTAGTCTTATGCATCCAATAGGTGTGTTTGTGACATTGGATTAACATTTATCTCATTTTCATCCTCCTTAGGCTTATGCTAGTCTAATTAGGGCTCTTAAGAAGTCCTGTGCATCCAATAAGTTCATTTATGTCATTGGATTAACATTTAGGTCATTTTTGTCCTACTTAGGCTTATTCTACTCCAATTCGGGTTTTTAACGAGTCTTATGTATCCAATAGGTGTGTTTGTGACATTGGATGAACATTTAAGTCTTTGGATTAACATTTATCTCATTTGCATCCTCCTTAGGCTAATTCTAGTTTGATTAGGGCTCTTAAGAAGACTTGTGCATCCAATAACTTCATTTGTATCATTACATTAACATTTAGGTCATTCTCGTCCTCCTTAGGCTTATTCATGTCCACTTAGGGTTTTTATCCAATCTTGTGCATCCAATTGGTGTGTATGTGTTAATTGATCAATATTTAGACCATTTTCGTCTTCCTTAGGATTAATCTAGTTCAATTAGGGTTTTTAACCAATCTTGTGCATTTAATAAGTTCATTTTTGTAATTGGATTAACATATATGTCATTTTCGTCGTCTTTATGCATATTCTACTCCCATTTGGGTTTTTAACCTATCTTGCGGATCCAATAGGTATGTGTGTGTCATTGGCTTAACATTTAAGTCTTTCTGGTCCTCCTAAGTCTTATTCATGTCTAATTAGGGCTAATTAATCATTCTTGTGCATCCAATACGTATGTTTTTGTCATTGGATTAACATTTAAGTCATTTTCGTCATCCCTAGGCTTATTCTTGTCCTATTAGGATTTTTAACAATTCTTGTGCCTCCAACCGATGTGTTTTGTGTCATTTGATTAACATTTAGGTCACTTTCGTTCACCTTAGGCTTATTCTAATCTAATTAGGGTTTTTAACCCATCTTGTGCATTCAATAAGATCATTTGTGTCACTGGATTAACATTTAGGTCAATTTCAACTTCTAGGCTTATTCTTGTTGAATTATGGTTTTTAACATTCCTATGCATGCAATTGGTGTGTTTGTGTCATTGGATTATCATTTAGATCATTTGTGTCCTTCGTAGGCTTATTCTAGTTCACTTTGGGTTTTTAATCAATCTTGAGTATCCAACAAGTTCATTTGTGCCATTGGATTAACATGTAGGTCAATTTCTTCCACCCTAGTATTATTCTTCTCCAATTAGGGTTTTTAACAAATCTTGTGCATCCAATTGGTGTGTTTCTGTCATTGGATTGACATTTAGTTCATTTTCGTCCTCCCCTAGGCTTATTCTTGTCCATTTAGGGTTTTTAACATACCTTGTGCACCCAATAAGTGTGTTTATGTCCATGGATTTACAATTAGGTCATTTTTGCCATCCCTAGGCTTATTCTTGTCCAATAAGGGTTTTTAACAAATCACATGCATCCAATAGGTGTGTTTGTGTCATTAGGATGAACATTTAAGTCTTTGGCTTTGCGTTTATGTCATTCTCATCCTCCTTAGGCTTATTCTAGTCTAATTAGAGTTCTTAAGAAATCTTGTGCCTCCAATAAGTTCATTTGTGTCATTCGATTAACATTTAGGTCATTCTCATCCTCCATAGGCTTATTCATGTCCACTTAGGATTTTTAACCAATCTTGTGAATCCCATTGGTGTGTTTGTGTCATTGGATTGACATCTAGTCCAATTAGCATTTTAACCAATCTTGTGTGTAAGACCCGTAATTTTAAATCCTAAATTATATGATTTGAGGGTATTTTGTGTTAAATTGCTTAGGCTTTTAACCCAGTTTTCGGTAGATATTTGACAATTGAATCTTGGTTACTTAATGTTTGTTTTGAAAATCGTTTAAGTTAATCGGGCGTTAAGAATGGGGAATCTCTTAATGTTTTCGTTACTTAATGTTGTTTTGAAAACCATTTAAGTTTAAAGAATATTAAGAATGGGGAATCTCTTAATATGTTTGTTTGCTTAATGTTTGGCGTGAAAATCGTTAAGTTAAATGAGTATTAAAAATGGGGAATCTTTTAATATCTGCATTTACTTAACGATTGTTGTGGATGGAGTCAGTATATGCTCATGTATTTTCATGCTTTTTGTAAATCGTGCAGACCCGTGATAGGTGGCACCTTGATAAATAGTACATTGGCCTCTGATAAGCGGTACATTTATGATTTATGTTTTTGTAAATTGTGCAGACCCGTGATAGGTGGCCCCTTGGTGAATAGTACTTTGGCCCGTGATAGGCGGTACATTTACAATTTACGGTTTTTGTAAATTGTGCAGACCCGTGATAGGTGGCACCTTGGTAAAGAGTACTTTGGCCTATGATAGGCGGTACATTTACAATTTACGTTCTTTTTAGTAAACCGTGCAGACCCGTGATAGGTGGCACCTTGGTAAACAGTACGGGCCTGTGATGGGCAGTACGTTTATGGTATATGCTTTTTAGTAAATCGTTTAGACCCTTGATAGGTGGCACCTCGGTAATTGGTACTTTGGCCTGCAATAGGCGTTACAATTATGATTTACGGGACTTCGAGGAGGGTTTTGGTTTGGAATTCCGAGTCCATGCATTTTGGCATATACGCATTGCATTAGGGTGCTTGGCACACGAGTCGTGTTTGGTTCAAGTGTATGATTGAGTGTTTGAACTTGAGATAACATCATGATGTTGTGATGATTATGTTATAAATGCTAAGTGTTATGTTTTGGGAATTGTGTGATAGCTTATTGATTGCAAAACTATTTAGAAGTTCATGATGTTGTGTATGAATGTGATTGAGTTTGATTATGTAATTTTGGAAGAATTGACAGAGAAATCGATTTACCCAATCGATTTGGTAATGTGTCTTTCTCAAAAACATTTAAGAAATCGATTCAGCAAATCGATTTGGATCCATTACAGGGGCTCTGTCTTTCAGGAAATCGATTTGCCCAATCGATTGGATCCAATACAGGGGCTCTGTCTTTCAGGAAATCGATTTACCCAATTGATTGGATTCAATACAGGGGCTCGATCCTTCACGAAATCGATTGGTCCAATCGATTTGGCCAATCGATTGGCTCAATGGTTTTATCAATGTTTTGGCTAGATATGCATTACTTGATGGATCGAGAACTTTATTTTGATTCCATTTTCATTTGGTAAGCATTATATGAACTTTTAGCATATGGAAAATCCCTTTCAAGGTGCATGCTTAGTGGAAAGGTTATTTGTGCATTTGAAATCTTAATGTTATGTGTTAAATGTTAATTTCGGTCGGTGACCCTTTACAACTATTGTGGAAATCTGGGCTTTGCCCTCATATGAGAGACAGGACGATCCTACCGGTTCGTACCCTGCGGATGGGAATGTCTGACTGGAGCTATGTTAGGAGGATCTACGGGGCGTGTGGAGATCACTCAGGGTGTTTAGTTTGTTTTGTAGAATGATCAGATTAGGATTTACACAGAGGGAACAAATGTCTTTATTTTGCATTGTGTATATTTTAATTTGGAAGATTGTACCTACACTAATGTTGTCAGCATGCCATGTTTTTTTCGAAGGAATTACATGTACCACTTTTTGATATGTAAATATTTTGGATTCATATTTTGAGAAAATTTTCCGCTGCTTGTAAATTATAATGACTTTATTATTTATCCAAAGGTGTTACCTTATTTATTTATCTGGTTTATTTTAATATCTTTCGGAAAAAAAATACACCCTCGCTTTGAAAAACGGGGTGTTACAATTGTGGTATCAGAGCTTTGGTTTGGGTTTCTTTGGGGGCTGTGGAGCCTTTGGTTATAGATGGTAAGTCAACCCGTAGGTTGTGAGTCGTTATCTGATCATGCATCGGGGTAATTGATCTGAGTTGTCAGATCAGGGGTAGTTATTATGTGTTGATATATTCGAAACTTAGTTTTGGAATTACTCAAAGTGGTGTTAACACTTCTTCTTGATGTTGGTTTTTCGGAAACACTACCTCCAAGAGGGAACGACGTTGCAAGGATGAACGTCAGTAGGGATGATCAAATGGTTGAAGCTACAAATAACATGGATGTTTTGTTGTTGCACGAACTGCTGCAAAGACTCTACGAGATCTGGAGAAGAGGGATTTATGGTATTAAGTCAAGAGGATTGAAAGATTTCCGTCGTTACCATCCTCCAAAGTTCAAGGGTGATGAGAACTCAGGAAAAGAGATGGTTAGTGGATTCAAGTAATGGAAAAGATCTTCGAGATGACGAATTGTCCAGCAGACCTGAAGCAAATCATGACGACATGGAATTTATAAAATGGTTCCAAGGACATAGAAGCTATGTGTTGGTGTGAACTTGAAGATGATAAGTATGGATGGATTAAAATTAGACTAATAAGGGATTTCAAGTAAAGATCTAAGTTGAGGACTTTTGTGAAGAAAAGTATTAGATGTTTTCCTGGTAGATTTCAGGATGAAACTGGATGAAGTTTGACAACTGTCAAGAGATGTGAACATCATGGAATTGTTGAGAAAATGAGGCTTCCATTTGGAATAACATTTGGTGCTTAGGTGTCAATGAAAGAGACTGGTATTGAAGTTAAGGGAGTTTTATACATTAGGAGTGAATACTCCTTTGGATAGATAAAATATGCTTTGAGGAATTGTCGATACCTTGAGGGGAAAAGCCGAGCATTCGAGTTAGACTAGATTCGCAACTTGGATTATTAAGTATGAATCTCGTAACGATAGTTGATTTGGGACCCTAAGATAGTTGATTTTTTGTTGATGATTTAAAATCCGCAAGGTTGGATGGCGGACCAAGTGATGCTTAAAACTTTCATAATTGAAGGAGTTGAGGCAGGAAAGTGATAAATAATTCATGTTAAGGATGGAATTGTTTGGAGATTTTGAGGATCAAATTTGTTGAATCTTATTCAATGATAGAAAGTGAAAAAGAAGAAATGTAACAACTGATTTATGGTTTAGTTGTTGGTCTTGGGAAGTCAAGTGTGAAGATTTGAAATGATCATTTCAGTAACTAGATGAACGAAGGAAGGTATGTGGGTTTTTGAGATATTGTACTGAAAAATTTATGAGGATGAAGTTATAGATAATTATTTCTTAGGAAATGCTTATGGGGAACGTTTGAGAAATAATTCTTTAGGACGTTCGATTGTTAGGATTCTTTCAGTTTATATCTCGGTGAAGGTTGAGAAGGAATAGGAATCCAGCGAGTGAACCAAATTTTGAAAAATGTGCCAAGAAAACTTGTTGGAGCAGCACATAGAGATGTAGCTTATGACAATTAAAGATTCGAGAAAAGAATTATCTCAACTATAATTCAGACATTATTATCATAAAGGTATGCCAACGATATAAAGGCACTACTTGAGTGCATGTCATAGGAGTTGTTATTGTGTTCGTCAATCAAAGGAGTTAAATGTTTGTTTGATAGGAAACGATTGAACATGAAATGGAAATGTTTGGTGGGGATTAGTAAGCCTTGATTTATTGGAATCACTGCAATGAAGATGTATCAAGGTTAGAGGTAGAAATTTAAGGTTTGTATAAATGGAAAAAGTGATGGAGTGAATCCAATGTATCTGACTTGCCATAATGAAAAGATAATCATCAAGTTGCAAATGAAGGACACATCGAAATTGAGAAGTATCATAATGAATGTTGGCAGTAGATGTAGGAGAATAATTTTCGAATTAGCGCATCATTGCGAAGTATGTAAAAAATTTTCTAGTGAAGCGTGAATTTGAAGTGTTAGGCATTAGAAAAATGTAGACCTTGATCTGTGAATTAAATTAAAGTTGGATCTTAATGGGAAACGTGACTCTTGAAATGAAGTACTAAACTGAGAGGAAGTCTGGGTGTCCCAAGTGGTATAGTCTTTGGCATGATTTTGAAAATATTTGAGAAAGCTTTGATCACCAAGCATATGTGGGGATGGAATTATTAAATTTATAACTGGAAATAACATACTGATAAGAACACTACAGTTTGACGTAGTTGTACGACTTAAGAAAAATCGAGGATTTGTGGACGAGGGAGAAATTTAGGAGTTCTCGGATGTAGTGATTGTTCTGTGCTCAGTGTGTTGGGGTCATTCTAAGTGTTTTAGTGCGATACCAAATGGATGTTTCGTACCAAGTGGATGCGAATGAGACTACGTGACATAGGTATGGGATATTTTACTTTGTCGACATGATCAAAGTTATAGGAAAATAAGGGAAACTCAATGGACCTTGAGAAGATTGTTGACTGCTTGTACATTAAGATAACCTCAGATGTAAGTTGCAAGGAACGCTATTACAGTTCGGTTAAGATAGTCTAAGCCACTATCATGGTTGTTGGTTATTTATTGACAAATTGAGGGACTGATCATCCTTAATCTCTTGTTGATAGTAGACAAAATCATGTTGAATGGAACGGACGAGCCTTACCAACTATGGACGTGTGTGAAGTTATTAAGCACCCTATGAAAAGGGGTAGGCAACATTTTTCAAGAAGGCCGGATGAAACAAGTTGTGACCGGTATGTTGAATTCGGGTACAAACCTAGTGTGGATTGTTACTCGTACTTTAAGTTTCGAGGACGAAACTAATTTTAGGGGGGTAGTAATGTAAGACCCGTAATTTTAAATCCTAAATTATATGATTTGAGGGTATTTTGTGTTAAATTGCTTAGGATTTTAACCCAGTTTTCGGTATTTAGTGAGTTAAAGGCCGAAAATATATTTTTGGAAATTGGATTAAAATTATTCGTCGAAGAATAATTTATTTAGGTTTCAAAGAATATAATTCTGGGCGGTTTTGTTCAAAATATCTTAGGTTGCTGAAAATTGTATTTGACAAATGAGTAACGACGAGAGTAGATATTTTTATCAAAATAGTTGGAGATGTGAGTGAAGTGATGGATGTGAGAATTGTTAGATATTTTTTTTGGTTTAGGTTTAAATTATTATATTTATATATATTATATATATATATATATATATATATATATATATATATATATATATATAGTTGGAGGGAAATAGGAGAAAAGGAAATAGAAAGAAAAGAAAATAGAAGGAAGGAAAAGCAAAGGAAAAACATTTCCATCTCCTTCCTCTCCTCTGCCTCGCGAAAACGTTCCCCTCCTCCTTTTTTCTTCTTCTTGGTTTTGCTTCCTTTTTCGTTCTTTGACTTCAAGAATAGAAACCCAAGGATTAGTGGGTAAGAGAGCAAGGTTTTCTCAGCTTCATACTTCCTCGTTGTTTCGAAAACGAAGAAAAACGGTATTAGGGATTCAAACACAAACCTTCCCGTTTCATCTAGATCTAAGCTTCGTTTCGCGAAGAGATAGAAGGGAAAGTTGCTCACTACCACGCTAGGATGCTAGGGGACCAACTTTGGAAGTGACGTTGCGAGCGGAGATTTCACCGGATTTGCTTGCGGTACTGTAATCGCACGTTACAGCTAACGTGAAGGTAAGGGCTCCTTCCAAACTTTTAGTTTGCATTTAGGGACTTATCTGTGGTTGTATGGAAAAGAATTTGATTAGGGTTGGTGTATCGAATCGGGGGAAAATGAATTTAACTCATTTATGTATAATTTTGAGTAAATGAAATGTGATGTATTTGAGTGTTATGATTGCGTTGATTTGTGTTTATCGTACTTGGCGTGTTCATACTTGATGTTTGTTGATTGAAGTGATTTGGTGTGAAATGTGGATTGAATTGGATATTATGTTTGAGTTCGTTTGGTATGGAATTTGAAAACCATTAGAGTTAAACGAGTATTAAGAATGGGGAATCTCTTAATGTCTTGTTTACTTAATGTGTGTTTGTGAAAATCGTTTTGAGTTAAAAGAGTATTAAGAATGAGGAATCTCTTAATATCTCTGTTTACTAATGTTTTGGAAAATCGTTTTAAGTCAAATGAGAATTAAGAATGGGGAATCTGTTAATTTCTTGCTTACTTAATGTTCGTTTTTGAAAATCATTTAAGTTAATTGGGCGTTAAGAATGGGGAATCTCTTAATGTCTTGGTTACTTAATGTTTGTTTTGAAAATTGTTTAAGTTAACTGGGCGTTAAGAATGGGGAATCTCTTAATGTCTTGGTTACTTAATGTTTGTTTTAAAAATCATTTAAGTTAACTAGGCGTTAAGAATGGGGAATCTCTTAATGTCTTGGTTACTTAATGTTTGTTTTGAAAATCATTTAAGTTAACCGGGCGTTAAGAATGGGGAATCTCTTAATGTTTTGGTTACTTAATGTTGTTTTGAAAACCATTTAAGTTAAAAGAATATTATGAATGGGGAATCTCTTAATATGTTTGTTTGCTTAATGTTTGGCGTGCAAATCGTTAAGTTAAATGAGTATTAAAAATGGGGAATCTTTTAATATTTGCATTTACTTAACGATTGTTGTGGATGGAGTCAATATATGCTCATGCATTTTCATGCTTTTTGTAAATCGTGCAGACCCGTGATAGGTGGCACCTTGATAAATAGTACTTTGCCCTGTGATAGGCGGTACATTTATGATATACGTTTTTGTAAATTGTGCAGACCCGTGAGAGGTGGCACCTTGGTGAATAGTACTTTGGCCCGTGATAGGCGGTACATTTAGGATTTACGGTATTTTGTAAATTGTGCAGACCCGTGATAGGTGGCACCTTTGTAAAGAGTACTTTGGCCTGTGATAAGCGGTACATTTACAATTTACGTTCTTTTTAGTAAACTGTGCAGACCCGTAATAGGTGGCACCTTGGTAAACAGTACGGGCCCGTGACAGGCAGTACGTTTATGGTTTATGCTTTTTAGTAAATCGTGCAGACCCGTGATAGGTGTCACCTCGGTAATTAGTACTTTGGCCTGCGATAGGCGGTACAATTACGATTTATGGCCCTTCGAGGAGGGTTTTGGTTTGGAATTCCGAGTCCATACATTTTGGCATATACGCATTGCATTAGGGTGCTTGGCACACGAGTCGTGTTTGATTCAAGTGTATGATTGAATGTTTGAACTTGAGATAACATTGTGATGTTGTGATGATTGTGTTATAAATGCTAAGTGTTATGTTTTGGGAATTGTGTGATAGCATATTGATTGCAAAACTATTTCGAAGTTCATGATGTTGTAGTGATTGTGTTGAAATTGCTAAGTGTTAAGATTCGAATTTGTGTATGAATGTGATTGAGTTTGATTATGTAATTTTGGAAGAATTGACAGAGAAATCGATTTGGTAATGTGTCTTTCTCAAAAACATTTAAGAAATCGATTCAGTAAATCGATTTGGATCCATTACAGGGGCTTTGTCTTTCAGGAAATCGATTTGCCCAATCGATGGGATCCAATACAGGGGCTCTGTCTTTCAGGAAATCAATTTACCCAATCCTTAAATTATATGATTTGAGGGTATTTTGTGTTAAATTGCTTAGGATTTTAACCCAGTTTTCGGTATTTCGTGAGTTAAAGGCCGAAAATATATTTTTGGAAATTGGATTAAAATTATTCGTCGAAGAATAATTTATTTAGGTTTCGAAGAATATAATTCTGGGCAGTTTTGTTCAAAATATCTCAGGTTGCTGAAAATTGTATTTGACAATTGAGTAGCGACGAGAGTAGATATTTTTATCAAAATAGTTGGAGATGTGAGTGATGTGATGGATGTGAGAATTGTTAGATATTTTTTTTGGTTTAGGTTTAAATTATTATATTTATATATATTATATATTATATATTATATATTATATATGGTTGGAGGAAAATAGGAGAAAATGAAATAGAAAGAAAAGAAAATAGAAGGAAAGAAAAGTAAAGGAAAAACATTTCCATCTCCTTCCTCTCCTCTACCTCGCGAAAACCTTCCCCTCCTCCTTTTTTTCTTCTTGGTTTTGCTTCCTTTTTCGTTCTTTGACTTCAAGAATAGAAACCCAAGGATTAGTGGGTAAGAGAGCAAGGTTTTCTCAGCTTCATACTTCCTCGTTGTTTTGAAAATGAAGAAAAACGGTATTAGGGATACACACACAAACCATCCCGTTTCATCTAGATCTAAGCTTCGTTTCGCGAAGAGATAGAAGGGAAATTTGCTCACTACCACGCTACGGTGCTAGGGGACCAACTTTGGAAGCGGCGTTGCGAGCGAAGATTTCACCGAATTTGCCAGCGGTACTGTAATCGCACGTTACAGCTAACGTGAAGGTAAGGGCTCCTTCCAAACTTTTAGTTTGCATTTAGGGACTTATCTGTGGTTGTGTGGAAAAGAATTTGATTAGGGTTGGTGTATCGAATCGGGGGAAAATGAATTTAACTCATTTATGTATAATTTTGAGTAAATGAAATGTGATGTATTTGAGTGTTATGATTGCGTTGATTTGTGTTTATCGTCCATGGCGTGTTCATACTTGATGTTTGTTGATTGAAGTGATTTGGTGTGAAACGTGGATTGAATTGGATATTATGTTTGAGTTTGTTTGGTATGGAATTTGAAAACCATTAGAGTTAAACGAGTATTAAGAATGGGGAATTTCTTAATGTCTTGTTTACTTAATGTGTGTTTGTGAAAATCATTTTGAGTTAAAAGAGTATTAAGAATGGGGAATCTCTTAATATCTATGTTTACTAATGTTTTGGAAAATCGTTTAAGTCAAATGAGAATTAAGAATGGGGACTCTCTTAATTTCTTGTAGACTTAATGTTCGTTTTTGAAAATCGTTTAAGTTAAATGGGCGTTAAGAATGGGGAATCTCTTAATGTCTTGGTTACTTAATGTTTGTTTTGAAAATCGTTTAAGTTAACTGGGCGTTAAGAATAGGGAATCTCTTAATGTCTTGGTTACTTAATGTTTGTTTTGAAAATCGTTTAAGTTAACCGGACATTAAGAATGGGGAATCTCTTAATGCTTTGGTTACTTAATGTTGTTTTGAAAACCATTTAAGTTCAAATAATATTAAGAATGGGGAATCTCTTAATATGTCTGTTTGCTTATTGTTTGGCGTGAAAATCGTTAAGTTAAATGAGTATTAAAGATGAGGAATCTTTTAATATCTGCATTTACTTAACCATTGTTCTGGATGGAGTCAGTATATGCTCATGCAATTTCATGCTTTTTGTAAATCGTGCAGACCCATGATTGGTGGCACCTTGATAAATAGTACAATGGCCTGTGATAGGCGGTACATTTATGATTTACGTTTTTGTAAATTGTGCAGACCCATGATAGGTGGCACTTGGTGAATAGTACTTTGGCCCGTGATAGGCGGTACATTTACGATTTACGGTTTTTTGTAAATTGTGCAGACCCGTGATAGGTGGCACCTTGGTAAAGAATACTTTGGCCTGTGATAGGCGATACATTTACAATTTACGTTCTTTTTAGTAAACTGTGCAGACCCGTGATAGGTGGCACCTTGGTAAACAGTACGGGCACGTGATAGGCAGTACGTTTATGGTTTATGCTTTTTAGTAAATCGTGCAGACCCGCGATAGGTGGCACCTCGGTAATTGGTACTTTGGCCTGCGATAGGCGGTACAATTATGATTTACGGCCCTTCGAGGAGGGTTTTGTTTTGGAATTCCGAGTCCATGCATTTTGGCATATACGCATTGCATTAGGGTGCTTGGCACACGAGTCGTGTTTGATTCAAGTGTATGATTGAGTTTTTGAACTTGAGATAACATCGTGATGTTGTGATGATTGTGTTATAAATGCTAAGTGTTATGTTTTGGGAATTGTGTGATAGCATATTGATTGCAAAACTATTTCGAAGTTCATGATGTTGTAGTGATTGTGTTGAAATTGCTAAGTGTTAAGATTCGGATTTGTGTATGAATGTGATTGAGTTTGATTATGTAATTTTGGAAGAATTGACAGAGAAGTCGATTTACCCAATCATTTGGTAATGTGTCTTTCTCAAAAACATTTAAGAAATCGATTCAGCAAATCGATTTGGATCCATTACAGGGGCTTTGTCTTTCTGGAAATCGATTTGCCCAATCGATTGGATCCAATACAGGGGCTCTGTCTTTCAAGAAATCGATTTACCTAATCGATTGGATTCAATACAGGGGCTCGATCCTTCACAAAATCAATTGGTCCAATCGATTTGGCAATATAGGGGCTCAGTTTTTCATTCAATCGATTTCCTCAATCGATTTCCTCAATCGATTGATTTAAGCTCAAAGTTCAGTTTCACTAAAATAACTTCAAGAAATCGATTTGGCCAATCGATTGGCTCAGTATAAATTCTCATTTTGAGTTAGATAATCGATTGCTGAATGGTTTTATCAATGTTTTGGCTAGATATGCATTACTTGATGGATTGAGAACTTTATTTTGATTCCATTTTCATTTGGTAAGCATTATATGAACTTTTAGCATATGGAAAAACCCTTTCAAGGTGCATGCTTAGTGGAAAGGTTATTTGTGCATTTGAAATCTTAATGTTTTGTGTTAAATGTTAATTTCGGTAGGTGACCCTTTACAACTATTGTGGAAATTTGGGCTTTGCCCTCATATGAGAGACAGGATGATCCTACCGGTTCGTACCCTGCGGATGGGAATGTCTGACTGGAGTTATGTTAGGAGGATCTACGGGGCGTGTGGAGATCACTCAGGGTGTTTAGTTTGTTTGGTAGAATGATCAGATTAGGATTGACACAGAGGGAACAAATGTCTTTCTTTTGCATTGTGTATATTTTAATTTGGAAGATTGTACCTACACTAATGTTGTCAGCATGACATGTTATTTTCGATGGAATTACATGTACCACTTTTTGATATGTAAATATTTTGGATTCATATTTTAAGAAACTTTTCCGCTGCTTGTAAATTATAATGACTTAATTATTTATCCAAAGGTGTTACCTTATTTATTTATCTGGTTTATTATAATATCTTTCGGAAACAAAATACACCCTCGCTTTGAAAAACGGGGTGTTACATTGTGCATCCAAAAAGTCCATTTGTGTTGTTGGATTAACATTTAGGTCATTCTCGTCCATCGTGTGCTTACTATTGTTCAATTAGGGTTTTTAACGATTCATGTGCATCTAGAATGTGTGTTCGTGTCATTAGATTAACATTTATGTCATTTTCATCCTCGATAGGCATATTCTAGTCAAATTATGGTTTTTATGCAATCTTGTGCAGCCATTAAGTTCATTTGTGTCATTGGATTAATATTTAGGTCATTTTCGTCTTCCCAAGGCTTATTCTTGCCTAATAAGGGTTTTTATCCAATCTTGTGCATCCAACACGTGTGTTTTTGTCATTTGATTAACATTTAGGTCATTTTTGTGCTCCCTAGGCTTATTCTTGTCAAATTTTGGTTTTTAACCAATCTTGTGCATCCAATAAGTGTGTTTGTGTCATTGGATTAACATTTAGCTTATTGTCGTTCTGCTGTGGCTTATTCTAGTCCAATTTGGGTTTTTAACCAGTCTTATGCATCCAATAGGTGTGTTTGTGACATTGGATTAACATTTATCTCATTTTCATCCTCCATATGCTTATTCTAGTCTAATTAGGGCTCTTAAGAAGTCTTGTGCATCCAATACGTTCATTTGTGTCATTTAATTAACATTTAGGTCATTTTTGTCCTACTTAGGCTTATTCTACTCCAATTAGGGTTTTTAACTAATCTTGTACATCCAATAGGTTTGTTTGGTTCATTTGATTAACATTTAGGTCATTTTTGTCCTCGATAGGCTTCTTCTTGTCCACCAATGGTTCTTAACCAAAGTTGTGCATCCAATTGGTGTGTTTGTATCATTGGAATAACATTTAGGTAATTTTTTGCCTCCAAAGGCTTATTCTTGTCCACTTAGGGTTTTTAACCAATCTTGTGCATCCAATAGGTTGGTTTGTGTCATTGGATGAACATTTAGGTCATTTGTGTCCTCCCTATGCTTATTCTTGTCCAATTTGGGTTTTTAACCAATCTTGTGCATCCAATAGGGTGTTTGTGTTATTAGATTAACATTTAGGTCCTTTGCATCCTCGTTAGGCTAATTCTAGTCCATTTCATGTTTTTAAGCAATCTTATGCAACCAATAACTTCATTTGTGTCGTTGGATTAACATTTAGGTTATTTTCGTCCTCCTTAGGCTTAATCTTGCCCAATTAAGGTTTTTAACCAAACTTATGCGTCCAACGGTTATGTTTGTGTCATTGGATTAACATTTAGGGTATTTTTGTCCTCCCTAGGCTTATTCAAGTCAATTAGGGTTTTTAATCAATCTTGTGCATCCAATAGGTATGTTTTTGCATTAGATTAACATTTATGTAATTTTTATCCTCCTTAGCCTTATTCTATTCCAATTAGTGTTTTTAAGCATACTTGTGCATCCAATAAGTTCATTTCTATCATTGGATTAATAGTTAGGTCATTTTTGTCTTCCTTAGGGTAATTGTTGTCCAATTAGAATTTTTAACCAATGTTGTGCATCTAGGGTGTTTGTGTCATTGGATTAAGATTTAGGTCATTTTTGTCCGCCCTAGGCTTATTGAACTACAATTAGGGTTTTTAACCAATCTTGTGCATCCAATACGTGTGTTTGTGCTGTTGGATTAACAATTAGGTCATTTTTGTCCTCCCTAGGCTTCTTCTTGTCCAATTAAGGTTTTTAACGAATCTTCTGCATCCAATAGGTGTGTTTATCTCATTGGATTAACATTTAGGTCATTTTAGTTCCCTCTAGGCTTATTCTTCTCCAACTAAGGTTTTTAACGAATCTAGTTCATCCTGTAGGTGTGTTTGTGTCATTGGAATAACATTTAGGTCATTTTCGTGCTCCATACCAATCTTGTGCATCTTGATGGTTTGTTTGTGTCATTGGATTAACATTTAGTGCATTTTCTTCCACGTTATGCTTATTCTTGTCCAATTAGGGTTTTTAACAAATCTTGTGCATCCAATAAGTTCATATGTGCCGTTGGACTATCATTTAGGTCATTCTCGTCCTCCCTAGGCCCATTGTAGTCCAAATAGGGGTTTTAACCAATCTTTTGCATCCAATAGGTGTGTTTGTGTCGTTGGATAAACATTTACGTCATTTTCGTCGTCCATAGGCTTATTCTTGCCCAATTAGAGTATTTCAAAAATCTTGTACATCCAATAGGTGTGTTTCCATCATTGGATTAATATTTCGGTCATTTTTTGCCTCCCTAGGCTTATTCTATCCCAATTGGGGTTTTTAACGATTCTTGTCCATCCAATAGGTGTGTTTTTGCCATTAGATTAGCATTTACATCATTTGGATTCTCCTTAGGCTAATTCTAGTCCATTTAAAGATTTTAAGCAATCATGTGTCATTTGCATCCTCCTTAGGCTAATTCTAGTGCAGTTATGTTGTTGGATTTAGGTCGTTTTCGACCTCCCTAGGCTTATTCATGTGCAATTAAGGTTTTTAACCAAACTTATGCGTCCAATAGCTATGTTTAAGTCATTCGATTAACATTTAGTTCATTTTTGTCCTCCGTAGGATTATTCTAGTCCATTAAGGGTTTTTAACCAATCTTGTGCATCCAATAGGTGTGTTTGTGTCATTAGATTAACATTTAAGTCATTTTTATCCTCGTTAGACTTATTCTAGTGCAATTAGTGTTTTTAAACAATCTTGTGCATCCAAAAATTTCATTAATTTCATTGGATTAACGGTTAGGTCATTTTCGTCTTCCTTAGGGGTATTGTTATCCAATTAGTGTTTTTAACCAATCTTGTGCATCTGGTGTGTTTGTGTCATTGGATTATCAATTACTTCAATTACGTCCTCCATAGGCTTATTGTTGTCCAATTAGGGTTTTTAATAAATCTTGTGCATCCAATACGTGTGTTTGTTTCCTTGGATTAACATTTAGGTCCTTTTCGTTCTCTTTAGGCTTATTGTTGTCAAATTAGAGTCTTTAACCAATCTTGAGCATCAATAGATTTGTTTGTGTCATTGGATTAACATTTAGGTCATTTTCATCCTCCCTAGGCTTATTCAAGTCCTATTAGGGTTTTTAACCAATCTGGGGCATCCAATATGTGTGTTTGTCTCATTGGATTAACATTTACGTCATTTTCGTCTTCCCTAGGCTTATTCTTGTCCACTTAGGGTTTTTAACCAATCTTGTGCATCCAATAGGTTGGTTTGTGTCATTGGATGAACATTTAGGTCATTTGTGTCCTCCCTATGCTTATTCTTGTCCAATTTGGGTTTTTAACCAATCTTGTGCATCCAATAGGGTGTTTGTGTTATTAGATTAACATTTAGGTCCTTTGCATCCTCGTTAGGCTAATTCTAGTCCATTTCATGTTTTTAAGCAATCTTATGCAACCAATAACTTCATTTGTGTCGTTGGATTAACATTTAGGTTATTTTCGTCCTCCTTAGGCTTAATCTTGCCCAATTAAGGTTTTTAACCAAACTTATGCGTCCAACGGTTATGTTTGTGTCATTGGATTAACATTTAGGGTATTTTTGTCCTCCCTAGGCTTATTCAAGTCAATTAGGGTTTTTAATCAATCTTGTGCATCCAATAGGTATGTTTTTGCATTAGATTAACATTTATGTAATTTTTATCCTCCTTAGCCTTATTCTATTCCAATTAGTGTTTTTAAGCATACTTGTGCATCCAATAAGTTCATTTCTATCATTGGATTAATAGTTAGGTCATTTTTGTCTTCCTTAGGGTAATTGTTGTCCAATTAGAATTTTTAACCAATGTTGTGCATCTAGGGTGTTTGTGTCATTGGATTAAGATTTAGGTCATTTTTGTCCGCCCTAGGCTTATTGAACTACAATTAGGGTTTTTAACCAATCTTGTGCATCCAATACGTGTGTTTGTGCTGTTGGATTAACAATTAGGTCATTTTTGTCCTCCCTAGGCTTCTTCTTGTCCAATTAAGGTTTTTAACGAATCTTCTGCATCCAATAGGTGTGTTTATCTCATTGGATTAACATTTAGGTCATTTTAGTTCCCTCTAGGCTTATTCTTCTCCAACTAAGGTTTTTAACGAATCTAGTTCATCCTGTAGGTGTGTTTGTGTCATTGGAATAACATTTAGGTCATTTTCGTGCTCCATACCAATCTTGTGCATCTTGATGGTTTGTTTGTGTCATTGGATTAACATTTAGTGCATTTTCTTCCACGTTATGCTTATTCTTGTCCAATTAGGGTTTTTAACAAATCTTGTGCATCCAATAAGTTCATATGTGCCGTTGGACTATCATTTAGGTCATTCTCGTCCTCCCTAGGCCCATTGTAGTCCAAATAGGGGTTTTAACCAATCTTTTGCATCCAATAGGTGTGTTTGTGTCGTTGGATAAACATTTACGTCATTTTCGTCGTCCATAGGCTTATTCTTGCCCAATTAGAGTATTTCAAAAATCTTGTACATCCAATAGGTGTGTTTCCATCATTGGATTAATATTTCGGTCATTTTTTGCCTCCCTAGGCTTATTCTATCCCAATTGGGGTTTTTAACGATTCTTGTCCATCCAATAGGTGTGTTTTTGCCATTAGATTAGCATTTACATCATTTGGATTCTCCTTAGGCTAATTCTAGTCCATTTAAAGATTTTAAGCAATCATGTGTCATTTGCATCCTCCTTAGGCTAATTCTAGTGCAGTTATGTTGTTGGATTTAGGTCGTTTTCGACCTCCCTAGGCTTATTCATGTGCAATTAAGGTTTTTAACCAAACTTATGCGTCCAATAGCTATGTTTAAGTCATTCGATTAACATTTAGTTCATTTTTGTCCTCCGTAGGATTATTCTAGTCCATTAAGGGTTTTTAACCAATCTTGTGCATCCAATAGGTGTGTTTGTGTCATTAGATTAACATTTAAGTCATTTTTATCCTCGTTAGACTTATTCTAGTGCAATTAGTGTTTTTAAACAATCTTGTGCATCCAAAAATTTCATTAATTTCATTGGATTAACGGTTAGGTCATTTTCGTCTTCCTTAGGGGTATTGTTATCCAATTAGTGTTTTTAACCAATCTTGTGCATCTGGTGTGTTTGTGTCATTGGATTATCAATTACTTCAATTACGTCCTCCATAGGCTTATTGTTGTCCAATTAGGGTTTTTAATAAATCTTGTGCATCCAATACGTGTGTTTGTTTCCTTGGATTAACATTTAGGTCCTTTTCGTTCTCTTTAGGCTTATTGTTGTCAAATTAGAGTCTTTAACCAATCTTGAGCATCAATAGATTTGTTTGTGTCATTGGATTAACATTTAGGTCATTTTCATCCTCCCTAGGCTTATTCAAGTCCTATTAGGGTTTTTAACCAATCTGGGGCATCCAATATGTGTGTTTGTCTCATTGGATTAACATTTACGTCATTTTCGTCTTCCCTAGGCTTATTCTTGCCTAATAAGGGTTTTTAACGAATCTTGTGCATACATGTGTTTTTGTCATTTGATAAACCTTTAGGTCATTTTCATGCTCCCTAGGCTTATTCTTGTCCAATTATGGTTTTCAACCAATCTTGTGCATCCAATAGGTGTGTTTGTGTCGTTGGATTAACATCTAGTTTATTGTAGTCATCCCTTGGCTTATTCTAGTTAAATTAGGGTTTTATCCAATCTGTTGCATTCAATAGATTTGTTTGTGTCATTGTATGAACATTTAAATTGTTTTTGTCTTCCCTAGGCTTATTCTATTCCAATTTGGGTTTTTAAGCAATCTTGTGCATCCAATAAGTTCATTTGTGTCATTTGATTAACATTTAGGTCAATTTCGTCCACCCTAGGCTTATTCTTCTCTAGTTAGGGTTTTTAACTAATCTTGTACATCCAATATGTCGGTTTGTGTCATTTGATTAATATTTAGGTCATTTGTGTCCTCGCTAGGCTGCTTGTTGTCCAACAAGGGATTTTAACAAATGTTGTGCATTCAATTGGTGTTTTTGTGTTATTGGAATAACATTCAGGGAATTTTCGTCCTCCAAAGGCTTATTCTTGTCCACTTAGGGTTTTTAACCAATCTTGTGCATCCACTAGGTGTGTTTGTGTCATTGGATGAACATATAGGTCATTTGTGTGCTCCCTATGCTTTTTCTTGTCCAATTAGAGTTTTTAACCAATCTTGGGCATCCAATAGGTAAGTTTGTGTCATTGGATTAACATTTAGGTAATTCTTTTTCCTGCTTAGGCTTATTCTTCCCCAATTAGAGTTTTTAACAAATCTTTTTCATCCAATAGGTGTGTTTCTGTTATTGGATTAACATTTAGGTCATTTTCATCCTCCTTAGGCTTATTCTAGTCCAATTAGAGTTTTAACGAATCTTATGCATCCAACAGATGTGTTTGTGTCATTGGATTAACATTTATGTCATTTTCATTCTCCTTAGGCTTATTCTAGTCCAATTAGGATTTTTAACCAATCTTGTGAATCCAATAGGTGTGTTTGTCCTCTTTAGGATTTTTCTCATCTAATTAGGGTTTTTATCCAATCTTGTGCATCCAATAAGTTCAATTGTGTCATTGGATTAAAATTTAGGTCATTGTTCACTTAGGGTTTTTAACCAATCTTGTGCATCTAGTTCGCGTGTTTAAGTCAATGGATTAACAATTAGTTTATTTTCGTCCTCCAAACGCTTATTGTTGTCTAATCTGGGATTCTAAAAAATCTTGTAAATCCAATACGTGTGTTTGTGTCCTTGGTTTAACATTTAGGTCATTTTTGTTTTCCCTAGGCTTATTGTTGTCAAATTAACATTTAGTTCATTTTCGTTCTCCAAAGGCTTATTCTTGTCCAACTAGGGTTTTGAACGTATCTTATGCATCCAATACGTGTGGTTGTGTCAATGTAATAACAATTTGGTCATTTTTGTCCTCCCTAGGCTTACTCTAGTCCAACTTGGGTTTTGACCAAATCTTGTGCATCCAATACGTGTGTTTGTGTCATTGGATGAACATTTATGACATTTTTGTCCTTCCTAGGCTTATAATTGTCCAATTAGGGGTTTTAAGCAATCTTGAGCATTCAATATGTTCAATTGCTTCATTGGATTAACATTTAGGTCATTTTCATTCTCTTTAGGCTTATTCTAGACAACTTAGGGTTTTTAAGCAATCTTGTTCATTAAATAAGTTCATTTGTGTCATTTGATTAACATTTAGGCCATTTTTGTCCTGCCTAAGCTTATTCTTGTCCAATTAGGGATATTAACGAATTTCGTTCATCCAATAGGTGTGTTTGTGTCCTTGGATTAACATTTAGGCCATTTTTGACCTCGCTAGGCTTATTCTTTTCCTATTAGGGTTTCTAACAAATTTGGTGCATCCAATAGGTGTGTTTGTGTCATTGGATGAACATTTAGGTAATTTGCTTCCTCCGTAGGCTTATTCTTGTCCAATTTGGGTTTTTAACAAATCTTCTGTATCCAATCCGTGTGTTTGTTTCCATGGACTAACATTTAGGCTATTTTTGTCCTCGATAGGCGTATTCTTTTCCAATTAGGGTTTCTAACAAATCTAGTGCATCCAATAGGTGTGTTTGTGTCGTTGAATGAACATTTAGGTAATTTGCATCCTCCCTAGGCTTATTCTTGTCCAATTAAGGTTTTTAACCAATCTTGGGCATCCAATACGCGCGTTTGTGTCATTGGATTAACACTTAGGCTATTTTCATCCTGCTAGGCTTAATCTTGTCCAACTATGGTTTTTCACCAATCTTGTGCATCCAATAGATGTGTTTGTGTCATTGGATTAACCTTTAAGTAATTTTCATCCTCCTCAGGATTGTTCTAGTCCAGTTAGGGTTTTTAAGCAATCTTGTGCATCCAATAAGTTCATTTGTATCATTGGATTAACATTTAGCTCATTTTCGTTCTCCCAAGGCTTATTCTTGTCAAATTAGGGGCTTTACAAATCTTGATCATCAATAGGTTTCTTTGTGTTATTTGATTAACATTTAGGTCATTTTCGTCCTCCCTAGGCTTATTGTTGTCCAATTAGGGTTTTTAACCAATCTTATGGATCTAATACATGTTTGTGTCAATGTATCAACAATTAGGTCATTTTTGTTCTCCCTAGGCTTACCCTAGTCCAACTAGGGTTTTTAACAAATCTTGGGCATCCAATAGGTGTGTTTGTGTCATTGGCTGAACATTTAGGTCACTTTCGTGCTTCCTAGGCTTATTCTTGTCCAACTAGGGTTTTTAAGACATCTTGTGAATTCAATAAGTTCATTTGCTTCATTGGATTAACATGTAGGTCATTTTCCTTTTGTTTAGGATTATTCTAGACCGATTACCGTTTTAAGCAATCTTGTGCATTCAATAAGTTCATTTGAGTCTTTGGATAAACATTTAGGTCATTTTCGTCCCCCATAGACTTATACTTGTTCACTTGGGTTTTTAATCAATCTTGTGCATCCAATTCGCGTGTTTGTGTCAATGGATTAATGATTAGTTCATTTACATCCTCCAATACGTGTGTTTATGTCCTTGGATTAACATTTAGGTCATTTTCGTTCTCCCTAGGCTTCTTGTTGTCAAATTAGAGTCTTTAACCAATCTTGAGCATCAATAGATTTGTTTGTGTTATTGGATTAACATTTAGGTCATTTTTGTCCTCCCTAGGCCTATTCTAGACCAATAAGGGGTTTTAACCAATCTTATGCATCCAATAAGTTCATTTGTGTCATTGTATTAAAATTTAGGTCCTTTTCGGCTTCCCTAGGGTTTTTCTCATCTAATTAGGGTTTGTAAACTATCTGGTGTATCAATTAAGCTCAATTATGTCATTGGATTAACATTTAGGTCATTTTGTGTCCTCCCTAGTCTTATTCTTGTCCACTTAGGGTTTTTAACCAATCTTATGCATCCAATTAGCGTGTTTGTGTAATTGGATTAACATTGAGTTCATTTTCATCCTCCGTAGGCTTATTCTTGTCCAACTAAGGTTTTTAACCAATCTTATGCATCAAATATGTGTGTTTGTGTTAATGTATTAACAATTAGGTCATTATTGTCCTCCCTAAGTGTACTCTAGTCCAACTAGGGTTTTTAACAAATCTTGTGCATCGAATAGTTGTGTTTGTGTCATTGGATCAACATTTAGGTCATTTTTTTCCTTCCTGACTTATTCTTGTCTAATTCGAGTTTTTAAGCAATCTTGTGCAATCAATAAGTTCATTTGCTTCATTGGATTAACATTTAGGTCATTTGCATTCTCTTTAGGGTTATTCTAGACCAATTTAGGTTTTTAAGCAGTCATGTGTAGTCAATAAGTTCATTTGTGTCATCAAATTAACATTTAGGTCATTTTCTTCCTCCCTAGGTCTAGTCCAGTTAGAGTTTTTAACCGATCTTATGCATCCAATATATGTGTTTGTGTCATTGGATTAACATTTATGTCATTTTCATCCTCCTTAGACTTATTCTAGTCCAATTAGGGTTTTTAACAAATCTTGTGCATCTAATAGGTATGTTTGTGTCATTCGATTAACATTTAAGCCATTTTTATCCTTAGGCTTTTTCTCATCTTATTTGGGTTTTTAAGCAATGTTGTGCATCAAATAAGTTCAATTGTGTTATTATATTAATATTTAGGTCATTTTTCGTCCTCCCTTAGCTTATTCTTGTCCAATAAGGGTTTTTAACAAATCTTATGCATCCAATAGGTGTGTTTGTGTCATTGGATTAACATTTAAGTCAATTTTATGCTCAGGCTTTTTCTCATCTTATTAGGGTTTTTAAGCAATGTTGTGCATCCAATAAATTCAATTGTGTCATTAGATTAATATTTAGGTCATTGTTTGTCCTCCCTTCGCTTATTCTTGTCCAATTAGGGTTTTTAACAAATCTTGGGCATCCAATACGTGTGTTTGTTTCCTTGGATTAACATTTATGTCATTTTTGTCTTCGCAAGGCTAATTCTTTTCCAATTAGGGTTTCTAACAAATCTTGTGCATCCAATAGGTGTGTTTGTGTCGTTGGATGAACATTTAGGTAATTTGCGTCCTCCCTAGGCTTATTCTTGTCCAATTAAGGTTTTTAACCAATCTTGTGCACCCAATACGTGTGTTTGTCTCATTGGATTAACACTTAGGCCATTTTCATCTTGCCTAGGCTTACTCTTGTCAAATTAGGATCTTTACATATCTTGAGCATCAATAGGTTTGTTTGTGTTATTTGATTAACATTTAGGCCATTTTCGTCCTCCCTAGGCTTATTGTTGTCCAATTAGGGTTTTTAACCAATCTTATGCATCCAATACGTGCTTGTGTCAATGTATCAACAATTAGGTCATTTTTGTTCCCCCTGCGCTTACTCTAGTCCAACTAGGTTTTTTAGCAAATCTTGGGGATCCAATAGGTGTGCTTGTGTCATTGGGTGAACATTTAGGCCATTTTCATCCTGCATAGGCTTAATCTTGTCCAATTAGGGTTTTTAACCAATCTTGAGCATCCAATAGATGTGTTTGTGTCATTGGATTAACATTTAAGTAATTTTCATTCTCCACAGAATTGTTCTAGTCTAGTTAGGGTTTTTAAGCATTCTTGTGCATCCAACTAATTCATTTGTGACATTGCAATATCGTTTACGTCAATTTCATCCTCCCAAGGCTTATTCTTATCCAATTAGGGAATTTAACGAATCTTGTGCATCCAATAGGTGTGTTTGTGTCATTGGATTACCATTTTGGTGATTTTCATCCAATTTGGGATTTTTAACCAATCTTGTGTCAATTAAGTCATTTTCCTCCTCGCTAGGCTTATTCTAGTCCAATTTGGGTTTTGACCAATCTTGTGCATTCAATAGGTGTGTTTGAGCCAATGGATTAACATTTAGGTTGTTTTCATCCTCCTTAGGCTTATTCTAGTTGAATTAGGGTTTTTAAGCAATCTTGTGCATTGAATAAGTTCATTGGTGTCATTGGGTTAACATTTAGGTTATTTTCGTCCTCCCTAGGATTATTCTTATCCAATTAGGGTTTTAATTAATCTTCTGCATCCAATAGGTATGTTTGAGTCACTGGATTGACAGTTAAGTCATTTTAATCTTCCTCTGGCTTCTTCTAGTTCTTTGTGTTATTGGATTAACATTTAGGTCATTTTCGTTTTCTTTAGGCTTATTCTTTTCCATTTATGGTTTGTAACCAATCTTGTGTGTCCAATTGATGTATTGTGTCATTGTATTAACATAGTTGTCATTTTCGTCCTCCATAGGATTATTCAAGTCCAATTACGGTTTTTAACTAAACTTGTGCATCCATTAAGTTCATTTGGGTCATTGGATTAACATTTAGGTCATTTTCATCCTCCCAAGGCTTATTCTAGTCCAATTAAGGATTTTAACCAATCTTGTGCATCCAATTGGTGTGTTTGTGTCATTGGATTAGCATTGAAGTCATATTCGTCCTCCCTAGGCTTATTCAAGTCCAATTAGGGTTTTTAACAAAACTTGTGCATCCAATAAGTTCATTTGTATCATCGGATTAACATTTAGGTCATTTTCGTCCTCCCTAGGCTTATTCTTGTCCTATTAGGGTTTTTAACCAATTTGATGCATCCAACAAGTATGTTTGTGTCATTCGATTAACATTCAGGTCATTTTCGCCCTCCCTAAGCTTATTCTTGTCCAATTAGAGGTTTTAACCAATCTTGTACATCTATAGGTGTGTTTGGGTCATTGGATTAACATTTAGGTCCTTTTCGTCCTCGCTAGGCTTATTCTTGTCCAATTAGGGTTTTTAATTAATCTTGTGCATCCAATTGTTGTGATTGTTTCATTAGATTAACATTTAGGTCACTTTCGTCTTCCTTATGCTTATTCTTTTCCAATAAGGGTTTTTAACCAATCTTGTGCGTCCAATTGGTGTGTTTGTGTCATTGGATTAACATTTAAGTCATTTTCATCTTCCCTAAGCTTATTCAAGTCCAATTAGTGTTTTTAACCAATCTTGTGCATCCAATAAATTCATTTTTGTCATTGGATTAACATGTAGGTCATTTTGGTCCTCCCTAGGCTAGGCTTATTCTAGTCCAATTATGGTTTTTAACATTTAGGTCGTTTTTGTCCTCGGTATGCTTACGGCAGTCCAATTAGGATTTTAAAGCAATCTTGTGCTTCCAAAAAGATCACTTATGTCATCGGATTAACATTTATGTGACTTTCGTGCGCCTTAGGCTTTTTCTTGTCCAATTTGGATTTTTAACTAACCTTCTAAATCCAATAAGTGTATTGTGTCATTGGATTAACATTTAGGTCATTTTCTTCCTCCCTAAGCTTATTCTAGTCCAATTAGGGTTTTTAACCAATCTTGTGCATCCAATAAGTTTATTTGTGTCATAAGATTAACATTTAGGTCATTTTCGTCCTCCCTAGGCTTATTCAAGTCCAATTAGTGTTTTTAACTAATCTTGTGCATCCAATAGGTTTGTTTGTGTCATTGGATTAACATATATCTATTTTCGTCTTCCCTATGCATATTGCAGTCCAAGTAGGGTTTTTAATCAAGCTTGTGCATCCAATAAGTTTCCTTCACTCATTGGATTAATATTGAAGTCATTTTTTTATCTCCCTATGCTTTCTTTTGTCCAGTTAGGGTTTTTAACCAATCTTGTGCATTTAATTGCGGTGTTTGTGTCGTTGGATTAACATTTAGGTCATTTTCGTCCGCCCAAGGCTTATTCTTGTCCAATTAGGGTTTTTAACAAATCTTGTGCATCCAATAGGTGTGTTTTTGTCATCAGATTAAGCTTTGGATCATTTTAATCTTCCTTAGACTTATTTTAGTTCAATTAGGGTTTTTAAGCAATCTTGTGTATCCAATATGTTCATTTATGTCATTGGAATATCATGTAGGTCATTTTCGTCCACCCTAGGCTTATGCTTGTCCAATTAGGGTTTTTAACTATGCTTGTGTAACCAATAGGTGTGTTTGTGTCATTGGATTAACATTTAGGTCATATTCATCCTCCCTTGGCTTATTCTAGTCAATTAAGGGTTTTAAGCAATCTTGTGCATCTAATAAGTCCGATTGTGATATGGAATTAACATTTAGGTTATTTTCGTCCTCCCTAAGCTTATTCGTGTCCAATTAGGGTTTTAAACCAATCTTGTGCTTCCAATTGGTGTGTTTGTGCCATTGGATCAACATTTAGGTAATTTTTGTCCTCCCTAAGCTTATTCAATTCCAATTAGGGTTTATTACCAAACTTCAGCATCCAATAAGTTCATTTGTATCATTGGATTAACATTAAAGTCTTTTTTGTCCTCCTTAGGCTTATTTAAGTCCAATTAGGGTTTTTAACAAATCTTGTGCGTCCAATACGAGTGTTTGTGTCATCAGATTAACATTTAGCTCATTTTCATCCTCCCTAAGTTAATTCTAGTCCAATTAGGGTTCTTAACCAATCTTGTGCATCCAAGAGGTGTGTTTGTGTCATTGAATTTACATTTAGGTCATATTCATCCTCCATAAGCTTATTCTAATCAATTAAGATATTTTTAGCAATCTTGTGCATCCAATAAGTCCAATAGTGTCATTGGATTAACATTTATGTCATTTTTGTCTTCCCTAGACTTATTCTTCTCCAATTAGGGTTTTTAACGAATCTTGTGCTTCCAATTGATGTGTTTGTGTCGTTGGATTAACATATAGGTCATTTTCATCCTCCCTTGGCTTATTCAAGTCCAATTAGGGTTTTTAACTAATCTTGTGCATCCAATAAGTTCATTTGTGTCTTGGGATTAACATTTAGGTCATTTTCTTTCTCCGTATGCTTATTCTAGCCCAATTAGGGTTTTTAACCAATTTAGTGCATCCAATAGGTGTGTTTGTGTCAATTGATTAACATTTAGGTCATTTTCATCCGCCTTAGACTTGTTCTTGTCCAATTAGGGTATTTAACGAATCTTGTGCATCTAGTTGGTGTGTTTGTGTCATTGGATTAACATTCACGTCATATTCATCCTCCCTTGACTTATTCAAGTCCAATTAGGACTTCTAACCAATCTTGTGCATCCAATAAGTTCATTTTTGTTATTGGAATAACATTTATGTCGTTTTTGTCTTTCATAGGCTTATTCTAGCCCGATTAAGGTTTTAACCAATTTTGTGCATCCAATAGGTGTGTTTGTGTCATTGGATTAACGTTTAGGTCATTTTTTGCCTCCCGAGGCTTATTCTTGTCCAATTAGGGTTTTTTACCAATCTTTTATATCCAATAGGTCTGTTTGTGTCATGGGATTAACATTTAGGTAATTTTCATCCTCCCTAGGCTTAATCTTGTCCAATTAAGGTTTTCAACCAACCTTGTGCATCCACTAGGTGTGTTTGTGTCATTCGATTAACATTTAGGTCTATTTTCGTCCTCCCTAGGCTTACAATAGTCCAATTATAGTTTTTAAGCAATCTTATGCATGCAATAAGTTAATTTGTGTCATTGGATTACCATTTATGTTATTTTTGATCTCCCTAGGCTTATTTTTGTCCAGTTTGGGTTTTAAACCAATCTTGTGCATCCAATAAGTTCACTAGTATAATTGGATTAGCATTTAGGTCATTTTTGTCCTCCCAAAGCTTACTCTAGTCCAAGTAAGGTTTTTAACCAATCTTGTGCATCCAATAAGTTCACTTATGTCATCTTATTAACATTTATGTCATTTTCATCCTCCGTAGACTTATTCTAGTTCAATTAGGGTTTTTAAGCAATCTTGTGTATCCAATAAGTTCATTTGTGTCATTGGATTAACATTTAGCTCATTTTTAACCAATCTTTTCCAAGTAGGGCTTTTAACCAATATTCTATATCCAATAGGTGTGTTTGTCACATTGGATTAACATTTAGGTCATTATCATCCTCCTTCAGCTTATTCTAGTCCAATTATGGTTTTTAAGCAATCTTGTGCATCCAATAAGATTATTTGAGTCATTTGTCTAACATTTAGGTCATTATCGTCCTCCCAAGGGTTATTCTAGTCCAATTAGGGTTCTTAACAAATCTTGTGCATCCGATAAGTTCATTTGTGTCATTAGATTAAGATTTATGTCATTTTCGTCTTCCTTAGGCTTATTCTAGTCCAATTAGGGTTTTTGACCAATATTGCGCATCTAATAAGTATTTTTTTGTCATTAGATTTACAATTAGGTCATTTCGTCCTCCATAGGCTTATTCTTTTCTAAAAAGGGGTGTTAACCAATCTTGTGTATCCAATAGGTGTGTTTGTGTCATTGAATAAACATTTAGGTCCATTTTCATTCTCCACAGGCTTATTCTAGTCAATTAAGGGTTTTTTTAGCAATCTTGTGCATCCAATAAGTTCGATTGTTTCATTGGATTAATATTTAGGTCATTTTCGTACTCCCTACTCTTATTTTTTTTTTTCCTATTTGGGTTTATTACCAATCTTGTGCATCGAATAGGTGTGTTTGTGTAATTGGATTAACATTTTGGTCATTTTTATCTACCTTCGGCTTATTCTAGTCCAATTAAGGTTTTTAAGCAACTATGTCCATCCAAAAAGTTTATTTGTGTCATTGGTTTAACATTTAGGTCATTTTAATCTTCCTTAGGCTTATTGTAGTCTAATTAGGGTTATTAAGCAATCTTGTGCATCCAATAAGTTGATTTGTGTCATTGGATTAACACTTAGATCATTTTCGTCCTCCTTATGTTTATTCTAGTCCAATTAGGTTTTTAAGCAATCTTGTTCATCCAATAAATTTATTAGTGTCATTAGATTAACATTTAGATCATTTTTGTCATCCCCAGACTTATTCTTGTTCAATTAGGGTTTTTAACCAATCTTGTGCATCAAATAAATTCATTTGTGTTATTGGATTAACATTTAGGTCATTTTTGTCTTCCGTAGGCTTAATCTTGTCCAATTAGTATGTTTAACAAATCTTGTGCATCCAATAGGTGAGTTTGTCTCATTGGATTAACATTTAGGTCATTTTTATCTTCCTTAGGCTTATTCTAGTCCACTTAGGGTTTTTAAGCTATCTTGTGCATCCAATAAGATGATATGTGTCATTGGATTAATATTTAGGTAATTTTCGTCCTCCATAAGCTTATTCTTGTCCGATTAGCATTTTTTTAGCAATGTTTTGCATCCAATAGTTGTTTTTGTGTCATAGGATTAACATTTAGGTTATTTTCATCCTCCTTAAGCTTATTATAGTCAAATTAGGGGTTTTAAGCAATATTGTGCACCCAATAGGATTGTATGTGTCATTAGATAAACATTTAGGTGATTTTCAACCTCCCTAGGCTTATTCTTGTCCAATTAAGGTTTTTAACCAATGTTGTGCATCCATTAGCTATGTTTTTGTCATTGGATTAACATTTAGGTCATTATCATCCTCCTTATATTTTTTCTAGTCCATTTAGGGTTTTTAAGCATTCTTGGGCATCCAATAAGTTCATTTGTGTCATTGGATTAACATTAATGTCATTTTCGTCCTCCTTGGGCCTATTTTTGTCCAATTACGGTTTTTAACCAATATTGTGCATCCAATAGGTGTGTTTGTGTTATAGGATTAACATTTAGGTCATTTTTGTCATCCCTATGCTTATTCTTGTCCAGTTAGTGTTTTTAACAAATCTTGTGCATCCAATAGATGTGTTTGTGTCATTGGATTAACATGTAGGTCATTTTCGTTCTCCTTAAGCTTATTTTAATCCAATTAGGGTTTTCAAGCAATCTTGTGCAACCAACAAGTTCATTTATGTCATTAGATTATCATTTAAGTTATTTCTATCTTTGTTAGGCCTATTCTAGTCCAATTCGGGTTTTCAACCAATCTTGTCCATGAAATAAGTTCATCTGTGTCATTGGATTAGCATTTAGCTCATTTTTAACCAATCTTTTCCAAGTAGGGCTTTTAACCAATATTCTATATCCAATAGGTGTGTTTGTCACATTGGATTATCATTTAGGTCATTATCATCCTCCTTCAGCTTGTTCTAGTCCAATTATGGTTTTTAAGCAATCTTGTGCATCCAATAAGATTATTTGTGTCATTAGTCTAACATTTAGGTCATTATCATCCTCCCAAGGGTTATTCTAGTCCAATTAGGGTTCTTAACAAATCTTGTGCATCCGATAAGTTCATTTGTGTCATTGGATTAAGATTTATGTCATTTTCGTCTTCCTTAGGCTTATTCTAGTCCAATTAGGGTTTTTGAGCAATCTTGCGCATCCAATAAGTATTTTTTTGTCATTAGATTTACAATTAGGTCATTTTGTCCTCCATAGGCTTATTCTTTTCTAAAAAGGGGTTTTAACCAATCTTGTGTATCCAATAGGTGTGTTTGTGTCTTGGAATAAACATTTAGGTCCATTTTCATTCTCCACAGGCTTACTCTAGTCAATTAAGGGTTTTTTTAGCAATCTTGTGCATCGAATAGGTGTGTTTGTGTCATTGGATTAACATTTAGGTCATTTTCATCCACCTTCGGCTTATTCTAGTCCAATTAGGGTTTTTAAGCTATCTTGTGCATCCAATAAGATGATTTGTGTCATTGGATTAATATTTAGGTAATTTTCGTCCTCCATAAGCTTATTCTTGTCCAATTAGCGTTTTTTAGCAATTTTTTGCATCCAATAGTCGTGTTTGTGTCATAGGATTAACATTTAGGTTATTTTCATCCTCCTTAAGCTTATTATAGTCAAATTAGGGGTTTTAAGCAATCTTGTGCACCCAATAGGAATGTATGTGTCATTAGATAAACATTTAGGTCATTTTCATCCTCCCTATGCTTATTATAGTCCAATAAGGATTAATATTTAGCTCATTTTTGGTCTCCCTAGGCTTATTCAAATCCAATTTGGATTTTAGCCAGACTTGTGCATCCATTAAGTTCATTTGTGTCATTGGATTATAATTATGTTATTTTCGTCCTTCCTAGGCATATTTAGGCCAATTAGGGTTTTTAACAAAACATGTGCATCGAATCAGTGTGTTTGTTTCCTTGGATTAACATTTAGGTCAGTTTTGTCATCCCTAGGCCGATTCAATTCCAATCAGGGATGTTAACCAAACTTGTGCATCCAATAATTTCAATTTCGTCCTTTTTAGTTTGATTCTAGTGCAATTAAGGTTTTTAAGCAATCTTATCCATCCAATAAGTTTATTTGTATTATTGGATTATCGTTTATGTCATTTTCATTCTCCTTATGCCTATTGTTGTCCAATTAGGGTTGTTAACCAATCTTGTGCATCCAATAGGTGTGTTTGTGGCCTTGGATTAATATTTGGGTCATTTTCATCCTCCCTAGGCTTATTCTTGTCCAATTAAGGTTTTAAACCAATCTTGTGCATCCATTAGCTATGTTTGTGTCATTGGATTAACATTTAGGTCATTGTCGTCCTCCTTATATTTTTTCTAGTCCATTTAGGGTTTTTAAGCAATCTTGGGAATCCAATAAGTTCATTTGTGTCATTGGATTAACATTGATGTCATTTTCGTCCTCCTTGGGCTTATTTTTGTCCAATTACGGTTTTTAACCAATATTGTGCATCAAATAGGTGTGTTTGTGTTATAGGATTAACATTTAGGTCATTTTTGTCATCCCTATGCTTATTCTTGTCCAGTTAGTGTTTTTAACAAATCTTGTGCATCCAATAGATGTGTTTGTGTCATTGGATTACCGTGTAGGTCGTTTTCGTCCTCCTCAAGCTTATTTTAATTCAATTAGGGTTTTCAAGCAATCTTGTGCAACCAACAAGTTCATTTTTGTCATTAGATTATCATTTAAGTCATTTATATCTTTGTTAGGCCTATTCTAGTCCAATTCGAGTTTTCAACGAATCTTGTCCATGAAATAACTTCATTTGTATCGTAGGATTAACATTTAGGTCATTTTCGTCCTCCGTAGGTTTGTTCTTGTCCAATTTGGGTTTTTAACCAATGTTGTGCATCCAATTGGTGAGTTTGTGTCATTGGATTAACATTAAGGTCATTTTTATCCTCCCTAGGTCTATTTTTGACAAATTAGGGTTTTTAACCAATCTTTTGGATCCAATAGGTGTGTTTGTGTCATTGGATTAACATTTTGGTCCTCTCTAGGTTTATTCTTGTTCAATTAGGGTTTTTAACCAATCTTATGCATCCAATACGTATTTGTGTCAATTTATCAACAATAAGGTCATTTTTGTTCTCCATAGGCTTACTCTAGTCCAACTAGGGTTTTTAGAAAATCTTGGGGATCCAATAGGTTTGTTTGTGTTATTGGGTGAACATTTAGGCCATTTTCATCCTGCATAGGCTTAATCTTGTCCAATTAGGGTTTTTATACACCTTTGACTTATTATATTCCAATTCGGGTTTTTAAGCATTCTTGTGCATCCAACGAATTCATTTGTGACATTGCAAAAACATTTACGTCATTTTCATCCTCCCAAGGCTTATTCTTGTCCAATTAGGGAATTTAACGAATCTTGTGCATCCAATAGGTGTGTTTGTGTCATTGGATTACCATTTAGGTGATTTTCATCCACCTTAGGCATTTTCTCATCTGATTAGGGTTTTTAAGCAATTTTGTGCATCCAATAAGTTCAATTGTGTCACTGGATTAACAGTTAGGAAATTCGCATCCTCCTTAGGTTTATTGTAGTCCAATTTGGGATTTTGAAAGAATCTTGTGTATCAATTTGGGATTTTGACCAATCTTGTGCATCCAATAGGTGTGTTTGTGTTAATGTATTAACATTTAGGTTGTTTTTATCCTCCTTAGGCTTATTCTAGTCGAATTAGGGTTTTTAAGCAATCTTGTGAATTAAATAAGTTCATTGGTGTCATTGGGTTAACATTTAGGTTATTTTCGTCCTCCCTAGGATTATTCTTATCCAATTAGGGTTTTAATTAATCCTGTGCATCCAATAGGTATGTTGGAGTCATTAGGTATGTTGACAGTTAAGTCATTTTAATCTTCCTTAGGCTTATTCTAGTTCTTTGTGTTGTTGGATTAACATTTAGGTCATTTTCGTTTTCCCTAGGCTTATTCTTTTCCATTTAGGGTTTTTTTACAAATCTTGTGTGTCCAATTGATGTGTTTGTGTCATTGTATTGACATAGCGGTCATTTTCTTCCTCCCTAGGATTATTCAAGTCCAATTACGGTTTTTAACTAAACTTGTGCATCCATTAAGTTCATTTATGTCATTTGATTAACATTTAGGTCATTTTCATCCTCCAAGGCTTAATCAAGTCCAATGAAGGATTTTAAGCAATCTTGTGCATCCAATTGGTGTGTTTGTGTCATTGGATTAGCATTTAGGTCAAATTCGTCCTCCCTAGGCTTATTCAAATCCAATTTGTGTCATTGGATTATGCATCCAACAAGTATGTTTGTGTCATTACATTAACATTCAGGTCATTCTCGGCCTCTCTAGGCTTATTCTTGTTCGATTAGGGATTTTAACCAATCTTGTACATCTATAGGTGTGTTTGGGTCATTGGATTAACATTTAGGTCCTTTTCATCTTCGCTAGGCTAATTCTTGTCCAGTTAGGGTTTTTAATTAATCTTGTGCATCCAATTGTTATGATTGTGTCATTAGATTAACATTTAGGTCATTTTCGTCTTCCTTATGCTTATTCTTTTCCAATAAGGGTTTTTAACCAATCTTGTGCGTCCAATTGGTGTGTTTGTGTCATTGGATTAGCATTTAAGTCATTTTCATCTTCCCTAAGCTTATTCAAGTCCAATTAGTGTTTTTAACCAATCTTAAGCATCCAATAAATTCATTTTTGTAATTTGATTAACATGTAGGTCATTTTCGTCCTCCCTAGGCTAGGCTTATTCTAGTCCAATTATGGTTTTTAATATTTAGGTCGTTTTTGTCCTCGCTATGCTTATGGCAGTCCAATTAGGATTTTAAAGCAATCTTGTGCTTCCAAAAAGTTCACTTATGTCATTGGATTAACATTTATGTCACTTTTGTGCGCCTTAGGTTTTTTCTTGTCCAAATGGGGTTTTTAACTAACCTTGTAAATCCAATAAGTGTATTTGTGTCATTGGATTAACATTTAGGTCATTTTCTTCCTCCTTAAGCTTATTCTAGTCCAATTAGGGTTTTTAACCAATCTTGTGCATCCAATAAGTTTATTTGTGTCATAAATTAACATTTAGGTCATTTTCGTCCTCCCTAGGCTTATTCAAGTCCAATTAGTGTTTTTAACCAATCTTGTGCATCCAATAGGTTTGTTTGTCTCGTTGGATTAACATATATGTATTTTCTTCCTCCCTATGCATATTTTTGTCCAGTTAGGGTTTTCAACCAAGCTTGTGCATTTAATTGCGGTGTTTGTGTCATTAGATTAACATTTATGTCATTTTCGTTTGCCCAAGGCTTATTCTTGTTCAATTAGGGTTTTTAACAAATCTTGTGCATCCAATAGGTGTGTTTTTGTCATCGGATTAAGCTTTAGATCATTTTCATCTTCCTTAGACTTATTCTAGTTCAATTAGGGTTTTTAAGCAATCTTGTGTATCCTATATGTTAATTTATGTCATTGGAATATCATGTAGGTCATTTTCGTCCACCCTAGGCTTATGCTTGTCCAATTAGGGTTTTTAACTATTATTGTGTACCCAATTAGGGTTTTTAGGTCATATTTATCCTCTCTTGGCTTATTCTAGTCAATTAAGGGTTTTAAGCAATCTTGTGCATCCAATAAGTTCGATTGTGATATGGAATTAACATTAAGGTTATTTTCGTCCTCCCTAAGCTTATTCTTGTCCAATTAGAGTTTTAAACCAATCTTGTGCTTCCAATTGGTGTGTTTGTGCCATTGGATCAACATTTAGGTAATTTTCGTCCTGCCTAGCTTATTCAAGTCCAATTAGTGTTTATTACCAAACTTCAGCATCCAATAAGTTCATTTATGTCATTAGATTATCATTTAAGTCATTTCTATCTTTGTTAGGCCTATTCTAGTCCAATATGGGTTTTTAACCAATCTTGTCCATGAAATAAGTTCATTTGTGTCGTTGGATTAACATTTAGGTCATTTTCGTCCTGCATAGGTTTGTTTTTGTCCAATTTGGGTTTTTAACCAATGTTGTGCATCCAATTGGTGAGTTTGTGTCATTGGATTAACATTAAGGTCATTTTTATCCTACCACGGTCTATTTTTGACCAATTAAGGTTTTTAACCAATCTTTTGCATCCAATATGTTTGTTTGTGTCATTGGATTAACATTTTGGTAATTTTAATCCATATGTCATTAGATTTACATTTAGGTCCTTTTCGACCTCCTCAGGCTTATTCTTGTCAAATTAGGGTTTTTAACAAATCTTGTGCATCAATAAGATGTGTTTATGTTATTGGACATACATTTAGGTCATTTTCATCCTCCTTAGGTTTCTTCTAGTAGAATTAGGGATTTTAAGGAATCTTGTGTATCCAATAAGTTCATTTGTTTCATTGGATTAACGTTTAGGTCGATTTATTCATCCTTAGGCTTATTCTTGTCCAATTAGGGTTTTTGAGCAATCTTGTGCATCAAATAAGTTCATTTACGTCACTAGATTAACAATCAGGACATTTTCATTCTCGTTAGGCCTATTCTTGTCACACTAGGGTTTTGAACAAATCTTATACGTCCAATAACTTCATTTGTGTCATTGGATTAACATTTAGGTCTTTTTCGTCCTCCCAAAATTTGTTGTTGTCCAATTAGGGTTTTTAACCAATCTTTTGCATCCAATTGGTGTGTTTATGTCATTGGATTAACGTTTAGGTCATTTTCGTCCTCCCTAGACTTATTTTTGTCCAATTAGGGTTTTTAATCAATCTTTTGCGTCCAATAAGTGTGTTTGTGTGATTGGATTAATATTTAGATCATTTTCGTCCTCCCTAGGCATATTCTTGTCCAATTAGGATTTTTTTATCAATCTTGTGCGTCCAATAGGTGCGTTTGTGTCATTGGTTTAACATTTAGATCATTTTCATCCTCCCTAGGCTTATTTTAGTCGAATTAGGGTTTAAAACAAATCTTGTACATCAAATAAGTTCATTTGTGTCATTGTATTCACATTTAGGTAATTTTCATCCTCCCTAGGCTTATTGTTGTCAAATTAGGGTTTTTAACCAATCTTGTGCTCCCAATAGGTGTGTTTGTGTCCTTGGATTAATATTTAGGTCATTTTCATCCTCCGTAGGCTTATTCTTGTCCAATTAAGGTTTTTAACCAATCTTGTGCATCCATTAGCTGTGTTTCTGTCATTAGATTAACATTTAGGTCATTGTCCTCCTCCTTATATTTTTCTTGTCCATTTAGGGTTTTTAAGCAATCTCGGACATCTAATAAGTTCATTTATGTCATATTCGATTAACATTGATGTCCTTTTCGTCCTCCTAGTGCTTATTTTTGTCCAATTAGGGTTTTTAACCAATATTGTGCATCCAATAGGTTTGTTTGTGTTATAGGATTACCATTTAGGTCACTTTTGTCATCCCTATACTTATTCTTGTCCAGTTAGGGTTTTTAACCAATCTTGTGCATCCAATAGATGTGTTTGTGTCATTGGATTAACATGTAGGTCGTTTTCGTCCTCCTTCAGCTTATTTTAATCCAATTAGGGTTTTCAAGCAAACTTGTGCAATAAATAAGATCATTTATGTCATTAGATTATCATTTAAGTCATTTCTATGTTTGTTAGGCCTATTCTAGTCCAATTCGGGTTTTCAACCAATCTTGTCCATGAAATAAGTTCAATTGTGTCGTTGGATTAACATTTAGGTCATTTTCGTTCTCCGTAGGTTCATTCTTGTCCAATTATGGTTTTTAACCAATCTTGTGCATCGAATTGTGTGTTTGTGTCATTGGATTAACACTTAGGTCAATTTTGTCCTCCCTAGGTATATTTTTTTCCAATTAGGGTTTTTAACTAATCTTGTGCATCTAATAGGTGTGTTTGTATCACTATATTAACATTTAAGTCATTTTCATCCTTCTTAGTCTTATTCTATTCTAATTAGGGTTTTTATGCAATCTTGTGAATCAAATAAGTTCATTTAAGTTATTGGATTAACATTTAAGACATTTTCTTCTTCCGTATGCCTACTCTTCTCCAATTAGGGGTTTTAACCAATCTTGTGCATCCAATAAGTTCATTTGTGTCATTGGTATAACATTTAAGTCATTTTCGTCCTCCCTAGGCATATTCTAGTCCAACTAAGGTTTTTAACCATCTTATGCATCCAATAGGTGTGTTTGTGTCACTGAATTAACATAGAGGTCATTTTTGTCCACCATAGGCTTATTGTTGTCCAATTAGAGTTTTTAACCAATCTTGTGCATCCCACAGTTGTGATTGAATCATTGGATTAACATTTAGGTCATTTTCTTCCACCCTAGGCTTATTCTTGTGTCATTTCTTTCATTGGAATAATTTAAGGTTAATTTTGTCCTCCATTGGCTTATTCTTGTCAAATTACGGTTTTCGACCAATCTTGTGCATCTAATAGCTATGTTTGTGGCATCGGATTAATATTTAGGTTTTTTTCATCATCCATTGGCTTATGCTAGTCCAATAACTGTTTATAAGCGATCTTGTGCATCCAATAAGTTCGATTGTGTCATTGGATTCACTTTTAGGTCAATTTCGTGCTCCGTAGGCTTATTCTAGTCCAATTAGGGTTTTTAACTAATCTTGTGCATCCATTAGATGTGTTTGTGTCATTGGATTAACATTTAGGTCATTTGCATCATCCTTAGGCCTATTCTAGTCCAATATGGGTTTTTAAGCAATATTATGCATCCAATAAGTTTATTTGTGTCATTGGATTAACATTTAGGTCATTTTCGTCCTCCGAAGGTTTGTTCTTGTCGAATTAGGGTTTTTAATCAATCATGTGCATCCAATAGGTGTGTCTGTGTCATTGGATTTATATTTAGGTCATTTTCATCCTCCTTAGGGTTATTCTAGTCCATTTAGGGTTTTTAAGCAATCTTGTCCATCAAATAAGTTCATATGTGTCATTGGATTAACATTTAGGTAATTTTCGTCCTCCTTAGGCTTATTCTTAATCAATTAGGGTTTTAAACCAATCTTAAGCATCCAATAGGTATGTTTGTGTCATTTGATTAACATTTAGGTCAGTTTAGTCATCCGTAGGCTTATTCTTGTCGAATTACGGTTTTTATCCATTCTTGTGCGTCCAATAGTTGTCTTTCTATCATTGGATTGACTTTGGGTCATAGTCCTCCTCGTGAGGCCTAGTCTAGTTCAATTAGAGTTTTTAACCAATCTTGTGCGTCTAATAAGTTCATTTTTGTCATTAGATTAACATTTATGTCATTTTCGTCGTCCATAGGCTTATTCTAGTCCAATTAGGGTTTTAACTAATCTTGTGGATCTAATAGGTGTGTTTGTGTCATTGGATTAGAGATTTAGCTCATTTTCGTCCTCCTTAGGCTTATTCTAGTCCAATTACGCTTTTTTGAGCAATCTTGTGCATCCAATAAGTTTAATTTATGTCTATAGATTAACATTTAAGTTATTTTCATCCTGCTTAAGCTTATTCTAGAACAATTAGAGTTTTTAACCAATCTTGTGCATCCAATAACTTCATTTATGTCGTTGGATTAACATTTAGGTCATTTTCGTCCTCCCAAGGCTTATTCTTGTCCAAATAGAGTTTTTAACCAAACTTGTGCATCCAATAAGTTTGATTATGTCATAGGATTATGATTTAGGTAATTTTAATCCTCCTTAGACTTATTCTAGGACAAGTAGGATTTTTAAGCAATCTTGTGCATTTAATAAGTTCATTAGTTTCATTCGTCCTACCTAGTCTTATTCTTGTCCAATTATGGTTTTTAACCAATCTTGTGTGTCCAATAGGTGTGTTTGTGTCATTGGTATAACATTTAGATCATTTTCCTCCTCCTTAGGCTTATTCTAGTCCAATTAGGGGTTTTAAGCAATCTTGTGCATCAATAAGTTCATTTGTGTTATTGGATTTCGTCTTCCCTAGGCCTATTCTAGTCCAATTAGGGTTTTTAGGTAATCTTGTGCATCCAATAAGTTCGTTTGTGTCATTGGTTTTGCATTTAGGTCATTTTCATCCTTGGATCCAATAGGTGTCTTTTTCATCCTCTTTAGACTTATTCTAGTCCAATTAGGGTTTTAAATCAATCTTGTGCATCCAATAAGTTTGTTTGTGTCATAGGTTTCTAGGCTTATTCTTGTCGAATTTGGGATTTTAACCAATCTTGTGCATCTAATTGGTGTCTATGTGTCACTGGATTAACATTTAGGTCATTTTTGTCCTCCCTAGTTATATTATTGTCCAATTAGGGTTTTTAACCAATCTTGTGCGTCCAATGGGCGTGTTTGTGTCATTAGTTTAACATTTAGAACATTTTCATTCTCCCTAACCTTATTCTAGTCCAATTAGCGGTTTTAAGCAGTCTTATGCATCCAATATATTCATTTGTGTTATGGGATTAACATTTAGGTCATTTTCGTCCTCCCTAGGCTTATTCTAGTCCAATTAGGGGTTTAACCAGTCATGTGCATTCAATAGGCGTGTTTGTGTCCTTGGATTACAATTTAGGTCATTTTCATCCTCCCTAGGCTTATTCTTGTCCAATTAGCGTTTTTACTAAATCATGTGCATCCAGTTGGTGTGTTTATGTCAATAGATTAACATTTAGGTCATTTTCGTCCTCCTTAGGCTTATTCTTGTCCATGTAGGATTTTTAACATAAGTTGTGCATCCAATAGGTGTGTTTGTGTCATTGGATAAAGATTTAGGTCTTTTTCGTCCTCCTTCGGCTTATTCTAGTCTAATTAGGGTTTTTCGGCAATCCTCTGCATCTAATAAGTTCATTTGTTTCATTGTACTTACATTTAGGTCATTTTCGTCCAATAGGTGTGTTTGTGTTATTGGTTTAACATTTAGATCATTTTCATTCCCCATAGGCTTATTGTAGTCGAATTACGGTTTTTAAGCAATCCTGTGCGTCCAAAAAGTTCATTTGTGTTGTTCGATTAACATTTAGGTCATTTTCTTCCTCCCTAGGCTTATTCTTGTCTAATTAGGGTTTTTAATCATTCTTGTGCATCCAATAGGTGTTTTTGTGTCATTGGATTAATATTGACGTCATGTTCATCCTCCTTAGACGTTTTCTTGTCCAATTAGGGTTTTTAAGCAATTTTGTGCATCCAATAAGTTCATTTGTGTCATAGGATTAACATTTACGTGTTTTTGGTCCTTCCTAGGCTTATTCTTGACCAATTAGGGTTATTAGCCAATCTTGTGCCTCAAATAGCTGTGTTGTGTCAAAGGATTAACATTTAGGTCATTTTCATATTCCTATGCTTATTCTAGTTGAATAAGGTATTTTAAGCTATCATGTGAATCCAATGTGTTCGATTGTGTCATTGGATTAACATTCATGTCATTTTAGTCTATGCTAGGCTCATGTTAGTCCAATAAGGGTTTTTAACCAAACTTGTGCATCCAATACGCGTGTATGTGTCACTAGATTAACATTTAGGTCATTTGGTTCCTCCCTAGACTTATTCTAGTCCAATTAGGGGTTTTTATCAATCTTGTGCATCCAACAGGTGTGTTTATGTCATTTGATTAATATTTTGGTCATTTTTATGCTCCTTAGGCTAATTCTAGTCTAATTAGGGTTTTTAGGCAATCTTGTCTATCTAATAAGTTCATTTATGTCATTGGATTTACATTGAGGTCATTTTCGTCTTGGCTTGGCTTATTCTTGTCCAATTAGGGTTTTTTACCAATCTTGTGCATCCAATAGGTGTGTTTGTGTCATTGGAGTAACATTTACGTTATTTTAATCCTCCTTAGGCTTATTCTAGTCCATTTAGGTTATTTAAGCAATCTTTTGTATCCAATAAGTTTATTTGTGTCATTAGATATAGGTCATTGGATTAAGATTTAGGTGTGTCATTGGATTAAGATTTAGGTCGTTTTAACCCCCTTTAGACTTATTCTAGTCTACTTAGGATTTTAATGCAATCTAGTGTGTCCAATAAGTTTGTTTGTGTCATAGGTTTAACCAATCTTGTGCATCCAATTGGTGTGTTTGTGTCATTGGATTAAGATTTAGGTCATTTACATCCCCCTTAAACTTATTCTAGTTCAATTAGGGTTTTAAACCAAAATTGTGTATCCAAAGGGTGTGTCTGTGTCATTGGATTAAAATTTAGGTCATTTTCATCCACCTTAGAATTTTCCATATTCCAATTAGAGTTTTCAACCAATCTTGAGCATCCAATAGGTATATGTGGGTCATTGGATTAAAATTTAGATCATTTTCATCCACCTTAGAATTAGTCTTGTCCAATTAGGGTTTTTTTACCTATCTTGTGCATCCAATAGGTGTATTTGTGTCATTGGATTAAAATTTATGTCATTTTCTTTGTCGCTAGGCTTATTCTTGTTCAATTAGGATTTTTAAGAAAGTTTGTGCATCCAATAGGTGTGTTTATGTCATTAGATTAACATTTAGTTCATTTGTGTGATTTAGGTCTTTTTCATCCTCCTTACACCTTTTTTAGTCCAATTAGGAATTTTAAGGAATCTTCTGCATCTAATAAGTTCATTTGTTTTCATTGGATCAACATTTGGGTCATTTTCGTCCAATAGTTGTGTTTGTGTCACTAGATTAATATTTTTGATCATTCTCATCCTCCCTAGGATTTTTCTAGTTCAATTAGGGTTTTTAAGCAATCTTGTTCATCCAATAAGTTCATTAGTATTGTTGAATTAACATTTAGGTCATTTTCGTCCTCCCTGGCCTTATTCTTGTCCAATTAGGGTTATTAACCAATCTTGTGCATCCAATAGGTGGGTTTTTGTCATTGGATTAAGATTTAGGTCATATTCATCCTCCTTCAACTTATTCTAGTCAAATTAGAGTTTTTAACCAATCTTGTGCATCCAATAGGTATGTCTTAGTCATTGGATTAAAATTTATGTCATTTTTATCCACCTTAGAATTATTCTTGTCTAATTAGGGTTCTTAACCAATCTTGTGCATCTAATAGGTGTGTTTGTATCATTGGATTAACATTTATCTCATTTTCATCCTCCATAGGCATATTCTTCTCCAATTAGGGTTTTTAAAAAATCTTGTGTATCCAATAGGTGTGTTTATGTCATAGGATTAGCATTTAGGTCATTTTTGTCGTCCATAGGCTCATTCTTGTCCAATTAGGGTTTTTAACACATCTTGTGCATCCAATAGGTGTGTTTGTGTCATTGGATTAACATTTAGGTCTGTTTCATCCTCCTTAGGCCTATTCTAGTCCAATTAGGGGTTTGAAGCAATCTTGTACATCTAATAAGTTCATTTGTTCCATTGGATTAACATTTAGGTCATTTTTGTCCAATAGGTGTGTTTGTGTCATTGGTTTATCATTCAGATCATTTGGACTAAAATAACTTCATTTGTTTTATTGGATTAGCATTTGGGTTATTTTCGTGCTCCCTAGGCTTATTCTAGTCCAATTAGGGTTTTTAAGTAATCTTGTGCATCCAATAAATTCATTTGTGTCATTGGATTAACATTTAAGTCATTTCCATCCTTTTTAGGCCTATTCATGTCCAATAAGGGGTTTCAACCAATCTTGTGCATTCAATTGTGTGTTTGTGTCATTGGATTAACATTTAAGTCAATTTCGTCCTCCCTACGTTTATTTTTGTCCAATTAGGGTTTTTAACCAATCATGATCATATAATATTGGATTAACATTGAATTAACATTTAGGTCATTTCGTCCTACCTAGGTTTATTTGTGTCATTGGATTAACATTTATGTCATTTTCATCCTTCTTAGGCTTAATCTAGTCCAATTAGGATTTTGAAGCAATCTTGTAAATCCAACAAGTTCATTTACGTTATTGGATTAACATTTAGGAAATTTTCATCCTCCCTATGCCAATTATTGTCCACTTAGGGGTTTTAACCAATCTTGTGCATCTAATAGGTGTGTTTGTGCCATTGGATTTACATTTTGTTCGTTGTCGTTCTCCTTAGGCATATTCTAGTCCATTAAGGATTTTTAAGCAATCTTGTAATTCCAATAAGTTCTTATGTGTCATTGGATTCACAATTAGGTAATTGTCGTCCTCCCTAGGCTTATTCTTGTCCAATTAGAGTTTTTAACTAATCTTGTGCACCCAATACGTGTGTCTATGTTCTTGGATTAACATTTAGCTCATTTTCATGCTCCTTAGGTTTATTCTTGTCCAATTAAGGGTTTTAACCAAACTTGTGCATCCATTAGGTGTGTTTGTGTCATTGGATTAACATTTAGGTCATTTTCATCATCCTTAGGCTTATTTTAGTCGAATTAGGGGTTTTAAGGAATCTTGTGCATCCAATAAGTTCAATTGTTTCATTGCATTAACATTTAGGTCATTTTATTCATCCATAGGCTTATTCTTGTCCAATTAGGGTTTTTAAGCAATCATGTGCATCCAATAAGTATATTTACGTCATTAGATTAACATTTAGGTCATTTTCATTCTCAGTAGGCCTATTCTTGTCCAACTGGGGTTTTAAACCAATCTTGTGCGTCCTATAAGTTCATTTGTGTCATTGGATTAATATTTAGGTCATTTCCGTCCTCCCATGATATGTTGTTGTCTAATTAGGCTTTTTAACCAATCGTAAGCATTCAATTGGTGTGTTTGTGTCATTGGATTAACATTTAGGCGATTTTTGCGTCCCTAGGCTAATTTTTATCCAATTAGGCTTTTTAACCAATCTTTGGCATCCAATAGGTGTGTTTGTATTATTGGATTAACATTTAGGTCATTTTCATTATCCCTAGGCATATCCAAGTCTAATGAGGGTGTTTAACAAATCTTGTGCATCCAATAAGTATGTTTGTGTCATTGGCTTTACATTTAGATCATTTTCATCCTCCTTAGGCTTATTATTGTCTAGTTAGGGTTTTTAACAAATCTTGTGCATCCAATAAGTTCATTTATGTCTTTGGATTCATATTTAGGAAATTTTCGTCCTCCTTAGGCTTATTCTTGTAAAATTAGGGTTTTTAACCAATCTTTTACATCTAGTAGGTGTGTTTGTGTCCTTGGATTAATATTTTGGTCATTTTCATCCTTCCTAGGTTTATTCTTGTCCAATTAAGGTTTTTAACCAATCTTGTGCATCCATTAACTGTGTATGTTTCATTGATTAATATTTAGGTGATTCAAATCCTCCTTAGATTTATTCTAGTCCATTTAGGGTTTTTAAGCAATCTTGGGAATGCAATAAGTTAATTTGTGTAATTGGATTAAGATTTATATGATTTTCGTCCTCCCTGAGCTTATTTTTGTCCATTTAGGGTTTTTAACCAATCATGTGCATCCAATTCTGTGTTTGTGTTATTGGATTAACATTTACGTCATTTTCGTCCTCCCCAGGTCTATTTTTGTCCAATTAGGGTTTTTAAGGAGTCTTGTGCATCTAATATGTGTGTTTGTGTCATTGGATTAACATGTAGGTCGTTTTCATCCTCCTTATGCCTAATCTTCTCCAATTAGGGTTTTTAACCAATCTTGTGCTTCCAATAGGTGTGTTTGTGCCATGGATTAACATTGACGTCATTTTCGTCCTCCCTAGGCTTATTCTTGTCTAATTAGATTTTTAACCGATCTTGTGCATCCTATAGCTGTGTTTTTAACCAATTTTGTATAACCAATAGGTGTGTTTGTTTAGGTCAATTTCATCCTCCTTATGCTTATTCTAGTCTAATTTGGGTTTTAAGCAATCTTGTGCATCCAATAGGTTAGTTTGTGTCATTGGATTAACATTTAAATAATTTCCATCCTCCCTAGGCTTATTCTAGTCCAATTAAGGTTTCTAAGCAATCTTGTGCGTCTAATAAGTTCATTACTTTCATTGAAATAATTTAATGTTATTTTTGTCCTCCATTGGCTTATTCTTTTCCGTTAAGGGTTTTAACCAATCTTGTGCATCCAATAGTTGTGTTTGTGTCATCGAATTAACATTTAGGTTATTTTTTATCTTCCATTGGCTTATTCTAGTCCAATAAGGGTTTATAAGCAATCTTGTGCATCAAATAAGTTTGATTGTGTCATTGGATTCACATTTATGTCATTTCGTCCTATGTAGGCTTATTCTAGTCCAATTAGGGGTTTTAACCAATCTTGTGCATCCAATAGGTGTGTTTGTCTCCTTGGATAAACATTTAAGTCATTTTAGTCTTCCCTAGGCTTATTCTTGTCTAATTAAGGTTTTAACCAATCTTGTGCATCCATTAGGTGTGTTTGTGTCATTCGATAAACATTTAGGTCATTTTCATCATCCTTAGGCCTATTCTAGTCCAATTAGGGATTTTAAGCAATATTGTGCATCCAATAATTAAGTTCATTTGTGTAATTGTATAAACATTTAGGTCATTTTCGTCCTCCCTAGGCTTGTTCTTGTCAAATTAGGGTTTTTAACCAATCGAGTGCATCCAATAGGTGTGTGTGTGTCATTGGATTTACATTTAGGTCATTTTCGTCCTCCCTATGCTTATTCTAGTCCAATTAGGGTTTTTAATTAATCTTGTGCATCTAATAAGTTCCTTTGTGTCATTGGTTTAACAGTTAGATCATTTTCGTCCTCCCTTGGCTTATTCTTGTCCAATTAGGGTTTTTAATCAATCTTGTGCATCCAATAGGTTTGTTTGTGTCATTGGATTAACATTTAGGTCATTTTCGTCCTCCCTATGCTTATTCTAGTCCAATTAGGGTTTTTAATTAATCTTGTGCATCCAATAAAATCATTTGTGTCATTGGATTAACATTTAAGTAATTTCCATAGTTGTTAGGCTTATTCTTGTCTAATTAGGGTTTTCAACCAATCTTGTGCTTGAAATAAGTTCATTTGTGTCGTTGCATTAACATTTAGGTCATTTTCGACCTCCCTAGGTTTACTTTTGTCCAATTAGGGTTTTTAACCAATCATGTGCATCTAATTTGTCTGATTCTGTCATTAGATTAACATTTAGGTCATTTTCACACTCCTTAGGCTTATTCTAGTCCATTTAGGATTTTTAAGTAATCTTGTGCATCCAATAAGTTCTTTTGTGTCAATGGATTCACATTGAGGTAATTTCCGTTCTCCCGAGGCTTATTCTTGACCAATTATTGTTTTTAAACAATCTTGTGCATCCCATCGGTGTGTCTGTGTCCTTGGATTAACATTTAGGTCATTTTCATCCTGCTTAGGCTTATTCTTGTCCAATAAAAGGTTTTAACCAAACTTGTGCATCCATTGGATTAACATTTTGGTAATATTCGATCTCCTTCAGCTTATTGTTGTCAAATTAGGGTTTTTAACAAATCTTGTGCATCCATAAGGAGTGTTTGTGTCATTGGATAAACTTTTAGGTTTTTTTCATCCTCCTTAGGCTTATTCTAGTCGAATTAGGGGTTTTAAGGAATCTTGTGCATCCAATAAGTTCATTTGTTTCACTGGATTAACATTTATGTCATTTTATTCATCCCTAAGCTTGTTCTTGTCTGTTTAGGGTTTTTAAGCAATCTTGTGCATCCAATAAGTTCATTTACGTCATCAGATTAACATTTAGGTTATTTTTATCCTTGTTAGGCCTATTCTTGTCCAACTGGGGTTTTGAACCAATCTTGTGCGTCCTATAAGTTCATTTGTGTCATTGAATTAACATTTTGGTCATTTTTGTCCTCCCAAGGTTTGTTGTTGTCTAATTTGGGTTTTTAACTAATCTTGTGCATCCAATTGGTGTGTTTGTCTCATTGGATTAAAATTTAGGTCATTTTCGTCCTCCCTAGGGCTATAAATGTCTAATTAGAGTGTTTAACCAATCTTGTGCCTCCAACAAGTATGTTTGTGTCATTGGATTTAGATTTAGGTCATTTTGATCCTCCTTAGGGTTATTCTAGTCCATTTAGGGTTTTTATACAATCTTGTGCATCTAATAAGTTTATATGTGTCATTGGTTTGACATTTAACCAATCTTGTGCATCCAATAGGTTTGTTTGTGTCATTGGATTATTTTTGGTCATTTTCGTCCTCCTTAGGCTTATTCTATCCAATTAGGGTTTTTAATCGATCTTGAGCATCCAATTGGTGTGTTTGTGTCATTTGATTAACATTTAGGTCATTTTAGTCATCCCTAGACTTATTCTTGTCTAATTAGGGTTTTTAACCATTCTTGTGCGTCCAATAGTTGTGTGTCTGTCATTGTATTAACATTTAGTCCAATTAGGGTTTTTAACAAGTCTTGTACATCTAATAAGTTCATTTTTGTCATTAGATTAACATTTAGGTCATTTTCGTCCTCGATAGGCTTATTCTCGTCCAATTAGGGTTTTTAACCAATCTTGTGTTTCCAATAGCTGTGTTTGTATTATTGGATTAACAGTTAGTTCATTTTGATTCTCCTTTTGCTTATTCTAGTCCAATTAGGATTTTGAAGCAATATTATGCATCCGAAAAGTTCATTTCTATTAATGGATTAACATTTAGACCATTATCATCCTCCCATGGCTTATTATTGTCCAATTAGGGTTCTTAACCAATCTTGTGCATACAATACCCGTGTTTGTGTCATTTGATTAACATTTAGATCATTTTCTTCCTCCCTAGGCTTATTCTTATCCAATTAATGTTTTTAACACATCTTGTGCATCGAATAGGTGTGATTGTATCATTGGATAAACATTTAGGTCACTTTCATCCTCCTTAGGCTTTTTCTAGTCAAATTATCGGTTTTAATCAATCTTGTGCATCTAGAAAGTTCATTTATTAAATAGGATTAACATTTAGGTCATATTCGTCCTCCCTAAGCTTATTCCCATCCAATTATGGTTTTTAAACAATCTAGTACATCCAATAGGTGTGTTTGTGTCATTGGAGTAACATTTAGGTCATTTTAATCCTCGGGCTTATTCGTTGTCCATTTTGGATTTTAAAGCAATCTAGTGCATCCAATAAGTTTATTTGTGTCAATATATTAACATATAGATCATTTTCGTCCTCCCTAGGCTTATTCTTGTCCAATTAGGGATTTTATCCAATCTTGTGCTTCCAATTGGTGTGTTTGTGTCATTGGATTAACATTTAGGTCATTTTCGTCTTCGCTAGGCCTATTCTTTTCCAAATAGGATATTTAACCAATCTTGTGCATCCAATAGGTGTGTTTGAATCGTTGTAGTAACATTTAGGTCAATTTAATGTTCCATAGGTTTATTCTATTCCATTTAGGATTTTTAAGCAATCTTGTACATCCAATAAGTTATTATGTGTTGTTAGAATAACTTATTAGTCATTTTAATCATTCCTAAGCTTATTCTTGTCTAATTTGGGGTTTAAACCATTAGTATGCATCCAATAGGTGTGTTTGTGTCATTGGATTAACATTTAGGTCATTTTCATCCTCCTTAGGTTTATTCTAGTCCAATTTGGTTGTTTTCACCAATCTTGTGCATCCAATAAGTTCATTTGTGTCATTGAACTAACATTTAGGCCATTTTCGTCCTCCCTATGCTTATTCTTGTCTAATTAGGGATTTTTAACAAATCTTGTGCATCCAATTGGTGTCGGGAGGACAGAAATAACCAAAATGTTAATCAAATGACACAAATGATGTTATTGGATGTACAAGATTGGTTAAAAATCCTAAGTGAACTAGAATAAGCCTAGGTAGAACAAAAAGGACCTAAATGTGAATCAAATGACACAAATGAACTTTTTGGATGCACAAGATTGCTCAAAAACCCTAATTGGAATAGAATTGGCCTAAGGAAGATGGAAATGACTTAAATGGTACTCCAATGACACAAACACGCCTATTGGATGCACAAGATTGGTTAAAAAGCCTAATTGGACAATAATAAGCCTAGGGAGGAAAAAAATGACCTAAATGTTAATTCCATGACGCAAATGAACTTTTTGGATGCACAAGATTGCTCAAAAACCCTAATTGGACTAGAATAAACCTAAGGAGGATGGAAATGACTTAAATGTTACTATAATGACACAAACACACCTATTGGATGCACATGATTGACTAACAACACTAATTGGTGAAGAACAAGCCTTAGGAGGACGGAAATGACAGAAAAGTTCAGCCAATGACCCAAAGACACCTATGGGAAGCACAAGATTGGTTAAGAACCCTAATTGAACTAGAATAACCCTAGGGAGGACGAGAATAACCTAAATGTTAATCCTATGAGACAATTGAACTAATTAGATGCACAAGATTTATTAAAAACCGTAATTGGAGAAGAATAAGCCTAAGGGAGTTAATCTTATGACACAAATGAACTTATTGAACTACGATAAGCCTAAGGAGGATGAAAATGACTTACATGTTAATCCAATGACACCAACACACCTATTGGATGTACAAGATTGGCTAAAAATTCTAATTGGACAAGAATAAGCATATGGAGGATGAAATTGACCTAAATGTTAATCCAATGAGACAAATGAACTTATTGGATGCACAATATTGGTTAAAAACCTTAATTGGACAAGAATAAGCCTAGGGAGTATGAAAATAACCTAAATACTAATCTGATGAGACAAACACACATGTTGGATGCACTAAGTTGGTTAAAAACCCTAATTGGACAAGAATAAGCTTAGGGATGACGAAAATGACCTAAAAATTAATCCAATGACACAAATGAACTTATTGGATGCACCAGATTGCTTAAAAACCCTAACTGGACAAGAATAAACCTTGGGAGGGTGAAAATGACCTAAATTTTAATCCAATGACACAAACACAACTATTACATGCACAAGATTGGATAAAAACCTTAATTGGAATAGAACAAGCCTGGGGAGGATGAAAATGACCAAAATGTTAATCCAATGACAAAAATGAATTTATTGGATACACAAGATTGGTTAAAAACCCTAATTGGTGTTGAATACGTCCAGGGAGGATGAAAATAAAAATTACATAAATGTTAATCCAATGACACAAAAACATCAATTGATGCACAAGATTGGTTAAAAACCCTAACTGGACAAGAATAAGTCTACAGAGGATGAAAATGACCTAAATATTAATCTAGTGAAAAATGAATTTATTCGATGCACAAGATTGATTAAAAACTCTAATTATAAAAGAATAAGCTTAGAGAGGACGAAAATGAACTAAATGTTTATCCAATGACACAAATGAACTTATTGGATGCATAAGATTGTATAAAAACCGTAATTTGAGTAGAATAAAACAAAGGATGATGAAAATGACTCAAATATTAAACCAATGACATAAACACACCTATTGAATGCACAAGATTGGTTAAAAACCCAAATAGGACAAGAATAAGCCTAGGGAGGACAAAAATGACCAAAATGGTAATCCAATGACAAAAACGCACCTATTGGATGCACAACATTCGTTAAAAATCCTAATCGTTTAAGAATAACCTTATGGAGGTCGAAAATGACCTAAATGATAATCCAATGAGACAAATGAACTTATTGGATGCACATGATTGCGTTAAAACCTTATTGGACTAGAATAAGCCTAGGGAGGATAAAAATGACCAAAATGTTAATCCTTTGAAACAAACACCTATATTGGATGCAAAAGATTGGTTTAAAACCCTAATTGGACAAGAACGAGCCTAAGGAAGACGAAAATGACCTAAATGTTAATCCAATGACACAAACATACCTATAGGACGCACAAGATTGGTTAAAATCCCTAATTGGACTAGAATAAGCCTAGGGAGCACGAAAATGACCTAAATGTTAATCCCACGACACAAACACACCTATTGGATGGACAACATTGGTTAAAAATCCTAAATTTACAAGAAAAAGCTTAGTGAGGACCAAAATGACCTAAATGTTAATCGATTATCACATGACGAAAATGACCTAAATGTTAATCCAATGACACAAACACACCTATTGGATGCACAAGATTGGTTAAAATCCCTGATTGGACAAGAATAAGCCTAGGGAGGACGAAAATGGTCACATGACAGCAACTAGAACACTAAAACAGAGAAAGAGCTCCAGCCTCAAAAAAGTTCATCACAGAATGTTGTTCAAACTTTTTCTACATCTTTATGAAAGAGGTTGCTCTGGAAATTTGTTCATATCTAATCAGTACATGGCAAGGAACAAGTAGGATTCATCCAAGCGCAAAAAGGTTATTTGATCTCAAAATTAAAAGAACTCAAACACAGACAAAAGTCATGATGAGTGTGTAAACTCCAAAAATTAAATGTCAAGAAAGCTCAATCAATCTTGACATATGACAAGACAATTGCAAAGGAAATCCAGAATGATTAAAATGAGAACTCCATAATGATTATTTAAGCTCAAGAAAGTTCATTCTAAAAACCGAGAACGTTTATCATTCTCCGTTTTCTGCACAGTTGCAGCAGCTTTGCATTCTCTCTGTTTCAACTCGCAATTCCTCCAATCTTGTCCAGTTGCACTCAAGACTCAAGATGGAGAATGTATCATCCAAGATCAATGAAGAAACATCAAGGGCGTTGTCAGAAAAGTACAGGATTGCTTTAAATGCTAAACCCAAAAGTTAAAAAAGGCTATGTCATAGCATGATTAGTTTATTCAAAAGTACTGCCTTAAATCAGAAAAAGCATGGCCTCTCCAACAGCTCTTTCGTACTTATGCAATGCATCTTCAGCCTATAAATAGAAGGCCATTATCCAATATGAAGGCAAGAAACTCAAGTGCAGAGAAATCCATAATACAATCACACTTAAGCTTGAAATTCTGCAAAATAGAGACAATATCATTTTTTGCAATTCGTGAAACTGCTGCTGCTGGATACTCATATATCAGTTTGCGAAATTATCATTAGATCCTTTGTAAAGAATCTATTCTCAAACAAGAGTTGAGCAAGATCAGATTTTTTCAAAATCAATCCATTTGTAAAAACTCAAACTATAAGAGTTTCTTTATAGTTTGTTTAAGATTGCTTCCTATCAAGGTTAGATAGGTGTTGTTATTGCTTTCTGGGTGGAAAGTAATAGAGATTAAATTAGATCAAGGTTGATCTATAATAGGTGTTGTAAGATCAAGAAGGTTCCTTGCTTTTAAACACTTAGTGGAAAATCTCACAGTGTGAGGGCTGGACGTAACCCACGTTGGGTGAACCAGGATAAATCTTTGTGTGGTTTTCTCTTTCCTATCTCTTTCTTTATTATACTGCATTGATCAATTAAGATAAAATTGAAACTGATTTTCTGCTAATCTAAGAACGTTCTCTGTTTTATGACACAAACCAAGAACGTTATCCGTTTTCTATTTTCATAACCAAGAACGTTATCCGTTTTCTATTTTCATAACCAAGATCATTCTTGAGTTATTTTCTTAACTTTTAACAGGAATTTTTAAAAGGCACATTTACAATTCAAACCCCCCCTTTCTTGTAAATCGACATTGTTACTTCACAAGGTTGGTTAAAAAACCTAATTGGACTTAGTAAGCACAGTGAGCACGAAAATGACCTAAATGTTAATCCAATGACAAAAACACACCAATTGGATGCACAAGAATGGTTAAAAACCCTAATTTGACAGGAATAAGCTAAGGGAGGACGAAAATGACCTAAATGTTAATCCGACGACACAAACACACCTATTGAATGACAATATTGGTTAAAAAAACTTAATGGACAAGAATAAGCCTACAGAGGATGAAAATGACCAAAATGTAATCCAATGACACAAACACACGTATTTGATGCATAAGATTGGTTAAAAACCGTAATTGGATAAGAATATGCTTAGGGAGGACGAAAATGACTTAAATGTTAATCCCATGACACATATTAACTCATTGGATGCACAAGATTGGTTAAAAACCCTAATTTGGCTAGAATAAGCCTATGGAGGATAAAAATGACCTAAATGTTAATCCAATAACACACACATATATTGGATGCACAAGATTTGTTTAAAACCTTAATTGGAAAAGAATAAGCCTTGGGAAGATGAAAATGACCTAAATGTTAATCTAATTTCACAAAAACACCTATTGGATGCACAAGATTGGTTAAAATCCCTGATTGGACTAGAATAAGCCTAGGGAGGACGAAAATGAGCTAAATGTTAATCCATTGTGACATGACAAAAATGATGTAAATGTTAATCCAATGAAACAAACACACCAATTGGATGCACAAGATTAGTTAAAAGCCCTAATTGGACAAAAAAAAGCGAAGGGAAGACAAAAACGACCTAAATGTTAATCCAATGACACAAACACACCAATTGGATGCACTTGATTGGTTTAAAACCCTAATTTGACAGGAATAAGCCTAGGGAGGACTAAAAATGACCTAAATGTTAATCCCATGATACAAACACACCTATTGGATGCACAACATTGGGTAAAACCCTTAAATGGACAAGAATAACCTTACGGATGACCAAAATGACCTAAATGTTAATCCAATAACACAAATGAACTTATTGGATGCACCAGACTGCTTAAATAACCTAATTGGACTTGAATAAGCCTAAGGAGGACGAAAATGACCTAGATGTCAATCCAATGACAAAAACGCACCTATTGGATGCACAAGATTGGTTCAACACCCTAATTGGTCTTGAATAAGCAAAGGGAGTACGAAAATGACCTAAATGTTAATCCAATGAAAAAAATGAACTTATTGGATGCACAAGGATGGTTAAAAACCCTAGTTGGACTTAATAAGCATACGGAGCACGAAAATGACCTAAATGTTAATATAATGACACAAACACACCAATTGGATGCACAAGAATGGTTAAAAACACTAATTTGACAGGAATAAGCTAAGGGAGGACGAAAATGACCTAAATGTTAATCCGACGACACAAACACACCTATTAAATGCACAAGATTGGTTAAAAAATCTTAATGGACAAGAATAATCCTACTGAGGATGAAAATGACCAACATGTAATCCAATGACACACACATATATTGGATGCACAAGATTTGTTTAAAACCTTAATTGGAAAAGAATAAGTCTTGGGAAGATGAAAATGACCTAAATGTTAATCTAATGAAACAAACACACCTATTGGATGCACAAGATTGGTTAAAATCCCTGATTAGACTATAATAAGCCTTGGGAGGACGAAAATGACCTAAATGTTAATCCATTGTGACATGACAAAAGTGATGTAAATGTTAATCCAATGAAACAAACACACCAATTGGATGCACAAGATTAGTTAAAAGCCCTAATTGGACAAAAATAAGCCAAGGGAAGACAAAAACGACTTAAATGTTAATCCAATGACACAAACACACCAATTGGATGCATTTGATTGGTTAAAAACCCTAATTTGACAGGAATAAGCCTAGGGAGGACTAAAAATGACCTAAATGTTAATCCCATGATACAAACACACCTATTGGATGCACAACAATGGGTAAAACCCTTAAATGGACAAGAATAACTTTACGGATGACCAAAATGACCTAAATGTTAATCCAATAACACAAATGAACTTATTGGATGCACCAGATTGCTTAAATAACCTAATTGGACTTGAATAAGCCTAAGGAGGACGAAAATGACCTAAATGTCAATCCAATGACAAAAACGCACCTATTGGATGCACAAGATTGGTTAATAACCCTACTTTGGCAAGAATAAGCGTAGGAATAGCCTAAATGTTAATACAATGACATAAATGTTAATTGGTCTTGAATAAGCAAAGGGAGTACGAAAATGACCTAAATGTTAATCTAATGAAAAAAATGAACTTATTGGATGCACAAGGTTGGTAAAAAACCCTAGTTGGACTTAATAAGCATAGGGAGCACGAAAATGACCTAAATGTTAATACAATGACATAAACACACCAATTGGATGCACAAGAATGGTTAAAAACACTAATTTGACAGGAATAAGCTAAGGGAGGACGAAAATGACCTAAATGTTAATCCGACGACACAAACACACCTATTAAATGCACAAGATTGGTTAAAAAATCTTAATGGACAAGAATAAGCCTACTGAGGATGAAAATGACCAACATGTAATCCAATGATACAAACACACCTATTTGATGCACAAGATTGGTTAAAAACCGTAATTGGATAAGAATAAGCTTATGGAGGACGAAAATTATCTAAATGTTAATCTAATGACACAAATTAACTTATTGGATGCACAAGATTGGTTAAAAACCCTAATTTAACTTGAATAAGCCTATGGAGTATGAAAATGACCTAAATGTTAATCCAATGAAACAAACACATATATTGGAAGCACAAGATTTGTTTAAAACCCTAATTGGAAAACAACAAGCCTTGGGAAGACGAAAACGACCTAAATGTTAATCTAATGACACAAACACACCGATTGGATGCACAATATTGGTGAAAATTCCTGATTGGACTAGAATTAGCCTAGGGAGGACGAAAATGACCTAAATGTCAATCCATTGTGCTTGACAAAAATGACCTAAATGTTAATCAAATGAAACAAACACACCAATTGGATGCACAAGATTAGTTAAAAGCCCTAATTGGACAAAAATAAGGCAAGGGAAGACGAAAATGACCTAAATGTTAATCCAATGACACAAACACAACTATGGGATGAACAAGATTGGTTTAAAACCCTAATTGGACAAAAATAAGCCAAGGGAAGATGAAAATGACCAATTTGTTAATACAATGACTCAAGATTAAGCCTAAGGAGGACGAAAATGATATAAATGTCAATCCAATGATAAAAACACACCTATTGGATACACAAGATTAGTTATAACCTTCATAGGTTTAGAATAAGCATATGGAGCAAAAACATGACCTAAATGTTAATCCAATAACACAAACACACCAATTTGATGCACAAGAATTGTTATAAACCCTAATTTGACAGGAATAAGCCTAGGAGGATGAAAATGACCTAAATGTCAATCCAATGACAAAAACACACCTATTGGATGCACAAGATTGGTTAAAAACCCTAATTGGTCTAGAATAAGCAAAGGGAATACCAAAATGACCTAAATGTTACTCCAATGAAACAAATGATCTTATTGGATGCATAAGGTTGGATAAAAACCCTAATTGGACTTAATAAGCCTAGGGAGCACGAAAATGACCTAAATGTTAATCCAATGACATAAACACACCAATTGGATGCACAAGAATGGTTAAAAACACTAATTTGACAAGAATAAGCTTACGAAGGATGAAAATGACCTAAATGTAATCCAATGACGCAAACACACATATTTGATGAACCAGATTGGTTCAGAACCATAATTGGATAAGAATAAGCTTACGGAGGATGAAATTGACCTAAATGTTAATCCAATGACACAACTGAAATTATTGGATGCACAATATTGGTTAAAAACCCTAATTGGACTAGAATAAGCCTATGGAGGATGAAAATGACCTAAATGGTAATCCAATGACAAAAACAGATATATTGCATGCACAAGATTTGTTGAAAACCCTAATTGGACAAGAATAAGCCTAGGGAAGACGAAAATGACCTAAATGTTAATCCAATGACACAAACACACCTAAATGTTCATCCAATAAGCCTAGGGAGGACGCAAATGAACTAAATGTTAATCCATTGATACAAATGAACTTCTTGGATGCAAAAGATTGCTTAAACTCCATAATTAGACTTGAATAAGCCTAAGGAGGACGAAAATGATAAAAATGTTAATCCAATGATAAAAACACACCTATTGGATGCACAAGATTGGTTAAAAACCATAAATTGAAAGGAATAAGCCTATGGAGGACGAAAATGACATTGATGTAAATCCCACATACACAAACACACCTATTGGATGCACAACAATGACAAAAATGAACTTATTGGATGCACAAGATTGCTTAAAAACCCTAATTGGACTTCAATACGCCTTAGGATGACGAAAACGACCTAAATATCAATCCAATGACAAAAACACACCTATTGGATGCATAAGATTGGTTAATAACCCTAATTGGTCTAGAATAAGCAAAGGGAGGACGAAAATGACCTAAATGGTACTCCAATGAAACAAATGAACTTATTGCATGCACAAGGTTGGTTAAAATCCCTAATTGGACTTAATAAGCCTAGGGAGCACGAAGATGACCTAAATGTTAATCCAATGACACAAGCACACCAATTGGATGCACAAGATTGGTTAAAAACACTAATTTGACAGGAATAAGCCTAGGGATGACGAAATTGACCTAATTGTTAATCCAATGACACAAACACACCTATTGAATGCAAAAGATTGGATAAAAAACCTTAATGGACAAGAATAACCTACGAAGGAAGAAAATAACCTGAATGTTAATCCAATGACACAAACACAACTATTGGAGGCACTAGAATGGTTAAAACCCATCATTTGATAGGAATAAGGCTAGGGAGGACGAATATGACCTTAATGTTAATCCAACAACACAAACACACCTATTAGATGCAACAAATTGGTTAAAAACCGTTAATAGACAAAAATAAGCCTATGAAATATGAAAACGACCTAAATATTAATCCTATGACACAAACACACCTATTGGATGCACAAGATTGGTCAAAAACCCTAATTGGAAAAGAATAAACTTAGGGAGGACCAAAATAAACTAAATGTTAATTCAATAACACAAATGAACTTATTGGATGCACAAGATTGCTTAAAAACTGTAATTGGACTTGAATAAGCCTAAGGAGGACGAAAATGACCTCAATGTCAATCCAATGACAAAAACACACCTATTGGATGCACAAGATTGGTTAATAACCGTACTTTGGCAAGAATAAGCGTAGGAATGACGAATATGACCAAAATGTTAATCAAACGACACAAATACACCTATTGAATGCACAAGATTGGTTAACAAACCATAATGGACAAGAATAGGTCTACGGAGGATAAAACTGACCCAAATGTAAATCCAGTGACACAAACACACCAATTGGATACACAAGATTGGTTAAAAACAAAAATTTGATAGGAATAAGCCTAGGGATGACGAAATTGACCTAATTGTAAATCCAATGACAGAAACACACCTATTCAATGCAATAGATTGGATAAAAAACCATAATGGACAAGAATAAGCCTACGAAGGAAGAAAACATCCTGAATGTTAATCTAATGACACAAACACAACTATTGGATGCACAAGATTGGTTTAAAACCCTAATTGGGCAAAAATAATTCAAGGAAAGATAAAAATGACCAATTTGTTAATACACTGACACAAATGAACTTTTTGGATGCACAAGATTGCTTAAACACCCTAATTGGACTTGAATAAGCCTAAGGAGGACGAAAATGACCTAAATGTCATTCCAATGATAAAAACACACCTATTGGATGCATAAGATTGGTTATAACCCTAATTGGTCTAGAATAAGTGTAGGGAGCAGGAAAATGACTTAAATGTTAATCCAATAACACAAACACAACAATTGGATGCACAAGAATGGTTAAAAACCATAATTTGATATGAATAAGCCTAGGGAGGATGAAAACGACCTTAATGTTAATCCAACAATACAAACACATCTATTAGATACAGAAAATTGGTTAAAAACCCTTAATAGACAAGTATAAGCCTAGGAAATATGAAAACGACATAAATATTAATCACATGACACCAGCATGAAGAAGACCTAAATGTTAATCTAGTGACACAAACACACCTATTGGATGCACAAGATTGGTTAAAAACACAAATTTGACAAGAATAAGCCTAGGGATGACAAAATTGCCCTAAATGTTAATTCAATGACACAAACACACCTATTGAATGCACAAGATTGGTTAAAAAACCACAATGGACAAGAATAAGCCTATGGAGGAAGAAAATAACCTAAATGTTAATCCAATGACACAAACACAGCTATTGGATGCACAAGATTGGGTTAAATCCCTAATTGGACAAAAATAAGCCAAGGGAAGAGGAAAATGACCAATTTGTTAATACAATGAAACAAATGAACTTCTTTGATGCACATGAATTGCTTAAACACCCTAATTGGACTTGAATAAGCCTAATTTAACAGGAATAAGCATAGAGAGGACGAAAAAGACCTAAATGATAATCCAATCACAAAAACACACCAATGGGATTCACAAGAATGGATAAAAACCCTAATTGGACAACAATAAGCCTAGGGAGGACAAAAATGACCTAAATGTTAATCCAATGACACATATGAACTTATTTTATGCACAAGATAGTTTAAAAACCCTAATTGGACTTGAATAATACGTGGGACGACGAAATTACCTAAATGTTAATCCTACGACACAAAAAAATCTAATTGGACTAGGACATTCTAGGGAGGACAAAAATGACCTAAATATTAATCCAATGATACAAACACCCCTAATGGATGCACAAGATTTGATAAAAACTAATTGGACTAGAATAAACTTAGAGAGCACAAAAATGACGAAAATGTTAATCCAATGACACAAATGAACTAATTGGATGCACAAGATTGCTTAAAAACCCTAATTGGACTTGATTAAGCAAAGGGACGACGAAAATGACGTAAATGTTAATAAAATGACACAAACACACCAATTGGATCCACAAGATTGGTTAAAACACCTAATTGAACAATAATAAGCATAGGGAAGACGCAAATGACCAAAATGTTAATCTAATGACAAATATGAACTTATTTGATTCACAAGATTGCTTTAAAACCCTAATTGGAATTGAATAAGCCTAAGGAGGATAAAAATGACCTAAATGTTAATCCAACGACACAAACACACCAATTGGATAAAAAAGAGAGGTTAACAACCCTAATTTAACAATAATAAGCCTTGGGAGAATGAAAATGACGGAAATGTTAATCCAATAATACAATCACACAAATTGTAAGCACAAGATTAGTGAAAAACTGTAATTGGACGACAATAAGCCTAAGCGGGTCGAAAATGACCTGAATGTTCATCCAATGATTCAAGCACACTTTTTGGATGCACAAGATTTGTTAAAAACCATAATTGGAATAGAATAAGCCTAGGGAAGAAGAAAATGACCTAAATGTTAATGTAATGACACAAGTGAACTTGTTGGATGAACATGTTTTTGTTACAAACCCTAATTGGACTTAAGCTTATGAAGTTTGAAAATGACCTAAATGTTAATCCAATGACCCAAACACACCAATTGAATGCACAAGATTGGTTACAAACCCTAATTTTACTAGAATAAGTTTATGGAGGACGAAAAAGACCTAAATGTTAATCCAATGACACAAAGACATCTATTGGAGGCATAAGTTTGGTTAAAAACCAAAATTTGACAAGAATAAGCCTATAAAGGACGAAAATGACCTAAATGTTAATGGAATGACACAAACATACCAATTGGATGCACAAGATTAGTTAAAAACCATAATTGGACTACAATAAACTTAGGGAGGACAAAAATGACCTAAATGTTAATGTAGACCCAAATTGGAATAGAATAAGCTTAGGTAGGACGAAAATGACCTAAATATTAAACCAACTAAACAAATGAACTTATTTGATTCACAATAAGTCTAGGAAACATACAAATGACCTAAATGATATTCCAATCACCCAAACACACCAATTGAAGGCACAAGATTGGTTAAAAACCCTAATTTGACAAGAATAAGTTTATAGAGGACGAAAATGACCTAAATCTTAATCCGATGACACAAACACACCAATTGGATGCACAAGATTGGTCAAAAACCCTCATTGGACAAGAATAAGGTTAGGGAGGACAGAAATGACCTAAATGTTAATCCAACCACACAAACACACCAATTGGATGAACAAGATTGGTAAAAAACAATAATTGGACGACAATATGCAGTAGGAGGATTAAAATGACCTAAATGTTCATCCAATGATTGAAACGCACTTATTGGATGCACAAGATTAGTTAAAAACGATAGTTGGACTAGAATAAGCCTAGGGAGGACGAAAATGAACTAAATGCTAATCTAATTACACAAGTGAACTTATTGGATGCAGAAGATTGGTTAAAAACCTTAATTCCAACAGAATAAACCTTGGGAGGACGACAATGACCTAAATGTTAATCCAATGAAACAAATGAACTTATCAGATGCATAAGTTTGGTTACAAACCCTAATTGGACTTAAGCTTAGGGAGCACAAAAATGACCTAAATGTTAATCCAATGACCCAAACACACAAATTGAATGCATAGATTTGTAAAAAAAACACTAATTTGACAAGAATAAGTTTATGGAGGACCAATTGGTGCATTATGGGTTAAAAACCCAAATGGGACTAGAATAAGCCATGGGAGAACGAAAATGACCTAAATGTTAATCCAATGACACAAATGAACTTATTGGATGCACAAGATTGGTTAAAATCCCTAATTGGATTTGAATAAGTCTAAGGAGGACATAAATGACCTAAATATTAATACAATGACACAAACACACCAATTGGATGTACAAGATTGGTTAAAAACCATAATTAGACAAGACTAAGCCTAAGGAGGACGAAAATAACCTCAATGTTAATCCAATGACACATACATCAATTGGATGCCCAAGATTGGTTTAAAACCTAAATTTGACAAGAATAAGCCTAAGTAAGACGAAAATGACCTAAATGTTCATCCAATGATTCAAATACAATTATTGAATGCACAATATGGGATAAAAAACCTAATTGGACTAGAATAAGCCTAAGGAGGACAAAAGTTACATAAATGTTAATCCAATGACACAAACACGCGAATTGGAAGCACAATATTGGTTAAAAAGATAGGTTAAAAACATACCAATTGGATGAAAATGACCTAATTTTTAATCTAATGACAAAAACATACCAATTGGATGAAAAAGATAGGTTAAAAACCCTAATTGGTCTAGAATAAGCCTAGGCATGACATAAATGACTTAAATGTTAATCTATTGACAGAAGATTGGTTGAAAACCTTAATTGGACACGAACAAGCCTTGGGAGGAAAAAAATAACCTAATAGTTAATCCAATGACAAAAACACACCAGTTGGATTAACAATATTGGTTAAAAACCAAAATTGGACAACATGAAGTCTAGGGAGGTAAAAAATGACCTAAATGTTAATCTAACGACACAAACACAACTATCAGATGCACAAGATTGGTTAAAAACCCTAGTTAGACAAGAATAAGCCTAGGGGGAACGAAAATAACCTAAAAATTGATCCAATGACACAAATGAACATATTGGATCAAAAAAGTGCTTAAAAAAACTAGCTGGACTAGAGTAAGCCTACGGATGATGAAAATGACCTAAATATTTATCCAATGACATAAATGAACTTATTGGATGCACAAGATTGGTAAAAAAACCATAATTGGACAAGAATAAGCGTAGAGAGGACAAAAATGACCTTAATGTTTATCAAATGACACAAACACGCCAATTGGATGCCCAAGATTGGTTAAAATAACTAATTGGACAAGAATGAGCCTAGCGAGGATGAAAATATCCTAAATGTAAATCCATTAACACAAATGAACTTATTCGATGCACATGATTTCTTAAAAACCCTAATTCGACTAGAATAAGCCTAAGAAGGATGAAAATGATATAAATGTTAATCCAATGACACAAACATGCATTGGATGCACAAGAATCGTTATGAACCCTAAGTGGACATGAATAAGCCTAGGGAGGACGAATATGACCTAAATGTTAATCCAATGACACAAATGAAGTTATTGAATGCTCAAGATCGGTAAAAATACCCTAATTGAACAAGAATAGGCCTAGGGCAGATGAAAATGACCTAAATATTAATCCTATGACACAAATGAACTTATTGGATGCATTTCATTGCTTAAAAACCCTAATTGTACAATAATAAGCCTAAGAAGGACGAAAATGACCTAAATGTTAATCCAATGACACAAACACACCAATTGGATGCACAAGATTGGTCAAAATCACTAATTAGACAAGAATAAGACTATGGAGGACAAAAATGACGTAAACGTTAACCCAATGATACAAATGAACTTAGGGGATGCACATGATTTCTTAAAAACACTAATTGGACTAGAATAAGCCTCAGGAGGATGAAAAATGATATAAATGTTAATCCAATTACACAAACATACCTATTAGATGCACATGATGGGTTAAAAACCCTAATTGGACTAGTATATCCCTAGGGATGACGAAATGACCTAAATGTTAATCCAATGACATAAACACATCCATTGGATGCACAAGAATGGTTGTCAACCCTAATTGTTAATCCAATGACACAACCAAATCAATTGGATGCACAACGTTGCTTAAAAACCCTAATTGGAAGAGAATAAGTATATGGGGGACGAAAATGGCCAAAATGTTAATCCAATGACACAAATGAACTTATTGGATGCACAAAATTGCTTAAAAACCCCTAATTGGAGTACAACAAGCCTAAGGAGGATGAAAATTATCTAAATTTTAATCCAATGACACAAACACACCAATAGGATGCGCAAGATTGTTTAAATCCTTAATTGCACAAGAATACGCCTAGGGAGGACTAAAATGACTTAAATGTTAATCCAATGACTAAAACACACCTATTGGATGCACAAGATTGGATAAAAACCCCAATTGGACAAGAATAACACTAGAGAGGATAAAAATGACCTAAATGTTAATCCAATGTAACAAACACAACAATTGGATGCACAAGATTGGTTAAAAATCATAATTAGACAAGAATAAGCCTAGGGAGGATGAAAATGACCTGAATATTTATCCAATGACACAAGTGAACTAATTGAATGCATAAGATTGGATGAACTAAATGTTAATCCAATGACACAACCACACCTATTGGATGCACAAGATTCATTAAAAAAATCCAAATTGGACAATAATAAGGCTATAGAGGAAGAAAATGGCTTAAATGTTAATCTAATGACACAAATGAACTCGTTGGATGCACAAGATTGCTTAAAAACTCTAATTGGACCAGAATAGGCTTAAGGAGGTTGAAAATGACCTATATGTTAATCCAATGACACAAACATACCTATTGGACGCACAAGATTGGTTAAAAATCCAAATTGGACAGGAATACGCCTAGGGAGGACGAAAATGACCTAAATGTTAATCTAACGACACAAATGAACGTATTGGATGCCCAAGATTGGTTAAAAACCCTCACTGGAGTAGAATATTCCTAAGGAGGAGGAAAATGACCTATATGTTAATCAAATGACTCAAACACACCTATTGGATGCAGAAGATTGGTTAAGAACCCTAGTTGGAGAAGAATAAGAATAGGGAGAACTAAAATGACCTAAAATTTATTCCAATGACACAAACACAGCTATTAGATACAAGAGATGGGTTAAAAACCCTAATTGGACAAGAATAAGCGTAGGGAGGACGAAAATGACCTAAATGTTAATCCAATGACGCTAATGACTCATCGGATGCACAAGATTGCTTACAAACCCTAATTGGGCAAGAATAGGCTTAAGGAGAATGAAAATGACCTCAATGTTAATCCAATGACACAAACAGACCTATTGGACGCATATGATTGGTTAAAAATCCAAATTGGACAAAAATTAGCATAAGGACGACGAAAATAACCTAAATGTTAATCCAATGACACAAATGAACTTAATGGATGAACCAGATTCGTTAAAAACCCTAACTGGACTAGAATAGGCATAAGATGGAGTAAAATGACCTAAATGTTAATCCAATGAAACAAACACACCTATTGGATGCACAAGATTGGTTAAAAACCCTAATTGGACAAGAATAAGCCTACGGAGGAAGAAAATGACCTTAATGTTAATCCAATGACACAATCGAACTTATTGGTAACATAAGATTGCTTAAAAAACCCTTATTACACTAGAATATGCCTATGGAGGATGAAAATAACCTAAATGTTAATCCAATGACACAAATGCAGTTATTAGATTCACAAGATTGGTTGAAAACCCTAATTGGACAAGAATAAGCCAAGGGTGGGCGAAAATGACCTAAATGCTAATCCAATGAAATGAACTGATTGGATGCACCAGATTACTTAAAAACCCTAATTAGACTAGAAAAAGCCAAAGGAGAATGAAAATGACCTAAATCATAATCTAGTGACACAAACACCCATATTGGATGCACAAGATTAGTTAAATACCCTAATTAGACAAGAATATGTTTAGGTAGGACGATAATAAGCTTAATGTTAATCCAATAACACAAATGAACTTATTGGATGCACAAGATTGCTTAAAAACTCTATCTGGACTAGAATAAGCCAAGGGAGGATGAATATGATCTAAATGTTAAACCAATGACAGAAACACACCGATTGGATGCACAAGATTGGTTAAAAACCCTAATTGCAAGCAAAAGCCTAGTGAGGAAGAAAATGACCTATTTGTTAATCCAATGACACAAACACACCCATTGGATGCAGAAGATTGGTAAAAGATCCTAATAGGCAAGAATAAGCTTATGGAGGATGAAATGACCTAAATATTTATCCAATGAAACAAATGAACTTATTGGATGCACAAGATTTCTTAAAACCCCTATTTGGACTAGAATCAGCAAAAAGTGGATGAAAATGACCTAAATGTTTATCCAATGACACAAACACACCTTATGGGAGAACAAGATTGGTTAAAAACCCTAATTAAACAAGAATACGCGTACCATGTACGAAAATGACCTTAATGTTAATCCAATTACACAAACACACCATTTGGATGAAAAAGATTGGTTAAAAATAAATTGGATAACAATAAGGCTAGGGAGGACGAAAATGACCTAATTGTTAATCCAATGACACAAGCATACCTATTGGATGCACAAGATTGGTTAAGAATCCTAATTAGACAAGATTAAGCATAGGGAAAACGAAAAATGACCTAAATGTTAATTCATACACACAAACACACCAATTGGATGCACAAGCTTGCTTAAAAAAACTAATTGGACTAGATCAAGCCTACGGAGGATTAAAATGACCTAAATGTTAATCCAACGACACAAATGAACTTATTTGAAGCTCAAGATTGGTTAAAAACCCTAATTGAAATAGAATAAGCCTAGGGAGGATGAAAATGACCTAAATGTTAATCCAATGACACAAACACTGCAATTGGATGTCCAAGATTGGTTAAAAACCCAAATTGGACAAGAATAAGCTTAGGGAGGACGAAAATGACCTAAATGTTAATCCATAGAAACAAACACACCAATTGGATGCAAAAGATTGCTTAAAAACACTATTTGGAGAAGAATAGGCCTAAGGAGGATAAAACTGACCTAAATGTTAAATCAATCACACAAACACACCAATTGGATGCACAAGATTGGTTAAAACCCCTAATTGTAAGAATAAGCCTAGGGAGGACGAAAATTACCAAAATGTTAATCCGATGACACAAATGAACTTATTGCTTGAACAAGAATAACCTTATGGAGAATGAAAATGATCTAAATGTTAATCCAATGACAAAAACACACCTATTGGATGCACAAGATTAGTTAAAAACCCTAAATGAACAAGTATAAGCATATGGAAAACGAAAATGACCAAGATGTTAATCCAATGACTCAAACACACCTATTGGAAGAATAAGATTGGTTAAAAACTCAAATGGGACAATAATAAGCCTTGGGAAGACAAAAATGACTAGAATAAGCTAAAGGAGGATGAAAACGATCTAATGACACAAACACACTTGCTCGATGCACAAGATTGGTTAAAATCGCTAATTGGACAAGAATAAGCCTAAGGAGGATGAAAATGACCTAGATGTTCATCCAATGACACACACATATATTGGATGCACATGATTGGTTAAAAACCCTAAATGAAAAACAATAAGCCTAGGGTGGATTAAAATGACCTAAATGCTCATCTAATGAAAAAAATGAACCTATTGGATGCACAAGATTGCTTGAAAACTCTAATTGGACTAGAATAAGCCTACAGATGATTAAAAAGACCTATATGTTAATCCAATGACACAAAGACACCAATTGGATTCGAAAAATTGGTTAAAAACCCTAATTGGATGAGATTAAGTGTTGGGATGACGAAAATGACCTATATGTTAATCCAATAACACATATACACCTATTGCGTTCATAAGAATGGTTAAAACCGTAACTAGACAAGAATAAGCCTATGGAGGACAAAAATGACCTAAAAGTTAATCCAATGACACAAATGAACTTATTGGATGCACAAGATTGCTTAAAAACCCTAATTGTACTAGAATAAGCCTAATGAAGATGAAAATGATCTAAATGTTAATTCAATGACACAAACCCACTTATTGGATGCACAAGATTGGTTAAAAACCCTAATTGGTCTAGAATAAGCCTAGGGAAGACGAAAATGACCTAAATGTTAATCCAATAGCACCAATAAACTTCTTTGATGCACAAGATTGCATAAAAACACTAATTGGACTAGAATAAGCCTAAGGAGAAAATAACCTAAATGTTCATTCAATGACACAAACACAACTATTGGATGCACATGATTGACTGAAAACCCTAATAGAATAAGAATAAGCCTAGGGAGGACAAAAATGTCCTAAATGTTAATCCAATGACACAAACACACCTATTGGATGCACAAGATTAGTTAAAAACCCTAATTGGGCAAGTAAAAGCCTAGGGAGAAAACAAACCTATTGGATGCACATGATTGGTTGAAATCCCTAATAGAACTAGAACAAGACTAGTAAGGACCAAAATATCCTAAATGTTAATCCATTGACACAAACACACCGATTGGATGCTCAATATTGGTTACAAACACTAATTTGCCATGAATAAGCCTATGGAGGATTAAAATGACCTCAAATGTTAATCCAATGACACAAACACACCAATTGGATGCACAAGATTGGTTAAAAACCCTAATTGGACCAGAATAAGCCTAGGCAGGACGAAAAATGACCTAAATGTTAATCTAATGACCCAAATGACGTTATTGGATTCACAAAATTGGTTAAAAACCCTAATTGGACTAGAATAAGCCTAATGAGGAAAAATTGACCTAAATGTTAATCCAATGACACAAACACACCTATTGGATGCACAAGATTGGTTCAAAATTCTAACTGGACAAGAATAAGCATAGGGAGGATGAAAATGACCTAAATGTAAATCGAATGACGCAAATGAACTTATTGGATGCATAAGATTGCTTATAACCCCTAATTGGACTAGAAGAAGCCTAGCGAGGACGAAAATTTCCTAAATGTTAATACCATGACACAAACACACCTATTGGAAGCACAAGATTGGTTAGAAACCCTAATTTTACAAGAATAAGCATATAGAGGACGAAATTGACATTAATGCTCATCTAATGACACAAACACACCTATTGGATGCACAACACTGGTTCAAAACCCTAATTGGACAAGAAATGGCCTATAAAGGACGAAAATATTCTAAATATTAATCTAATCACCTAAATGTTCATCCGATGACACAAAATGAACATATTGGGTGCACAAGATTTCTTAAAACCCAAATTGGACTAGAATAAGGCTTAGGAGGATGAAAATGACCTAATTGTTAATCCAATGACACAAACACAACAATTGGATGTACAAGAATGGTTTAAAACTCTATTTAGACATAGAATATGCATGGGGAGGACGAAAATGACCTCAATTTTAATCTAACGACACAAATGAACTTATTGGATGCATAAGATTACTTAATAACTCTAATTGGACTAGAGCAAGCATAAGTAGGATGAAAATAACCTAAATGTTAATCCAATGACAAAAACACACCTATTTAATGCACAAGATTGCGTAAATTCCCTAATTGGACTAGAATAAGCCTAGGGAGGACGAAAATGGCTTAAATGTTCATCCAATTATTCAAACACACCTATTGGATGCACAAGATTGGTTAAAAACCCAAATTGGACAAGAATAAGCCTAGCGAGGACGCAAATAACTTAAATTTCAATCCGATGACACAAATGAACTTATTGGATGCACAAGATTGGTTATAAACCCTAATTGGACTAGAATAAGCCTAGGGACGACGAAAATGAACTAAATGTTAATCTAATGACACAAACACATCTATTGGACACAAAAATTGGCTAAAAACCATAATTAGATAAGAATAAGCCTAGGGAGGACAAAAGTTACATAAATGTTAATCCAATGACACAAACACACCTATGGATGAAACAAAAGGCCTAAATGTTAATCGAATGACACAAATGACCTTATTGGATGCACATGATTGCTTAAAAACCGTAGTTGGACTAAAATAAGCCTAAGGAGGATGAAAATTATCTAAATGTTAATCCAATAACACAAACAGACTAATTGGACGCACAAGATTGGTCAAAAACCCTAATTGGACAAGAATAAGCCTAGGGAGGGAGAAAAAAGCCAATTTGGATGAACAAGATTGGTTAAAAAGCCAATTTGGAAAAGAATAACCCTATTGTGGACAAAGATAACCTAAATTTTAATCAAATGACACAAACACATTGTATTCCAAGGAAACAAATGAACATAGTGTATGCTCAATATTGCTTAATAACACAAATTGGACTAAATAAGACTAGGGAGGATAAAAATGACCTAAATGTTAATCAAGTGACACAAACACACATATTGAATGCACCAGATTGGTTACAAACCCTAATTGGACAAGAAAAAGCTTAGGGAGAACGAATATGTCCTAAATGTTACTCCGATAACACAAAACACCTACTAGATGCACAAGATTGGTTAAAAACCCTAATCGGGCAAGAATAAGCCTATGGTGGACAAACATGACCTAAATGTTAATCCAATGACACAAACAAACCAATTGGATGCACAAGATTGGTTAAATACCCTAAATGGACAAGAGTAAACCTAGGGAGGACGAAAATGACTTAAATTTGAATCCAATGACACAAACACATGTACTGGATGCACAAGATTGGTTAAAAATCGAAATGGAACAAGAATAAGCCTAGGGAGGACAAACACACCTATCGGATGCACAAGATTGGTCATCCAATGACACAAACACACCTATCGGATGCACAAGATTGGTTAAAAACCCAAATTGGAGGCTAAGGAGGACGCATATGACCAAAATATAAATCTAATAACACAAACCAATTGGATGAACAAGATTGGTTAAAAAGCCTATTTGGAAAAGAATAACCCTATTGTGGACAAAGATAAACTAAATATTAAACCAATGACACAAACACACCTATTGAATGAACAAAATTTATTAAAATCCCAAATTCGACAACAATAAGCCTCGGGAGGAAGAAAATGACCTAAATGTTCATCCAAAGACGCAAACACACCAATTGGATGCACAAGATTGGTTAAAAGCCCTAATTGGACAAGAATAATCCTAGGGAGGACGAAAATGTCCTAAACGTTCATCCAATGACACAAACACATCTATTGGATGATCAAGATTTGTTAAAAACTCTAATTGGACAAGAATAAGTAAATAGAGGACCAAAATGACCTAAATGTTAATCTAATGACACAAGCACACCTATTGGACTAGAATAAGCATATGATGGACGAAAACGACGTAAATGTTCATCCAACGACCCAAATGAACATATTGGATGGACAAGATTGCTTAAAAACCCTAATTGGACTAGAATAAGGCTAACGAGAATGATAATGACCTAAATGTTAATCCAATGACACAAACGCACCTATTGGAAGCACAAGACTGGTTAAAACACTAATTGGACAAGCATAAGCCTAGGGATGATTAAAATGACATAAATGATAATCCAATGAAACAAACGCACCTATTGGATGCACAAGATTGGTTAAAACCCTAATTGGACTAGAATAAGGCTAAGTAGGATGAAAATGACCTAATTGTTAATCCAATGACACAAACACACCTATTGGATCCAAAAGATTGGTTCAAAACCCTATTTAGACAAGAATAACCCTATGTTGGATGGAAATGACCTAAATTTTAGACAAGAACATATTGTATGCTCAATATTGCTTAAAAACACAAATTGGACTAAATAAGACTAGGGAGGATAAAAATGACCTAAATGTTAATCAAGTGACACAAACACACATATTGAATGCACCAGATTGGTTACAAACCCTAATTGGACAAGAAAAAGCTTAGGGAGAACGAATATGTCCTAAATGTTAATCCGATGACACAAAACACCTACTAGATGCACAAGATTGGTTAAAAACCCTAATCGGACAAGAATAAGCCTATGGTGGACAAACATGACCTAAATGTTAATCCAATGACACAAACACACCAATTGGATGCACAAGATTGGTTAAATACCCTAAATGGACAAGAGTAAACCTAGGGAGGACGAAAATGACTTAAATTTGAATCCAATGACACAAACACATGTACTGGATGCACAAGATTGGTTAAAAATCGAAATGGAACAAGAATAAGCCTAGGGAGGACAAAAGTGACCTAAATGGTCATCCAATGACACAAACACACCTATCGGATGCACAAGATTGGTTAAAAACCCTAATTGGAGGCTAAGAAGGACGCAAATGACCAAAATATAATTCTAATAACACAAACAAACCAATTGGATGCACAAGATTGGTTATAAACACCAATTGGACTAGAATAAGCCTAGGTAGGATAAAAATGACCTAAATGTTAACGTAAAGACACAAATGAACTTATTGGATGCACAAGATTGGGTACAAACCCTAATTGGAATTGAATAAGACAAGGGATGACAAAAATGACCTAAATGTTAATCCAATAACACAAACAAACCTATTGGATCCACAACATTCGTTAAAAACCCTAATTGGACAAGAATAAGCCTAGGAAGGGCGAAATTGACCTAAATGTTAATCCAACGACTCAAATGAACTTATTGGATGCACATGATTGATTAAAAACCCTAATGGAGTAGAATAAGCCTAAGGAGTATGAAAATGATCTAAATGTTAATCCAAAGACACAGAAACATCTTTTGGATGCATAAGATTGGTTGAAAACCCTAATTGGACAAGAATAACCTTACGGAGAACGAAAATGACCCAAATGTTAATCCAATGACACAAAACACCGAGTGGATGCACAAGATTGGTTAAAAACCCTAATTGGAGCCTAACGAGCACAAAAATGTCCAAAATGTAAATCCAATGTCACAAACTGACCTATTGGATGAACAAGATTGGTTAAAAAGCCTATTTGGAAAAGAATAGCCCTATTGTGGACAAAGATAACCTAAATATTAATCCAATGATACAAACACACCTATTGGATCAACAAAATTTGTTAAAAACCTAAATTCGACAATAATAAGCCTCGGGAGGAAGAAAATGACCTAAATGTTCATCCAAAGACGCAAACACACCAATTGGATACACAAGATTGGTTAAAAGTCCTAATTGGACAAGAATAAGCCTAGGAAGGGGGAAATTGACCTAAATGTTAATCCAATGACTCAAATGAACTTATTGGATGCACATGATTGATTAAAAACCCTAATGGAGTAGAATAAGCCTAAGGAGTATGAAAATGATCTAAATGTTAAACCATAGACACAAAAACATCTTTTGGATGCATAAGATTGGTTGAAAACCCTAATTGGACAAGAATAAGCTTACGGAGAAAGAAAATAACCCAAATGTTAATCCAATGACACAAAACACCGAGTGGATGCACAAGAGTGGTTAAAAACCCAAATTGGAGCCTAGGGAGGACACAAATGTCCAAAATTTTAATCCATTGAGACAAACACACAAATTGAATACACAAGATTGGTTAAAAATCCTAATTGAACATGAATTAGCGTAGGGAAGACGAAAATGACCTAAATGTTAATCCAATGACACAAGCACAATTACATGCATAAAATTTGTTAAAAACCTTAATTGGACAAGAATAATCCAAGGGGGGACGAAAAGGAGCTAAATATTCATCGAATGACACAAATACATGTATTGGATGCAAAAGAATGGTTTAAAACTCTAATTGGACAAGAATAAGGATAGGGAGGACAAAAATGACCATAATGTTAATCTAATAACACAAATGAACTTATTGGAGGTATAAGATTGCTTAAAAATCCTAATTGGATGAAAATGCCCTAAATCTTCATCAGCTGACACAAACACACCTATTGGATGAACAAGATTGGTTACACACCCTAATTGGACAACAATAAGCCTAGGGAGGACGAAAATGACCTAAATGTTCATCTAATTATCCAAACACACCAATTGGTTGCACAAGATTGGTTTAAAACCCTAATTGGACTCGAATAAGCCTAAGGAGGACCAAAATGACCCATATGTTCATCTAATGACACAAACACACCTATTGGATGCACAAGATTGGTTAAAAACACTAATTGGACAAGAATAAGCATAGAGAGGATTAAAATAACCCAGATGTTAATCCAACGACACAAACACACATATTGAATGCACAAGATTCGTTAAAAATCCTAATTGGATGCACAAGATTGGTTAATACAATGACACAAACACACCTACTGGATGCACAAGATTGGTTAAAAATCCTAATTGAACAGGAATAATGTAGGGAATTTGAAAATGACCTAATTGTTAATACAATGACACAAACACACCAATTGGATTCACAAGATTTGTTAAAAACCCTAATTGGACAAGAATAAGCCAAGGGAGGATGAAAAGGACCTTAATGTTCATCCAATAAAACAAGCACACTTATTGGATGAATAAGATAACATAAAACCCCAAATTGGATAAGGATAAGCTTAAGAAGGATGAAAATGACCTAAATGTTCATCCAATGACAAAACATACCTATTGAATGCAAATAAGCCAAACACACCAATTGGATGAAAACCCTAATTGAACAAGAATAAGCCTAGGTAGGACGAAAAATGACCTAAATGTTCATCTAATGATCCAAACACACCAATTGGATGCACAAGATTGGTTAAAAACCGTAATTGGACTAGAATAAGCCAAAAGAGGACCAAAATGACCTAAATGTTCATCTAATGACACAAACACACCTATTGGTTGCACATGATTGGTTAAAATCTCTAATGGAAAAGAATAAGCATAAAGAGGATTAAAATAACCAATATGTTAATCCAATGACACAAACACACATATTGATTGCACACGAAAATGACCTAAATGTTCATCCAATAATACAAACACATTTATTGGATGCACAAGATTTGTTCAAAACCCTAATAGGACAAGAATAACCCTATGTATGATGTAAATGACATAAATTATAAATTTTCAACCAATGACACAAACACTCCTATTGGATGCACAAGATTAGTTAGAAACCCTAATTGGGCAAGAATAAGCCTATGGAGAACAAAAATGACCTAAATGTTCATTTAATGACACAAACACACCAATTGGACGCACAAGATTGGTTAAAACCCCAAATTGGACTAGCATAAGGTTAAGGAGGATGAAAATGACCTAAATGTTTATCCAATAAAAAGACACACCTATTGGATGCAAACGATTGGTTAAAAACCCTAATCGAACAAGAATAAGCCTAGGCAGGACGAAAAGTGACGTAAATGTTAATATAATGACCCAAATGACGTTATTGGATGCACAAAATTGGTTAAAAACCCTAATTGGACTAGAATAAGCCTAATGAGGAAAAAATGACCTAAATATTAATCCAATGACACAAACACACCTATTGGCTGCACAAGATTGGTTCATAATTCTTACAGGCCAAAAATAAGCATAGAAAGGACGAAAATGACAATAATGTAAATCTAATGACACAAATGAACTTATTGGATGCATAAGATTTCTTATAACCCCTAATTGGACTAGAAGAAGCCTAGCGAGGATGAAAATGTCCTAAATGTCAATTCAATGACACAAACACACCTATTGGAATCTTAAGATCGGTTAGAAACCCTAATTTTACAAGAATAAGCCTATAGAGGACGAAATTGACATTGATGTTAATCTAATGACACTAACACACCAATTATATGCACAAGATTGGTTAAAAATCCTAATTGGACTAGAATAACCCTCAACAGGACGAAAATAGCGTAAATGTAAGCTATAGACACAAATGAAGTTATTGGATGGACAAGATTGGTTAAAAACCCTAATTGGAATTAAGTAAGCCTAATGAGGACGCAAATGACCTAAATGTTAATCCAATGACACAAACACACCTATTGGATGCACAACACTAGTTCAAAACCCTACTTGGACAAGAAAAAGCCTATGAAGGACGAAAATGGCCTAAATATTAATCTAATGACCTAAATATTCATCCAACGAAACAAATAAACTTATTGGACTAGAATAAGGCTAAGGAGGATGAAAATGACCTAATTGTTATTCCAATGACACAAACACACATATTGGATCCAAAAGATTGGTTCAAAACCCTAATTAGCAAGAATAACCCAGTGTAGGATGGAAATGACCTAAATTTTAATCCAAGGAAACAAATGAACATATTGAATACTCAAGATTGCTTAAAAACTCAAATTGGACTAAATAAGACTAGGCTGGATGAAAATGACCTAAATGTTTATCCAATGACACAATCACACCAATTGGACGCACAAGATAGGTAAAAAACCATAATTGGACAAGAATAAGTCTCTGGATGACAAAAATGGCCTAAATGTTAATCGAATGACACAAATGAACTTATTGGATGCACATGATTGCTTAAAAACCGTAGTTGGACTAAAATAAGCCTAAGGAGGATGAAAATGATCTAAATATTAATCTAATGACACAAACACACATATTAGATACACTACGTTGGTTGAAAACCCTAATAGAATAAGAATAAGCCTAGGGAGCACCAAAATGTCCTAAATGTAAATCCAATGACAGAAACAAACCTATTGGATGAACAAGATTGGTTAAAAAGCCTATTAGGACAAGAATAAGCCTATGGTGGACAAAGATGACCTAAATATTAATCAAATGACACAAACACACCTATTGGAAGAACAAAATTGGTTAAAAATCCAAATTGGACAACAATAAGCCTAGAGAGGACGAAAATGACCTAAATGTTCATCCAAAGACCCAAACACACTAATTGGATGTAAAAGATTGGTTAAAAACCCTAATTTTACAAGAATAATCCTAGGGAGGGCGAAATTGTCCGAAACATTCATCCAATGACACAAACACACCTATTGGATGATCAAGATTGGTTAAAAACTCTAATTGGACAAGAATAAGTAAATAGAGGACGAAAATGACCTAAATGATAATCCAATGACACTAGAACACATATTGGATTTACAACATTGGTTAAAACCCTAATTGGACTAGAATAAGGCTAAGGAGGATGAAAATGACCTAATTGTTAATCCAATGACACAAACACATCTATTGGATCCAAAAGATTGGTTCAAATCCGTAATTATATAAGAATAACCCTATGTAGGATGGAAATGACCTAAATTTTAATCCCAGGAAACAAATGAACATATTGAATGCTCAAGATTTTTTAAAAACACTAATTCGAATAAATAAGACTAGGGAGGATGAAAATGACCTAAATGTTATTCAAGTGACAGAAACACACATATTGCATGCACCAGAATTGTAAAAAAAACCTAATTCGACAAGAAAAAGCTTAGGGAGAACGAAAATGTCCTAAATGTTAATCCGATGACACAAAACACCTACTGGATGCACATGATTGGTTAATAACCCTAATCGGACAAGAATAAGCCTATGGTGGACAAAAATAATCTAAATGTTAATCCAATGACACAAACACACCAATTGGATCCACAAGAGTGGTTAAAAACACCAATTGGACTAGACTAAGCCTAGGTAGGACGAAAATGACCAAAATGTTAATGTAATGACACAAATGAACTTATTGGATGCACAAGATTCAGTATAAACCCTAATTAGAATAGAATAAGCCAAGGGATGACGAAAATGACCTAAATGTTAATCCAATGACACAAACAAACCTATTGGATGCACAACATTCGTTAAAAACCCTAAATGGACAAGAATAAGCCTAGGAAGGGCGAAATTCATCTAAATGTTAATCCAATTACTCAAATGAACTTATTTGATGCACATGATTGCTTAAAAATCCTAATTGGACTAGAATAAGCCTAAGGAGTATGAAAATGATCTAAATGTTAATCCAATGACACAAACAAATCTTTTAGATGCATAAGATTGGTTGAAAACCCTAATTGGACAAGAATAAGCTTACGGAGAACGAAAATGACCCATATGTCAATCAAATGACACAAAACACCGAGTGGATGCACAAGATTGGTTGAAAACCCTAATTGGAGCCTAGGGAGGACACAAATGTCCAAAATTTTAATCCATTGATACAAACACACAAATTGGATGCACAAGAATGGTTAAATATCCTAATTGAACAGGAATAAGCGTAGGGAAGACAAAATGACATAAATGTTAATCCAATGACACAAGCATAATTGCATGGATAAGGTTCGTTAAAAATCCTAATTGGATGCACATGATTGGTTAAACTATTCATCAAATGACACAAATACCCGTATTGAATGCACAAGAATGGTTTAAAACTCTAATTGGACAAGAATAAGGATAGCGAGGACAAAAATGACCTTAATGTAAATCTAATGACACAAATGAACTTATTGGACGTATAAGATTGCATAAAACCTTAATTGGACTTGAAGAAGCCAAAGGACGATGAAAATGCCCTAAATCTTCATCGAATGACACAAACACACCAATTGGATGCACAAGATTGGTTAAAAACCCTAATTGGACTAGAATAAGCCTAAGGAGGACCAAAATGGCCCAAATGTTCATCTAATGACACAAACACACCTATTGGATGCACAAGATTGCTTAAAAACTATAATTGGACAAGAATAAGCATAGAGAGGATTAAAATAACCAACATGTTAATCCAACGATACAAACACACATATTGAATGCACAAGATTCGATAAAAATCATAATTGGACAAGAATAAGGCTAAGGAGTTTGAAAATGATCTAAATGTTAATCCAATAACACAAACACATCATTTGGATGCACAAGACTGGTAAAAAAAAAGCCCTAATTACACAAGTATGACCTAAATGTTAATCCAATGAAGTAATTGAATGCCAAAGATTGCTTAGAAACCGAAATTTGACTAGAATAACTCTAAGGAGGATGAATATGACCTAATTGTTAATCCAATCACACAGACGTACCTATTAAATGCACAAGATTGGTGAAAAATCCTATGTGGACAAGAATAAGCCTATGGAGGACAAAAAATGGCCTAAAAGTTTATGCAATGACGCAAACGAACTTATTGGATGCCCAAGATTACTTAAAATTCTTATTTGAGCTAGAATAAACCTAAGGAGGACGAAAATGACCTAAATGTTAATACAATGACACAAACACACCTATTGGATGCACAAGATCGGTTAAAAATACTAATTGAACAGGAATAATCATAGGGAATTTGAAAATGACCTAATTGTTAATACAATGAAACAAACACACCAATTGGATTCACAAGATTGGTGAAAAACCCTAATTGGACAAGAATAAGCCAAGGGAGGATGAAAAGGACCTTAATGTCCATCCAATAAAACAACCACACTTATTGGATGCATAAGATAGCTTAAAACCCCAAATTGGATAAGAATAAGCTTAAGGAGTAAGAAAATGACCTAAATGTTCATCCAATGACAAAAAAAAATACCTATTAGAGGCAAATGATTGGTTAAAAACCCTAATTGAACAAGAATAAGCCTAGGGAAGACGAAAATGACCTAAATGTTCATCTAATGATCCAAACACACCAATTGGATGCACAAGATTGGTTAAAAACCCTAATTGGACTAGAATAAGCCTAAAGAGGACCAAAATGACCTAAATGTAATCTAATGACACAAACACACCTATTGGATGCACAGGATTTGTTAAAAACTCTAATTGGAAAAGGATAAGCATATAGAGGATTAAAATAACCAATATGTTAATCTAACGACACAAACACACATATTGAATGCACAAGATTCGTTAAAAATCCTAATTGGACAAGAATAAGCCTATGGACGACGAATATGGCCTAAATGTTCGTCTAATGACATAAATGAACTTATTGGGTGCATAGCATTGCGTAAAACCCCTAATTAAACTAGAATAAGCCTAAGGAGGATGAAAATGACCTAAATGTTCATCCAATGATACCAACAAATTTATTGGATACACAAGATTGGTTCAAAACCCTAATAGGACAAGAATAAGCCTATGTAGGATGTAAATGACCTAAATTTTAATCCAAGGAAACAAATGAACATATTGCATGCACAACATTGCTTAAGGACACTAATTGGATTGGAATAAGCCACGGGAGGACGAAAATGACCTAAATTTTAATCTAATGACACAAATGAACTTATTGGATGCATAAGATTTCTTAAAACCTAATTGGAATAGAATACGCCAAAGTAGGATGAAAGTAACCTAAATGTTCAACCAATGACACAAACACACCTATTAGATGCACAAGATTGGTTAGAAACCCTAATTGGGCAAGAATAAGTCTATGGAGAACAAAAATGACCTAAATGTTCATTTAATGACACAAACACACCAATTGGATGCACAAGATTGGGTAAAAACCCTAATTGGACCAGAATAAGCCTAGGGAGGAAGAAAATGACCTAAATGTTAATCCAATGATACAAGCACACCAATTGGATGCACAACATTGGTTAAAAACCCTAGTTGGACAAGTATAAGCCAAGGAAGAATGAAAATGACCTAAACACACATTTGAATGCACAAGATTGGTTAAAAACCCTAATTGGACAAAAATAAGCCTTTGGAAGACAAAACACGCCTAAATGTTAATCTAATGACAGAAATGAACTTAATGGATGCACAAGATGCTTAAAAATCCTAATTGGACTAAAATAAGCTTAAGGAGGACGAAAATATCCTAAATGTTAATCCAATGACACAAACACACCTATTGGATGCACAAGATTGGTTAAAAACCTTTGTTGGACAAGAAGAAATTGATGGAGCATGAAAATGACCGAAATGTTAATCCAATAACACAAAACACCTATTGGATGCACAAGATTGGTTAAAAACCCTAATTGGAAAAGAATAAGCCTAAGGATGTCGCAAATGACCAAATTATTAAATCTGATGACATAAATACACCAATTGAATGCACAAGATTGGTTAAAATTCCTAATTGGACTAGAATAAGCCTAGGGAGGACGAAAATAATTTAAATGTTCATCGTTTTACACAAACACACCAATTGGATGCACAAGATTGGTTAAAAACTCTAATTGGACAAGAATATGCCTCTAGAAGATGAAAATGACATAAATGTTCATCTAATGACACAAACAAACCAATTGGATGCAAAAGATTCGTTAAAAACCCTAATTGGACTAGAATAACCTTAAGGAGGACGAAAATGACCTAAATGTTAATCTAATGATACAAACGCACCTATGGGATGCACAACATTGGTTAAGAACCATAATTGGACAAGAATAACCTTAGGAAGGATGAAAATGACCTAAATGTTAATCCAATGACACTAATGAACATATTAGATGCACAAGATTGCTTAAAAACTCAAATGGGTGTAGAATAAGGCTCAAGAGGATGAAAATGACCAAAATGTTAATCCAATGATTCAAGCAAACCTATTGGATGCACAAGATTGGATCATAACCCTAATTGGACAAGAATAAGCCTACGAAGCATGAATATTACCTAAATGTTAATCCAATGACACAAATGAACTTATTGGATGCACAAGATTGCTTAAAAACACTAATTGCACTAGAATAAGCCTAGGGAGGATGAAAATGACCTAAATGTTAATCCAATGACACAAACAAACTTATTGGATGCTCAACATTGGTTAAAACCTCTAATTGGACTACAATAAGCCTAAGGAGGACACAAATGACCTAAATGTTAATCCAATGACACAAATGAACTTATTGGATGCTCAAGATTGCTTAAAATTCCAATTTGAGCTAGAGTAATCCTAAGGTGGACAAAATGACCTAAATGTTAATATAATGATACAATCTCACCTATTGGATGCACAAGATTGGTTAAAAATCCTAATTGAACAGGAATAAGCATAGGGAATTTGAAAATGACCTAATTGATAATACAATGATACAAACACACCACTTGGATTCACAAGATTGGTTAAAAACCCTAATTGGACAAGAATAAGCCAAGGGAAGATGAAAATGACCTAAATGATCATCCAATGACACAAACACACCTATTGGATGCAAATGATTGGTTAAAACCCTAATTTAACAAGAATAAGCCTACGGAGGACAAAAAATACATAAATGTTCATCTAATGATCCAAACACACCAATTGGAAGAACAAGATTGGTTTGAAATCCTAATTGGACAAATTTAAGCCTACGAAGGACGAAAATGACATAAATGTTCATCTAATGACACAAACACACCAATTTGAAGCCCTAGATAGGTTAAAATCCCAAATTGGACTAGAATAAGCCCAGGCAGGACGAAAGTGACCTAAATGTTAATCTAATGACACAAATGAACTTGTGGGATGCACAAGATTTGTTAAACACCCTAATTCAATGACGCAAACACACCAATTGGATTAACAAGATTGGTTAAAAACTCTAATTGTTCAAGAATAAGCCAAGGGAGGACGAAAAGGACCTTAATGTTTATCAAATAAAACAAACACACCTATTGGATGCGAATGATTGGTTAAAAACTCTAATTGTACCAGAATAAGGATAGGGATGACTAAAATGACCTTAATGTTAATCTAATGACACATAATTTTATTAGATGCATAAGACTGTCTAAAACCCCAAATTGGACTACAGTAAGCCTAAGGAGGATGAAAATGACCTAAATATTCAGCCAATGACACAAACACACCTATTGGATGCACATGATCAGTTAAAAACCCTAATTGAACAAGAATAAGTCAAGGGAGGATGAAAATGACCTAAATGTTAAACTAATGACACAAACACGCCTATTGGATGCACAAGATTGGATAGAAATCCTAATTGGACAAGAATAAGCCTATGGTGGACGAAAATGACATAAATGTTCATCTAATGACACAAACACACCAATTTGATGCACAAGATTGGTTAAAAAGACTAATTGGACTAGAAAAAGTCGAGACAGGACGAAAATTACCTAAATCTTAATCTAGTGACACAAATGAACATATGTGATGCACAAGATTTGTTAATAACCCTAATTGGACTTGAATAAACCTAGGGAGAACGAAAATGACCTAAATGTTAATCCAATGACACAAACACAGCTATTGGATGCACAAGATTGGTTAAAAACTCTAATTGGACAAGAATAAGGATAAGGAGGACAAAAATGACCTTAATGTTAATCTAATGACACAAATGAACTTATTGGATGCATAAGACTGCATAAAACCCCAAATTGGACTAGAATAAGCCTAAGGATGATGAAAATGACCTAAATATTCATCCAATGACACAAACACACCTATTGGATGCACATTATTGATTAAAAAACCCGAAATGGAAAACAATAAGCCTAGGGTGGATGAAAATGACCTAAATGTTCATCTAATGAAAAAAATGAACTTATTGGATACACAAGATTGCTTAAAAACTCTAATTCGAGTAGAATAAGCATATGGAGCACGAAAACAACCTAAATTTTAATCCAATGAAACAAATGAACTAATTGGATGCACAAGATCGCAGAATAACACTAATTGCACTAGAATATACCTTGGGAGGATGAAAATGACCTTAATGTTAATCAAATGACACAAACACATCAATTGGATGAATAAGATTGGTTAAATTCCCAAATTGGACAAAAATAAGCTTACAGAAGACAAAAATGACCTAAATGTTAATCTAATGGCCCAAATTAATTTATTGGATGCACATCATTGGGTAAAAACCCTAATTGGACGCGAATAAGCCTAAGGAGTTTGAAAATAATCTAAATGTTAATCCAAAGACACAAACACATGTTTTGGATACCCAAGATTGGTAAAAAAAACCCTAATCCGACTAGAATAAGCCTAAGGAGGATTAAAATTACATAAATGTTAATCCAATGACACAACAAAACACCTATTGGATGCACAAGATTGGTTAAAACCCTAATTGGACAAGAATAAGCCTAGGGAGGATTAAAATAACCTAAATTTTAATCCAATGACACAAACACACATATTGAATGCACAAGATTGGTTAAAAACCCTAATTGGAAAAGAATAAGCCTATGGAGGACGAAAATGGCCTAATTGTTAATCCAATGACACAAATGAACTTATTGGATGCACAACTTGCTTAAAAACCCCAATTGGACTACAATAAGTCTAAGGAAGACGAAAATGACCTAAATATTAATCCAATGACACAAAACACCTTTTGGATACACATGATTGGTTAAAAACTGTAATTGGACATGAATAAGCTGAGGGAGCACGAAAATTACTGAAATGTTAATCCAATTACACAAAACACCTATTGGATACACAAGATTGCTTAAAAACCCTAATTGGACAAGAATAAGCCTAAGGTGGATGCAAAACATCAAAATGTTAATCCAATGACACAAACACACCAATTGGATGCACAAGATTGGCTAAAAACCTTAATTGGATAAGTATAAGCCTAGGGAGGACGAAAATCACCTAAATGTTAATCCAATGACACAAATGCCCAAGGAGGGTTAAAATGACCTAAATATTAACACAATGACACAAACACACCTATTGGATGCATAAGATTGGTTAAAACCCTAATTGGAAGATATTAAGCCTAGGAAAGTTTAAAATAACCTAAATGTTAATCATATGACACAAACAGACATATTGAATGCACGAGATTGTCTAAAAATCCTAATTGGACTAGAATAAGCCTATAGACGACAAAAAATGGCCTAAATGTTAATCCAATGACACAAATGAACTTATTGGATGCACAAAATTGCTTAAAAACCCTAATAGATCAAGAATAAGTCTAAGGAGGACGAACATTACCTAAATGTTAATACAATAACACAAACACACCTATTGGATGCACTAGATTGGTTAAAAATCATAATTAGAGAAGAATAACCTTAGGGATAACCAAAGTGACCCATATATTAATCCAATGACACTAAACTCCTATTGGATGCACAAGATTGGTTAATTACCCTAATTCGACAAGAATGAGCCTAGGGAGGACGCAAATGACGAAAATGTTAATTTAACGACACAAACACACCAATTAGATGCACCAGATTGGTTTAAAACCCTAAGCAGACAAGAATAAGCCAACGGAAGACGAAAAGGACTAAAATGTTCATCCAATGACACAAACACACCTATTGGATGCACAAGATTGGTTAAAAGCTCTAATTGCACAAGAATAAGCATAGGGTAGACGAAAATGACCATAATATTAATCTAATGACACAAACACACATATCGAATGCACAAGATTGGTTAAAAACCCTAATTGGACAAGAATAAGCCTAAGGAAGACGAAAATCACCTAAATTTTAATCCAATGACATAAACACACCTTTTGGATACACAAGATTGGTTAAAAACTCTAATTGGACATGAATAAGCTGGGGGAGCACGAAAATGACCGAAATGTTAATCCAATGTCACAAAACACCTATTGGAGACAAAAGATTGCTTAAAAACCCTAATTGGACAAGAATAAGCCTAAGGTGGACGCAAAATATCAAAATGTTAATCCGATGACTCAAACACACCAATTGGATGCACAAGATTGGATAAAAACCTGAATTGGATAAGTATAAGCCTAGGGAGGACGAAAGTCACCTAAATGTTAATCCAATGACAAAAATGAACTAATTAAGCCTAGGGAGGACGACAATCACCTAAATGTTAAAATAACCTAAATGTTTAAAAACACTTATGGATCAAGAATAAGCCTAAGGAGGACGAAAATTACCAAAATGTTAATACAATGAGACAAACACACCTATTGGATGCACTAGATATGTTAAAAATCATAATTGAACAAGAAAAAGCTTAGGGAGAACAAAAACGACCCATATATTAATCCATTGACACAAATCTCCTATTTGATGCGCAAGATTGGTTAATTACCATAATTCGACAAGAATGAGCCTAGGGAGGACGCAAATGAAGAAAATGTTAATTCAACGACACAAACACACCAATTGGATGCACAAGATTGGTTAAAAACCATAAGTGGAAAAGAATAAGCCAATAGAAGACGAAAAGGACAAAAATGTTCATCCAATGACACAAACACACCTATTGGATGCACAAGATTGGTTAAAAGCTCTAATTGCACAAGAATAAGCATAGGCAAGACGAAAATGACCTTAATGTTAATCTAATGACTCAAATGAACTTATTTGATGCATAAGATTGCTTAAAACCTATAGTTGGACTGTAATAAGCCTAAGAAGGATGAAAATAACCTAAATGTTCATCTAATGAAACAAACACACGTATTGGATGCACAAGATTGAATAAAAACCCTAATTGGACAAGAATAATCCCAGGGAGGACGAAAATGACCTAAATATTAATGTAACGACACAACGACACCTATTGGATGCACAACATTGGTTAGAATTCCTAATTGGACAAGAATAAGCCTATAGAGGACGACAATGACTTAAATGTTCATCTAATGACACAAACACACAAATTGGATACACAAGATTGGTTAAAAACCTTAGTTGGACTAGAATAAGCCTAGGCGGGACGAAGATAACTTAAATGTTAATCCAATGACACAAATAAACTTATTTAATGCACAAGATTGGTTAAAAACCCTAACTGGACTAGAATAAGCCTAGGGAGGTGGAAAATGACCTAAATGTAAATCCATTGAGAGAAAGACACCTATTGGATGCACAATATTGGTTAAAAAATCTAATTGGACAACATTAAGGATAGGGAGGACGAAAATGACCTTAATGCTAATCTAATGAAACAAATGAATTTATTGGATGCATAAGATAGCTTAAAACCCCTAATTGGACTATAAAAAGCCTAAGGAGGATGAAAATGACCTAAATGTTCATCCAATGACACAAACACACCTATTGGACGCACAAGAATGGATAAAACCCCTAATAAAATAAGAATAACCCTAGGGAGGACGAAAATGACCTGAATGTTATTGGATGCACAAGATTGGTTAGAAACCCTAATTGGACTATAATAAACCTAGAGAGGACTAAAATACCCTAAATGTTAATTCAATGACACAAACACACATATTTAATGCACAAGATTGGTTAAAAACCCTAATTGGACATGTATAAGCCAAGGGAGGATAAAAATGACCTAAATGTTAATCCAATGACACAAATGAACTAATTGGATGCACAATATTGTTTAAAAACCCTAATTCGACTAGAATAAGCCTAAGGAGGATTAAAATGACCTAAATGTTAATCCAATGACACAAACACACCTATTGCATGCACAAGATTGGTGAAAACCCTAATTGGACAAGAATAAGCCTATGTAGGACGAAAATGGCCTAAATGTTAATCCAATGACACAAATGAACTTGTTTGATACACAACATTGCTTAAAAACCCTAATTGGACTAGAATAAGCCTAAGGAGGACGAAAATGACCTAAATGTTAATCTAGTGACAAAAACACACCTATTGGATGCACAAGATTGTTAAAAACCATAATAGGACAATAATAAACTTAGGGATAACGAAAATCACCGAAATATTAATCCAATGACACAAAACACCTAATGGATGCACAAGATTAGTTAAAAACCCTAATTCGACGAGAATAAGCCTATAGGGGACCAAAATGACCTAAATGTTCATCTAATTACACAAACACACCAATTGGATGCACAAGATTGGTTAGAAACTGCAATTGGACTAGAGTAAGCCTAGGCAGGACGAAAATGAAATAAATTTTAATCTAATGACACAAATGAACTTATTGGACGCACAAGATTGGTTAAAAACCCTAATTGGACTAGAATAAGCCTAGGGAGGACGAAAATGACTTAAATGTCAATGCAATGACTGAAACACACGATTAAGCCTAGGAATGACGAAAATGACCTAAATGTTAATCCTATGACAACAATGAACATATTGGATGCACAAGATTGCTTAAAACTCTAATTGGAGTAGATTAAGCCTATGGAACACGAAAATTACCTAAATGTGAATCCAAAGAGACTAATGAACTTATTGGATGCACAAGAATGGTTAAAAACACTAATTGCACTAGAATAAACCTTGGGATGATGAAAATGACCTAAATGTTAATCCAATGACACAAACAAACTTATTGGATGCCTAAGATTAGTTAAAACCCTTAATTGCATAAGAATAAGCTTAAGGAGGACAAAAATGACCTAAATGTTTATCCAACGACACAAACACATCAGTTGAATGCATAAGATTGTTTAAATTCCCTAATTGGACAACAATAAGTCATGGGAGGACGAAAATGACATAAATATTAATCCACTGAATCAAATGAACTTATCGGATGCACATGATTACTTAGAAATCCTAAATTCACTAGAATAAGCCTAAGGAGTATGAAAATGATCTAAATGTTAGTCCAATGACAAAAACACATGTTTTGCATGCACAAATGACACAAACGACCTAAACGTTACTCCAATGACACAAATGAACTTAGGGAGAACGAAAATGACCTAAATGTAAATCCAATGGATAAAACACCAATTGAATGCACAAGATTGGTTAAAAACCCTAATTGGACAAGTATAAGGTTTGGGAGGAAGCAAATGAAGTAAATAAGCCTAAAGAGGATGAAAATGACCTAATTGATAATCCAATACCACAAACACATCTATCGAATGCACAAGATTGGTTAAAAACCCTAATTGGACAAGAATACGCCTATGGAGGACAAAAAATTGCCTAAATGTTAATCTAATGACACAAATGGATGCACAACATTGCTTAAAAACCCTAATTGGAATAGAATAAGGCTAAGGAGGATGAAAATGACCTAATTGTTAATCCAATGACACAAACACACCTATTGGATGCACAAGATTGGTAAAAAAAAAACCTAATTGGACCATTATAAGCCTAGGGAGGACAAAAATAACGAAAATGTTAATCCAATGACACAAATACACCAATTGGATGCACAAGATTGGTTAAAAACCCTTTGTGGACAAGAATAAGCCAAGAGAGGACAAAAAGGATCTAAATGTTCATCCAATGTCACAGACACACCTATTGGATGCGCGTGATTGGTTAAAAACTATAATGGCACAAGAATAAGAATTGGGAGGACGAAAATCACCTTAATGTTCATCTAATAACACAAATGAACTTATTGGATGCATAAGATAACTTAAAAACCCTAATAAGACTATAATAAGCCTAACAAAGATTAAAATGACCTACATGTTCATCCCATGAAACAAACACATCTATTGGATGCATAAGATTGGTTTAAAACCCTAATTGGACAAGAATAAGCCTAGGGAGAACGAAAATGACCTAAATATTAATCTAATGACACAAACACGCCTATTGGATGCACAAGATTGGTCAAAAACCCTAATTGGACTAGAATAAGCCTAGGCAGGACGAAAATGACTTAATGTTGATCTAATGACACAAATGAACTTATTGGATGCACAAGATTGGTTAAAAACCCTAATTGAAATAGAAAAAGCCTAGGGTGGACGAAAATGTCATAGATGTTAATTCAATTACAGAAGCACACCTATTGGATGCACATGATTAATTAGAAACCCTAATTGAACAAGAATAACCCTAAAGAGGACGAAAATAACCTAAATGTTTATCCATTGACACAAACACACCTATTGGATGCACAACATTGGTTAAAAAATATAATTGGACAAGAATAAGCATAGGGAGGACGAAAATGACCTTATTGTTAATCTAATGAAACATATGAACTTATTGGATGCATAAAAATGCTTAAAACCCCTAATTGCACTAGAATAAGCCTAAAGAGGATGAAAATAACCTAAATGTTAATGCAATGACACAAACACACCTATTGGATGCACAAGATTGGTTGAAAATCCTAATAGATCTAGAATAAGCCTAGAGAGGAAGAAAATGACCTAAATGTTAATCGAATGACACAAACACACCTATTGGATGCACAAGATTTGTTGAAAACACTAATAGAATAAGAATAAGCCTAGAGAAGAAGAAAATGACCTAAATGATAATCCAATGACACAAACATACCTACTACATGCACAAGATTGGTTAGAAACCCTAACTAGACAAGAATAAGCCTAGGGAGGATTAAAATAATCTAAATGTTAATCCAATGACACAAGATTGGTTAATAAGCCTAATCGAACTAGAATAAGCCTAAGGAAGACGAAAATGACCTGAATATTAATCTAGTGATACAAACACACCTATTCGATGCACAAGATTGGTTAAAAACCTTAATTGGTCAACAATAAGCTTAGGGAGCACCAAAATGACCGAAATGTTAATCCAATGACAAAAAACACCTATTGGATGCACAAGATTGGTGAAAAACACTAATTGGAAAAGAAAATGACAAAGGAGGACGCAAATGACCAAAATGTTAATCCCATGACACAAACATACCTATTGATGCATAAGATTGGTTAACAGCCCTAATTGGACAAGAATACGCCTATGGTGGACATAAAATGGCCGAAATGTTAATCCAATGACACAAATGAACTTATTGGATGCACAAGATTACATTAAAACCCTAACTGAGCTAGAAAATCCCTAAGGAAGACGAAAATGTCCTAAATGTTAATCCAATGACACAAACACGCCTATTGAATGCACAAGATAGGTTAAAAACCATAATTGGACTAGAATAAGCTAAGGGAGAACGAAAATGACCCCAACTTTAATCCAATGGCACACAACGCCTACTAGATGCACAAGATTGGTTAAAAACCGTAATTGGACAAGAATAAGCCTAGGGAGGATGCAAATGACGAATATGTTAATCCAATTACACAAATACACCAATTGGAGGCACAAGATTGGTTAAAATCCCTAAGTGGACAAGAATAAGCCAAGGGAGGATGCAAAGGATCTAAATATTCATCCAATGACACAAACATACCTATTGGAGGCACAAGATAGTTTAAAAACTTTAATTTCACAAGAATAAGCATAGGGAGGACGAAAATGAAATGAATAATAATCTAGTGATACATACACACCTATTCGATTTACAAGATTGGTTAAAACCCTTAATTGGTCAAGAATAAGCTTAGGGAGCACCAAAATGACCGAAATGTTAATCCAATGACACAAAACACATATTGGATGCACAAGATTGGGGAAAAACACTAATTGGAAAAGAAAATGAGTAAGGAGGACGCAAATGACAAAAATGTTAATCCCATAACACAAACACACCAATTGAATGCACAAGATTGGTTAAATACCCTAATTAGACAAGAATAAGCCTGTGGAGGACAATGACCTAAATGTTCATCTAATGACACAAACATCCCAATTGAATGCACAAGATTGGTTAAAAAACCTAATTAGACTAAAATAAGCCTAGGTATGACAAAATAACCTAAATGTTAATCTAATGACACAAATGAACTTATTGGATGCATAAGATTGGTTAAAAACCCTAGTTGGACTAGAATACGCCTAAGGAGGACAAGAATGACATAAATGTTAATCCAATGAAACAAACTCACCTATTTGATACACAAGATTGGTAAAATTTTCTTGTTGTACAACAATAAGCATTGAGAGGCCGAACATGACCTAAATGAAAAATCCATTAATTCAAATGAAATTATTTGACTAGAATAACCCTAAGGAGTATGAAAATGATCTAAATTTTAATCCAATGACACAAACACATGTTTTGGAAGCACAAGATTGGTAATAAAACTGTAATTAGACAAGTATAAGCCTAAGAAGGACGAATATGACCTAAACATTAATCAAATGACACAAATGAACTAATTGGATGTCAAAGATTGCTTAAAAACCCTAATTGGACTAGAATAAGCCTTAAGATGATGAAAATCACCTAATTGTTAATCCAATGACACAAACATACCTATTCAATGCATAAGATTGGTTAAAAACCCTAATTGGACAAAAATACGCCTATGGTGGACATAAAATGGTCGTAATGTTAATCCAATGACACAAATAAACGTATTGGATGCACAAGATTGCATTAAAACCCTAAATGAGCTAGAAAATCCATAAGGAACACGAAAATGACCTAAATGTTAATCCAATGACACAAACACGCCTATTGAATGCACAAGATAGGTTAAAAACCATAATAGGACTAGAATAAGCTTAGGGAGAACCAAAATGACCATAACTTTACTCCAATGACACACAACGCCTAGTGGATGCACAAGATTGGTTAAAATCCCTAAGTGGACAAGAATAAGCCAAGCGAGGACGAAAAGGACCTAAATGTTCATCCAATAACACAAACACACCTATTGGAGGCACAAGATTGTTTAAAAACTCTAATTTCACAAGAATAAGCATAGGGAGGACGAAAATGACCTTAATGTAAATCTAATGACATAAATGAACTTAATGCATGCATAAGTTTAATTAAAAACCCTAGTTGGACTAGAATAAGCCTAACAAGGATGAAAATGACCTAAATGTTCATCCAATGAAACAAACACACCTATTGGATGCACAACATTGGATATAAACCTTAATTGGACAAGAATAAGCCAAGGGAGGACCAAAATGACCTCAATGTTAATCTAATGACACAAACACACCTATTGGATGCACAAGATTGGTTAAAAACCTTAATTGGACAATAATAAGCGTTGGGAGCACGAAAATGACTGAAATGTTAATCCAATGACACAAAACACCTATTGGATGCACTAGATTTCTTAAGAACCCAAATCCAACTAGAGTAAGCCCAAGGAGGATTAAAATGACCTAAATGTTAATCTAATGAACAAACACACTTATTGGATGCACAAGATTGGTTAAAACTTTAATTTGACAAAAATGAGCGTAGGGAGGATTGAAATAACCTAAATGTTAATCCAATGACACAAACACACATATTGAATGCACAAGATTAGTTAAAAATCCTAATTGGACCAGAATAAGCCTATGGAGGACGAAAATAGCCTAAATGTTAATCCAATGACACAAATAAACTTGTTGGATGGACAAGATTGCTTAAAAACCCTAATTGGACAAGAATATGTCTAGGGAGGACGAAATTGACGTAAATATTAATCCAATGACACAAACACACCTATTGGATGTACAAGATTGGTTAAAAACCATAATTGGACAATAATAAGCATATGGAGCACAAAATGACTGAAATGTTAATCCAATGACACAAAACACCAATTGGATGCACAAGATTGGTTAAAAACCCTAATTGGACAAGAATAAGCCTAGGGAGGACGCAATCCAAAATGTTAATCCAATGATACAAACACACTAATTGGATGCACAAGATTTATTAAAAAGCCTAAGTGGAAAGGAATAAGCTTAGGGAGGACAAAAATGACTTAAATGGTAATCCAATTACATAAACACACGTAATGGATAGACATGATTGGTTAAAAACCCATATTGACCAAGAATAAGTCTAGGGGGGACGAAAAAGACCTATATGTTTATCCGATGACACAAACAGACCTATTAGATTCACAAGATTGGTTAAAAACCCAAATTGGACAACAATAAGCCTATGGACGAAAAAAATAACCTAAACGTACATCTAATGACAAGATTGGTTAACATTTAGGAAATTCTCGTCCTCCCTTAGGATATTCTTTTCTAATTATGGTTTTTAACCAATCTTGTGCATCCAATAAGTGCGTTTGGGTCATTGGATAAACATTTAGGTCATTTTCATCCTCCTTAGTGTTATTCTAGACCAATTAGGGTTTCTAAGCAATCTTGTGCATCCAATAAGTGTGTTTGTGTCATTCGATTAATATTTAGGTCATTTTCTTCCTCCGAAGGCTTATTCTAATCCGACTAGGGTTTAAAACAATCTTGTGTCCTACTATTTACATCTAGGTCATCTTTTTCCTCCCTAGGTTTTTTCTTGTCCAAGTAGGGCTTTCAACCAATCTTGTGCATCCAATAGCATGTTTATGTCATTGGATTAACATTTAGGTCATTTTCGTCCTCCCTAGGCTTATTCATGTCCAATTAGGGTTTTTAACAAATCTTGTGCATCCAATAAGTACATTTGTGTCATTCTATTAACATTTAGGTCAATTTCGTCTTCCCTACGTTTATTCTTAACCAATTAGGGCTTTCAACCAATCTTTTGCATCCAATAAGTGTGTTTCTTTCATGGAATTAACATTTACGTCATTTTTTACTTCCCTATGCTTATTCTCTTCCAATTAGGGTTTTCAATCAATCTTGTGTCATTGGATTTACATTTAGGTCACTTTCGACCTCCCTACACTTATTCTTGTCCAATTAGGGTTTTAAACCAACTTTGTGCATCCAATAGGTGTGTTTGTGTTATTGGATTTTCATTTATGTCATTTTTGTCTTCCCATGGCATATTCTAGTTCAATTAAGATTTTCAACCAATCTTGTGCATCAAATAGGTGTGTTTGTGTCATTCGATTAACATTTCGGTCATTTTCATCCTCCCTAGGTTTATTCTTGTCCAATTACAGTTTTTAAGCAATCTTGTGCATGCAACAAGATCATTTGTGTCATTCTTTTAACATTTAGCTCACCTCCGTCCTCCCTAGGTTTATTATTGTCCAATTAGGGTTTTCAACCAATCTTGTGCATCCAATAGGTGTGTTTGTGTTATTGGATTAACATTTAGATCATTTTTGTCTTGCCTAAGCTTATTCTAGTCCAAATAGGGTTTTTAAGCAATCTAGAAATTCCAATAAGTTCATTTGTGTCATTCTATTAACATTGAGGTCATTTATGTCCTCCCTAGGCTTATTCTTGTCCAAGTAGGGTTATTAATTAAACTTTTAGGTCATTTTCATCCTCCTTAGGGTTATTCTAGTCCAATTAGGTTTTTAAGCAATCTTGTACATCCATTAAGTTCATTTGTGTCATTGGATTAAGGTTTAGGTCATGTTCATCCTGTGTAGGCTTATTCTTGTCTAATTAGGGTTTTTAACCAATCTAGTGCATCCAATTGGTGTGTTTGTGTCATTAGATTAACATTTAGAAAATTCTCGTCCTCCCTTGGCTTATTCTTGTGCATCCAATAAGTGAGTTTGTGTCATTCGATTAACAATTAGGTCATTTTCATCCTCCCAAGGCTTATTCTAGTCCAACTAGGGTTTTAAGCAATCTTGTGCATCCAATACATTCATTTGTGTCATTCTACTAACATTTAGGTCATTTTCGTCCTCCCTCGGTTTATTCTTGTCCAATTAGGGTTTTCAACCAATGTTGGGCATTTAATAGGTGTGTTTCTGTCGTTGGATTAACTTTTAAGTCTTTTTCGACCTCCCTAGGCTTATTCTTGTCCAATTCGGGTTTTTAACAAATCTTGTGCATCCAATAGGTGTATTTGTGTCATTGGATTAACATTTAGGTCATTTTCATCCTTCCTAGACTTATTATTGTCAAATTAGTTTTTAAGCAATCTTGTGCATCCAATAAGTGTGTTTGTGTTATTGGATTAACTTTTAGGTCATTATCGTGTTGGACATAAGTCCCCCTGATCATGATTTTGACATAATTAACAAACATACAATGTTCATGCATCTTTTGACAAAACTAACAGTTTGAACTAAGTTGCATTTCAGGAAGAAACAAGCAAACACTATACATTTGGACACAAGCTTGGAACACAAGGAATCAAGCATAAAGTAGAGAATGTGTTGGACAAAGACGCAACTCTACTTAAGTGTCATTAGTGATTGTATTAATTAGTTATTAGACTTGTTAATATGATTTCATGCATAAGCATTTGCCAAGTTAAAATGAATTTTAAAATGAACTAAGTAACCAAATCGATTATCAAATCAATTGATACATCCATTGGGAAATCGATTGATTGACTCAGAATTGAAGTTGTCACTAAGCAAATCGATTCTTTAAAAGACCTTAGTGAAACCTGAAATCTGAGTGAAACTCAATCGATTGGACAATCGATTAATGCATCAATTGAGAAATCCATTTTGTGACTTACAGGGGCAAGCTAAAAACCTTGCAAATTGATTGGCAAATCGATTTCGAGTTTTCTTTTTCATCAGACTTGACCTCTATAATGAACCAATCGATTAAACAATCGATTGGGACATCAATTTATTAATCGATTTAGAAAGTCACAGAGACAACCATTTTCTAAGCCAAATCGATTGGGTAAAAGCTTTTTATAAGTCTGTACCTCTGTGATCAATCAAATCGATTGAGACATCAATTGAATTTTGTTTCTTAACTTGCAAGATGTAGACTAATCGATTGGCAAATCGATTGGGATATTGACATGTTTAATCATATATCAGAAACCAAGTTCCTAGTCGATTGGAAAATCAATGTTTTCTAAATAGCTAAGTCACTGTAACAATTCAAATCGATTAGTAAATTGATTGGAATAAAACAGTTGAATCATTGTGACAAAGCAAATCGATTGACGAATCGATTAGAGCAAAAATACTAGAGTCACTGTGATCAGTCCAATCGATTGACAAATCGATTGGAGTAATTGTTTTAGTTACAGACCAATTGCCAAATCGATTATGGTTGAATATCAGTCAACTGCATAATCGATTGTTTTGATCTCGTTGTTTGAACAAAACATCTCAAATCGATTACTCAATCGATGCTGATATGAACTTGTTTTTGTTTTCTGATTTGTGTATTAAAAGAATCGATTGGCAAATCCATTCATTCATATATGTTCAAGATTCAAGAAAAACAAGAAACACGATAATCGATTGGGAAATCGATTGGGGTGTTTTAAACCTTTATAAAATCGATTGGTAAATCGATTTGACTGTGTTTTTCTAAAACATATATAAGACGACTCAAATAAGTTTTTCTCAGAACTCAATAATCCAGAACCCATATCTTTTGACATAAGTCAGTTTTTTGAGAAAAACCTGTGATAACCTTTTGTACAACTTTGAATACACTTTTTCATAACCCAGAGATACTGAAAAAGTACTTTGTGAAAAAGGCTTGAAATCACACTGAACACTATCTTGGAAAATCCTTATTGTGTGTATTTCATCAATTGATTGAGTCGCACTTACTGTGGATCGTTGATCTTGTGTAATCTCTGTAAACAACCTTTTGTAAAGAAAGTCTGTAATAACCCAGTATTAAAACTAGTAACTATCTTCTTTGTTGAGAGGGCTCATCAAGAAGAAGTTTCACTGTGATCTTGGGAGAGTCTGCTGATTGACTTGAGGGATACAATTGTGAACAATAGAAGCAAGAGAGTTTAGTTTTTGGATAGATAGGCCGTGAGAGCTGGACAATCTGTAAAACACACTCTAGAAGATTCTATTGAAAGAAAGGCTGAAATCGAGTTGATTTCGGGACTGGACATAGGCTGTCATAATTGACGGCTGAACCAGTATAAATCTCTGTGTATCACCCTCTTATCCTTCCTCTTTTATTTCTATATTGTTTGTTTGATTAATCTTGAATGCATGTGATAGCAAAATTCTGATTTGTTTGATATTACTTGAATGGTTGAATTTGCATGTTTGCATCATGATTAATCTGTTGAACAATTATAGTATTTGTTACATTAGTTGTTAGACAATTCATGTAATTGTGAACCTTTTCTTAGAAACAATTCCTTGGGACCGAGATTGATCTTTAGTCTAATAAAATTGGTTTTTGTTAAACTGAGTAGTAATCTTGTGAACTTTTTAAAGACTATCATATACATTTTTAGGAAAGAGAAGTCATATATTTCCATCATATCGTACTCCATAGGCTTATTCGAGTCCAATTAGGTTTTTTAAGCAATCTTGTGCATCCAATAATTTCATTTGTTTCATTGGAATAACATTTAGGTCATTTGCGTCTTCCCTAGGCTCATTCTTGTCAAATTAGGGTTTTTATGCAATCTTGTTCATCCAATATGTTCATTTGCGTCATTAGATTATAATGTAGGTCATTTTCGTCTTCCCTATGCTTATTTTTGTTTCCCCAATTAGGATTTGTAACCAATCTTGTGCATCCAATTGGTGTGTTTGTGTCATTGGATTATCATTTAGGAAATTATCGTCCCCTCTAGGCTTATTTTTTTTCCAATTTGGGTATTTAACCAATCATGTGCATTCAATAGGTCCATTTGTGTCATTCGATTAACGTTTAGGTCATTTTCATCCTCTATAGGCTTATTCTTCTCCAATTAGGATTTTTAACCAATCTTGTGCATCCAATAGATGTGCTTGTGTCGTTTGATTAATATTTAGGTCATTTTCATCCTCCTTAGGCTTATTTTAGTCCAGTTAGGGTTTTTAACCAATCTTGTGCATCCAATAAGTTCATTTGGTTTATTTGATTAACATTTAGTTCATTTTCGTCCTCCCTAGGCTTATTCTTGTGCAATTAGGGTTTCTAGCCAATCTTTTTCATCCAATAGGTGTGTTTGTGTCATTGGATTAACATTTAGGTTATGTTCGTCCTTCTTAGTATTATTTTAGTCCAATTAGGATTTTTATGCATTCTTGTGCATCCAAAAGTTCATTTGTGTCATTCGATAAGCATTTAGGTCATTTTCGTCCTCCCAAGGCTTATTCTTGTTGAATTAGGGTTTTAAAGCAATATTGTGCATCCAATAAGTTCATTTGTGTCATTTGATTATAATTTAGGTCATTTTCGTCTTCCCGATCCTTACTTATTTCCAATTAGGGTTTTTAACCAATCTTGTGCATCTGATTGGTATGTTTGTGTCATTGGATTAACATTTAGGAAATTCTTCTCATCCCTTGGCTTATTCTTTTCCAATTATGATTTTTAACCAACCATGTGCATCCAATAAGTGTGTTTGTGTCATTCGATTAACATTTATGTCATTTTCGTCCTCCCAAGCCTTATGCTAGGCCAACTACGGTTTTAAGCAATCTTGTGTGTAACACCCCGATTTTCAATACGAGGGTGTATTTTTTTTTTCAAAACAAATTAAAATAAAACAGAGAAATAAATAAGTATACACCTTTTGGTAAATGTTTAAGTCAATATAATTGATACGCAGCGGAATAGTTCTCTTGCAATATGAATCCAAAGTATTTACACAACAACAAATGATACATGGAACCCATTCAAATAAGATGTCATACTGACAATATTAGTAAAGATACAGTTTTCCAGTTCAAAATAACGTAATCCAAAAGAAAGACATTTGTTCCTTCTATGTCATCCTAATCTGATCATTCTACAAAAAAAACTATAGCTATACACCCTGAGTGATCTCCACGCGCCCCGTAAGATCCTCCTAACATAGCTCCAGTCATGCATTCCCATCCATAGGGTACGAACCGGTAGGATTGTCCTGACTCTCATCGGAGGGCAAAGCCTAGATTTCCACAATAGTTGTAAAGGGTCACCAACTGAAATTAACAGTTAACACATAACATTTAAGTTTTTAAATGCACAAATAACCTTACAACTTAGCATGCACCTTAAAAGGGTTTTCCATATGCTAAAAGTTCATATAATACTTGCCAAATAAAAACGAAATCACAATAAAGTTCTCAATCCATCAAGTAATACATAACTGACCAAAACATTGATAAATCAATTGAGCAATCTATTATCTAACTCAAAATAAGAATTTCCACTAAGCCAATTGATTGGGAAATCGATTTCCTGAAGGTTTTTAGTGAAAACTGAACTCTGGGCTTAATTCAATCGATTGGGAAATTGATTTTGTGAATAACTGAGCCCCTGTATTAAAGCCAATCGATTTCCAAATCGATTTTGTCAAATTGGTTGAGCTCCTGTAACTCATTAAATCGATTGGCAAATCGATTTTATGAATGGCTTTTCACCAAATCGATTTGGGAATCGATTTCCCTGAATGTTTTTCTAGAACTTCATAAACTAACTCAATCACATTCACACACAACTCCAAAACATAACACTTAGCATTTTCAACACAATCACCACGACAACTTGAGTTTCGAAATAGTTTACAATCTATCATTCTTACGCATAATATCAACACATAACACTTGAATCAAACACACTTACACACAATTTCACAACATAACGCTTAACAGTTACAACGCAATACCCACACGGACAAGATGAACCAACAAATCACATGGATTCATCTCGACACGACAATCCCTACACGGACAAGATGAACTAACAAATCACATGGAATCACCTTGACGCGACAATCCCTACACAGACAAGATGAACCAACAAATCACATGGAATCATCTTGACGCGACAATCCCTACACAGACAAGATGAACCAACAAATCACATGGAATCATCTTGACGCGACAATCCCCACACGGGCAAGATGAACCAACAAATCACATGGAATCACCTTGACACGACAATCCCCGCAAGGATAAGATGAACCAACAAATCACATGGAATCATCTTGTGTCCCATGGACAAGATGAACCAACAAATCACATGGAATCATCTCGTGGCCCATGGATGAGATGAACCAACAAATCACATGGCATCATCTCAGTTACCACTATCACTATGAAATGCCTGAGCATACCCTGACTCTATCCACGACAATCGTTAATTAAATGTAGATATTAAAAGATTCCCCATTTTTAATACTCATTTGACTTAAACGACTCTCACAACAAACATTAAGTAAACAAGACATTAAGAGATTCCCCATTCTTAATACTCATTTAACTTAAACGCTTTTCAAAACAAACATTAAGTAAACCGAAATATTAAGAGATTCCCCATTCTTAATACTCTTTTAACTTAAACAATTTTCACAAAACACACTTTAAGTAAACAAGACATTAAGAGATTCCCCATTCTTAATACTCATTTAACTTAAACGATTTTCACAAACACACATTAAGTAAACAATACATTAAGAGATTCCCCATTCTTAATACTCGTTTAACTCTAATGGTTTTCAAATTCCACACAGAAACCTATTATCAAATCCAATCCACAACTCACACCAAAACACATCAATTCATTTCTCCACAAAATCCAACATACACATATCAAATTTCACAAGCATCAATTATGAATACATCAAATACGATGAATACAATCAACACAACATAATATTCAAACACGTCAAATTTCATTTACTTAGAACCATACACAAATGAGTTAAATTAATTTTCCACGAAACATCCATCAATATCGCCAAAACCTAACTCTAAGATTTTACCCATAAAAGCATTAGATTCATTTTCCCCAAATCAACACTTTAACCCTAACAAAATTCTTTTCCACACAACCACAGATAAGTCCCTAAATGCAAACTAAAAGTTTGGAAGGAGCCCTTACCTTCACGTTAGCTTTCACATGCGATTACGGTACCGCGAGTAAATCTAGTAAAATCTCCGCTCGCAATGTCGCTTCCAAAGTTGGTTCCCTAGCATCGTAGTGTAGTAGTGAGCAACTTTCCCTTCTATCTCTTTGCAAAACGAAGCTTAGATCTAGATGAAACCGGGAGGTTTGTGTTTGACGGTTTTGAAATCCCTAACTCCATTTTCGAATCCGAGAAAGAGGAAGGAGCTAGAAATTTGTTCTTACTCACCCACAATTCCTTGGGTTACTATTCTTGAACAAAAGGAAGCAGCGAAAATGAAGATGGAAGAAATGGTGGGAAGTCATGCGAGGTAGAGGAAGAAGATGGATTTTGCTTTCTTTCTTTCCTTTCCTTATCCTTTCTTCCTTTTTCCTTCCTTTTTCTTTCTTTTCTTTCTATTTCCTTCCACACAAATATATATATATATATATATATATATATATTAATCACTTTTAACAAATATCTCCAAATATCTAGATATTTATTAAAATTACCATTTCACATTAAATTCTTCGTAAAGGATTCACCGCAATTAATTTAATTTATTTATCGACGAGTAAATTTAATCGGGGTATCAAATATATTTTTGGGCATTTAAACTCCGAGTTCAATACCCAAAATACACTAAAATACATAAAGTGTAATTTAAAATTATGGGTCTTACATTACTACCCCTCTAAAATTAGTTTCGTCCTCGAAACAATGCGTCGATAAATAACTTTGGGTGTTGTTCTCTCATCTTGCTTTCCAGTTCCCAAGTCGCATCTCTAGTAATTTGGTTCCAAATCACCTTGACCAACGAAACATCCTTGGTCCTCAATCGCTTAATCTTCCTGTCTTTAATCCTCACAGGTGGTACTTTGAATGACAGGTTATCCTTCAGGTGAATCGTGTCTGATTCGATTACATGAGATGGATCTGCAAGATATTTCCTCAACTATGACACATGAAACACGTCATGAATATTGGATAGTATCGGAGGCAATGCAATTCAATAAGCAATAGGCCCAATTCGTGCAGAAATCTGATATGGTCCAATGAATTTCGGAGTCAACTTATTTGATTTCAATGCTCTACCAATTCTAGTAGTAGGTGTGACCCTCATAAATACATGGTCACCCTGTTCGAATTCTAAAAGTCTGCGACGCTGGTCCGTGTAACTTTTCTAACAATCTTGTGAAGTTTTCATTTTCTCCTTGATCTTCTTTACCTTAGCCGTGATCTGTTGCACCATTACTGGTCTAACAATCATATTTTCATCGTCCTTATACCAACACAAGGGCGTTTGACACTTGCGCCCATATAAGGCCTCATATGGTGCCATTCCAATACTTGCGTGGAAACTATTGTTGTAGGTGAACTCAATCAACAGAAGTACATCATCCCAACTTCCTCTATCATCTAATACACATGCTCTCAACAGATCTTCCAGGGACTGATTCGTCCTTTCAGTCTGTCCGTCCGTTTGTGGATGGTAAGCTGAACTCAATTGTAGTTTCGTTCCCAACGCTTCGTGCAATGCTCCCCAAAAATGTGATGTGAACTTTGGATCACGGTCTGATACAATACTTGGTGGTACCCCGTGTGACCTCACAATTTCAGCAATGTAGATCTCTGTTAGCTGATCTACCTTATAGGTGGTCTTTACTGGCAAAAAGTGTGCGGATTTAGTCACTCGATCCACTATCACCCATATAGAATCATTCTTTCTCCTTGTTTTAGGCAATCCATTTATGAAATCCATGGAAGTGTTTTCCCACTTCCATTCGGGTATATCTAAAGGTTGCAACATCCCAGCAGGTCGCTGATGTTCCACCTTCGCTTTTTGACAAGTTAGACAAGTCGATACATACTCCGTCACATGTCTCTTCATTTCGGGCCACCAATAATTCTGCCTCAAATCCTTATACATCTTTGTTGCTCCAGGATGAATACTCAACTTACTCTTATGAGCCTCTTCTAAAATCGCTTTCCTCATATCTATAATTTATGGTACACAAATCCTACCATTACATCGCATAATATTATCTGATCCAATCTTAAACTCAATTGTCTTCCCTTGCACTATTAGGTTCCTCTTCTCTTGGATTATGACGTCATCTTGAGAATTTGCAATGTCTTCAAGTAGTTCGCTCGAAATCTTAATCATTCCGAATTTCAAAATTCCCGGTGCAAATTCTACGTTCAAGTGTAGGTCTCTAAAAGCTTCCCATAACTCTTGTTGCCTAGCCATAATTTTTGAAGACACCGATACACTTCTTCTACTCAACGCATCAGCCACTACATTGGCCTTCCCTGGGTGGTACTGCAGTGTGAAATCAAAATCCTTAAGAGTCTCCATCCATCGTCTCTGGCGCATGTTCAATTCCTTCTAATCAAACAAGTATTTCAAACTTTTATGGTCACTGAACACCGTGAACGTGCACCCATATAAATAGTGCCTCCAGATCTTCAATGCAAAAACAACAGCAGCAAGCTCCAAATCATGAGTAGGATAGTTCCTCTCATGAATCTTCAATTGCCTAGAGGCATAAGCTACAGCTTTCTTGTGTTGCATCAGAACACATCTCAACCCTTGGTGAGATGCATCACAATAAACTTCATAGGGTTCATCTGATTGCGGTAACACCAATATTGGTGAGGTCGTCAATTTTCTCTTTAGTAACTGAAAATTTTCCTCACACTTCACCGTCCATGCGAACGGTTGATCTTTTCTGGTAAGTTGTGTCAATGGAGTCACAATCTTGGCAAAACCTTCAATAAATCTCCTATAGTACCCTGCCAGTCCTACGAAACTTCGTATGTCAGTGACAGTCTGAGGTTGTTTCCAAGCAAGAACCGCCTCAATCTTAGCCGGATCTACAGCGATTCCTTCCTTGGTTATCACATGTCCTAAGGAATTCACTTTTTCTAGACAAAATTCACACTTTAACAGATTGGCATATAATTGCTTCTCGCGTAAAATCTCAAGAACTTGACGTAAATGTTCTCCATGCTCTTCTTTAGTTCTTGAATAAATCAATATATCATCAATAAACACCACAACAAATTTATCAAGAAATGAATTAAAGATTCTGTTCATGTAGTCCATTAAAAATTTTGATGCATTGGTAACTCCAAAAGGCATAACCAGATATTCATAATGTCCATAACGTGTTCTAAAAGCAGTTTTCTGAATATCTCCTTCCCTTACTCGAATCTGATGGTAGCCCGACTCCAAGTCAATCTTCGAGAATATCGCAGCCCCTCTCAATTGATCCATTAAATCATCAATGCATGGCAAAGGATAACGATTCTTAATAGTTGCCTTATTAAGCTGTCTATAATCCACACATAAACGCGAGCTTCCGTCCTTCTTCTTAACTAGTAAAACTGGAGCTCCCCATGGCGATACACTTGGTCTAATAAATTTCTTCTTCAACAAATCTTCAATTTGGCCTTTGAGCTCATTTAATTCCAATGGTGACATTCGGTACAGCGCAATCGAAATTGGTCCCGTTCTTGGGTGCAAATCAATGAAAAATTCCACTTCTCTTACTGGTGGCAATCCTGGAATTTCCGTTGGAAATACATCCCGGTACTCATTGACAAGTGTCACATCTTCTATGTTCACATTTATCTTTGCCTCCACATTAGCTAGAGACAAAAACTCATGAGTCCCTTCACTTAGCGACACTCGGAGTTTGTTAGCGGCTAAATACTTAACAACTCCTGGTTCGGGGAAAAGAACCAATTTACGAGCACAATCCAAGATCACATAATGGTAAGACATCCAATCCATACCGAGAATGACCTCGAGTGATTGTAGAGGTAAACAAATCAAATTAACCAAGAAATCCCTATTATGAATAGTTATTTGACAATGTAAACATGCAGAATTTATTGTCAAAGTCTTAGCAGGGGTGGTAATAACCAAATCAAAAGGTAAAGCAGACAAAGATAACTTCAAATGATTCACACAATCCGTAGCAATGAAGGAATGGGTTGCCCCCGAATCAAAAAGTATCGTTAAAGTGTTACCTGCAATCTCACAGTCCCGTTGAATCAGATTGTTAGATGGATTCCCATCTTCAGCACTCACACAATAAATGCGTCCTCTAGCTATAGGACGAGTTGCCCTGGTTACATTCACAACTGGTTCCACCTTCAGAGTTGTGCAATCCCTTGCAAAGTGCCCTAGCTTCTGGCAATTATGCCACGTCGGTCCTTTAGAGGTACAATCATTAGCGTAATTTCCCTCTTCCCCACATCGGAAACATCGAACCACTCGTCCCAATTGTCTCCCGAAATTCTGGTTCCCTGGGTGATTCTGCCCACCGTTGTTATTCTGTGGTCGAGTATAAGGTCTAGCAACTTGTTTACTCTTGTTGTTCTGATAATTCACCCGACTAGGCCCTCCTGCACTAAAATTCCCTCCTTAGTTAGGCCTCTTATTCTTCATATCCTCAACTTCCCTACATTTTTCCACAAGAACTTGGAAACGTTGAATTCCCAAGGGCAGAACAGAGTCTTGAGTCTCACACATTAGCCCGTCTTGGAAACGATGACACTTGAATGGTTCATCAATCTCTTCACGGAAAAACCTGAAATGTCTCTATAGCAATTCAAACTTAGCAGCATATTCACCCACGATCATGTTCCCCTAATGCAATTTCAGGAAATCATCACCCAGTTTAGTCCTGGTACTCATCGGGAAGTATTTGTCTAAAAACTTCCTTTTGAATGATTCCCAGTTCACCTCCTCGTGAGTTGATCTCATCAACAATCTTGCACTCCTCCACCAGTACTCAACATCCCCTAATAGCATATAAGTGGCATAGTTGACCTTCACTCCCGCCTGGCAGTTAATCATTTCGAAGATCTTCTCCACTTCTTGGATTCATTGATCCTCTCTCTCTAAATTTTCATCTCCCTTAAACTTGGGAGGGTTGTAACGGCAAAAGTCTTATAATCCTCTTGACTCTGCAGCACGGATCTCTCTTTCCCTCTTTTCAAGATCACGTTGAGTCTTGGCAGCAGTCTGTGCAGCAACAGAAGTAGCCATGTTATTCATGGCCTCTGTCATTCGATCATCCCTATTAGCATTGTCTCTCAAAGCGTCATTCCTTCTTGGCGGCATGGTTTTCCTATAAAACCATCATCAAGTAGAGTCTTAACACTACTTCAAATAATTCTGAAATTAGCTTCCGACCACATCAACACATAATAATTATTTTGGACTTGAAAACTCAAACCACCTAAACCGACGCATGATCAGATAACAACTCCCAACCTACAGGTTGACCTACAATCTATAGCCAAAGGTTCCACAGCCCCCAAAGAAAACCAAACCAAAGCTCTGATACTACAATGTAACACCCCGATTTTCAAAGTGAGGGTGTATTTTTTTTTCAAAACAAATTAAAATAAAACAAAGAAATAAATAAGTATACACCTTTTGATAAATGTTTAAGTCAATATAATTGATACGCAGCGGAATAGTTCTCTTGCAATATGAATCCAAAGTATTTACACAACAACAAATGATACATGGAACCCATTCAAATAAGATGTCATACTTATTCTTTTGCATCCAATAAGTTCATTTGTGTCATTGGAATAACATTTAGGTCATTTGTGTCCTCCCTATACTTATTCTTGTAGAATTATGGTTTTCAAGCATTATTGTACATCCAACAGGTTGATTTACGTCATTAGATAATAACTTAGGTTATTTTCGTCTTCCCTATGATTATTTTTTTCCAATTACAGTTTGTAACCAATCTGCTGCTTCCAATAGGTGTGTTTGTGTCATTGGATTAGCATTTTTGAAATTTTCGTCATCCCTAGGCTTATTCATATCTAATTAGGGTTTTCAACCAATAATGTGCATCCAATAGGTGCATTTGGGTCAATAGATAAACATTTAGATCATTTCTGTTCTCCTTAGTCTTATTCTAGTACAATTAGGGTTTTTAAGCAATCTTGCGCTTCCAATAAGTGTGTTTGTGTCATTCAATTAACATTTATGTCATTTGCGTCCTCCCTTGGCATATTCTAGTCCAATTAGGGTTTTCAAGCAAACTTGTGCATTCAATAAGTTCATTTGTGTTATTCTATTAACATTTAGGTCATTTTCGTCCTCCCTAGGTTTATTCTGGTCCAATTGGGGTTTCCGACCAATCTTGTGCATCCAATAGGTGTGTTTATGTCGTTGTATTTACATTTAGGTCATTTTCGTCCTCCTTAGGCTTATTCTTGTCCAATTAGGGTTTTTCAGCAATCCCTTGCATCCCAAAAGTTCATTAGTGTCCTTGTATTAACATTTACAACATCTTTGTCCTCCTTAGGTTTATTCTTGTCCATTTAGCGTGTTCAACCAATCTTGTGCATCAAATAGGTGTATTTGTGTTATTGGATAAACATTTAGGTCATTTTCGACCTCCCTAGGCTTATTCTTGCCCAATTCCGGTTTTTAACCAATCTTGTGCATCCAATAGGTGTGTTTGTGTCATTGGATTAAAATTTAGGTCATTTTCTTCCTCCTTAGACTTATTCTTGTCCAATTAGGTGTTTTAACAAATCTTGTGCATCCAATAGGTGTGTTTATGTCATTGGATTAAAATTTAGGTCATCATTAACCTTCCTAGGCATATTCTTGTCCAATTAGGGTTTTAAACCAATCTTGTGCTTCAAATAGTTGTGTTTGTGTTGTTCGATTAAAATTTAGGACATTTTAATCCTCCTTTGGGTTTTTATGCAATCTTGTGCATCCAATAAGTTCTTTTGTGTCATTGGGTTAACATTTGGGTCATATTCGTCCTCCCTAGGCTTATTCTTGTCCAATTTGGGTTTTTAAGCAATCTTGTGCATATAACAGGTGTGTTTGTGTCATTGGATTAACAATTAGGTCATTTTCATCCTCCTTATGGTTATTCTAGTCCAATTAGGTTTTTGAGCAATCTTGAGCATCCAATAAGTTCAATTGTGTCATTGGATTAACATTTATGTTGTTTTCTTCCTCCATAGACTTATTCTTGTCCAATTAGGATTTTTAACCAATCTTGTGCATCCAATTGGTGTGTTAGTGTCATTAGATTAACATTTAGGTCATTTTCATCCTCCTTAGGCTTATTCTAGTCGAATTAGGGTTTTTAAGCAATCTTGTGTATCCAATAAGCTTATTCTAGCCAATGACACAAACACACGTAATGGATGCACATGATTGGTTAAAAAACCATATTGAACAAGAATAAGCCTAGGGGGGACGAAAATGACCTATATGTTCATCCGATGACACAAACACACCTATTAGATGCACAAGATTGGTTAAAAACCCCAAATTGGACAAGAATAAGCCTATGGACGACAAAAATAACCTAAACGTACATCTAATAACACAATCACACCAATTGGATGCACAAGATTGGTTAACATTTAGGAAATTCTCGTCCTCCCTTGGCTTATTCTTTTCTAATTATGGTTTTTAACCAATCTTGTGCATCCAATAGGTGCGTTTGGGTCATTGGATAAACATTTAGGTCATTTTCGTCCTCCTTAGTGTTATTCTAGTCCAATTAGGGTTTCTAAGCAATCTTGTGCATCCAATAAGTATGTTTGTGTCATTCGATTAATATTTAGGTCATTTTCTTCCTCTGAAGGCTTATTCTAATCCAACTAGGGTTTAAAACAATCTTGTGTCCTACTATTTACATCTAGGTCATCTTTTTCCTCCCTAGGTTTTTTCTTGTCCAAGTATGGCTTTCAACCAATCTTGTGCATCCAATAGCACGTTTATGTCATTGGATTAATATTTAGGTCATTTTGTCCTAGCAATGCTGATTGTTGTCCAATTAGGATTTTTGACCAATCTTGTGCATCCAATTGGTGTTTTAGGGTCATTGTATTAATATTTAGGTCATTTTCATCCTATTTTGGCTTATTCTAGTCCAATTGGGATTTTAAAGCAATCTTGTGCATCAAATACGTTCATTGGTTTCATTAGATTCATATTTAGGTTATTTTCGTCCTCCCTAGACTTATTCCTGTCCTACTAGGATTTTTAATTAATCTTCTACATCCAAAAAGTTCATTTGTGACATTAGATTATTATTTAGGTCATTAGATTAATATTTAGGAAATATTCGTACTCCCTAGGTTTATTCTTTTCCAATTAGGATTTTTAACCAATCTTGTGAATCCAATAGGTACTTCTGTGTCATTGAATAAACATTTAAGTCATTTTCCTTCTCCGTAGTGTTAATCTAGACCAATAAGGATTTTTAACCAATCTTATGCGTCCAAAAAGTGTGTTTGTGTCATTCATTTAACATTTAGGTCATATTCATCCTCCCTAGGCTTATTCTAGTCCAATCAGGATTTCTAATCAATCTTTTGCATCCAATAAGTTCATTTGTGATATTCTATTAACATTAAGGTCATTTTCGTCCTCCCTAGGTTTATTCTTGTCTAATTAGGGTTTTCAACCAATCATATGCATCCAATAGGTGGGTTTGCATCATTGGATTAAAATTTAGGTCATGTTCGTCCTCCCTAGACTTATTCTAGTCCAATTAGGGTTTGAAAGAAATCTTGTGCCTCTAATAGGTATGTTTATTTCATTGGATTAATATTCAGGTTATTTTTATCCTCCTTTGGCTTACTCTAGTTCAATCATGGTTTTTAAGCAATCTTGTGCGTCCAATAAGTAAATTTGCATCATTCTATTAACATTTAGGTCATTTTCCTCCTCCCTAGGTTTATTATTGTTCATTTAGGATTTACAACCAATCTTGATCATCCAATAGGTGCGTTTGTGTCATTAGATAAACATTTTTAAGTCATTTTCGTCCTCTTTAAGCTTATTCTAGTCCAATTAGGTTTTTTAGGCAATCTTGTGCATCCCATAAGTGTGATTGTGTCATTCGATTAACATTTTAGTCATTTTCGTTCTCCCTAGGCTTATTCTTGTCGAATTAAGATTTTTATACAATCTTGTAAATCCAATAGGTGTGTTTGTGTCATTGGATTAACAATTAGGTCATTTTCATCCCCCTTAGGCTTATTCTGGTCCAATTCAGGTTTTTAAGCAATCCGTTCATTTGTGTCATTGGATTAACATTTAAGTTTATTCTTCCCTATGCTTATTCTTGTTCAATTGGGGTTTTTCACCAATCTTATTCATCCAATTGGCGTGTTTGTGTCAATGAATTAACATTTAGGAAATTTTCGTCCTCCCTAAGCTTATCCTTGTCGAATTGGGGTTTTTAACCTTTCTTGGGAATCGAATAGGTTCGGTTGTGTCGTTGGATTAACATTTAGGTCATTTCCGTCCTCCCTAGGCTTATTCTTGTCCAACTAGGGTTTGTAACCAATCTTGTGCATCCAATAGGTGTGTAAGTGTCATTGGATTAACATTTAGGAAATTTTAATCCTCCTTTGGCTTATTCTAGTCCAATTAGGGTTTTTATGCAATCTTATGCATCCAATAAGTTCTTTAGTGTCATTGGGTTAACATTTAGGTCATTTTTGTCCTCCCTAGGCTTATTCTTGTCCAATTTGGGTTTTTAAGCAATCTTATGCATCCAATAGGTGTGTTTGTGTCATTGGATTAACATTTAGGTCATTTTCATCCTCCTTATGGTTATTCTAGTCCAATTAGGTTTTTGAGCAATCTTGAGCATCCAATAAGTTCAATTGTGTCATTGGATTAACATTTAGGTTGTTTTCTTCCTCCATAGACTTATTCTTGTCGAATTATGGTTTTTAACCAATCTTGTGCATCCAACTGGTGTGTTAGTGTCATTAGATTCACATTTAGTTCATTTTCATCCTCCTTAGGCTTATTCTAGTCGAATTAGGGTTTTTAAGCAATCTTGTGTATCCAATAAGTTTATTTTTGTCATTGGATTAAGATTTAGGTCATTTTCGTCCTCCTTATGCTTATTCTTGTCAAATTGAGATTTTTAACCAATCTTGTGCATCCATTTGGTGTGTTTGTGTCATTGGATTAACATTTAAATCATTTTCTTCCTCCCGAGGCTTATTCAAGGCCAATTTGGGTATTAAGTAATCTTGTACATCCAATAGGCGATTTTGTGTCGTTGGATTAACATTTAGGAAATTTTCGATATCCCTAGGTTTTTTCTTTTCCAATTAGGGTTTCCAACCAATCTTGTGCATCAAATGGGTGTGTTTGTGTCATTCGAAGAATATTTAGGTCGTTTTCATCCTTCCTAAGCTTATTCTGTCCAATTAGGGTTTTTAACCAATCTTGTACATCCAATAGGTGTGTTTGTGTCATTAGATTAACATTTATGTCATTTTTGTTATCCGTAGGCTTATTTTTGTCCCATAAAGGTTTTTAACCAATCTTGTGCATCCAATAGGTGTGTTTGTGTCATTGAATTAACATTTAGGTCATTTTCGTCTTCCCTGGGCTTATTCTAATCCAATTAGGGTTTTTAAGCAATGTTGCGCATCCAATAAGAGTGTTTGTGAAATTGGATTAACATTTAGGTCATCTTCATCCTCCTTGGGCTTATTGTAATCGAATTAGGGTTTTTAAGCAATCTTGTGCATCCAATAAGTTCTTTTGTGTCATTGGATTAACATTTAGGTCATTTTTAATCTCCCAAGGCTTATTCTTGTCCAATTAATGTTTTCATCCTCCTAAGGCTTATTCGATTATTCGAGTCCAATTAATGTTTTTTAAGCAATCTTGTGCATCCAATAAGTTAATTTGTGTCATTGGATTAGCATTTCGGTCATTTTTGTCATCCTTTTGCTTATTCTGGTCCAATTTGTTTTTTAAGCAATCTTGTACATCCAATAAGTTCATTTGTGTCATAAGATTAACATTTAGGTTATTTTCGTCTTCCAAAGGCTTATTCTTGTCCAATTAGGGTTTTTAACCAATCTTGTGCATCCAATTGGCGTGTTTGTGTCATTGGACTTACATTAAGGTCATTGTCATCCTCTTTAGGCTTATTCTAATCTAATTTCTATTTTAAGCAATGTTGTGGAATAGGAATGAGGTCATTTTTCTCCTAGCAATGCTGATTCTTGTCCAATTAAGGTTTTAGACCAATCTTGTGCATCCAATTGGTGTGTTAGGGTCATTGGATTAATATTTAGGTCATTTTCATCCTATTCTGGGTTATTCTAGTTCAATTGGGATTTTAAAGCAATCTTGTGCATCCAATACGTTCATTTAATTCATTAGATTCATATTTAGGTTATTTTCGTCCTCCCTAGACTTATTCCTGTCCTATTAGGGTTTTTAAGTAATCTTCTGCATCCAATAAGTTCATATGTGACATTAGCTTATTATTTAGGTCATTGGATTAATATTTAGGAAATATTTGTACACCCTAGGTTAGTCTTTTCCAATTAGGATTTTTAACCAATCTTGTGAATCCAATAGGTACTTCTGTGTCATTGAATAAACATTTAAATCATTTTCGTTCTCCTTAGTGTTAATCTAGACCAATAAAGATTTTTAACCAATCTTATGCTTCCAATAAGTGTGTTTGTGTCATTCATTTAACATTTAGGTCATATTCGTCCTCCGTAGGCTTATTCTAGTCCAATTAGGATTTTTAACCAATCTTGTGCATCCAATAAGTTCATTTGTGATATTCTATTAACATTAAGGTCATTTTCGTCCTCCCTAGGTTTATTCTTGTCTAATTAGGGTTTTCAACCGATCATATGCATCCAATAGGTAGGTTTGCATCATTGGATAAACATTTTAGGTCATTTTAATCCTCCTTAGGCTTATTCTGGTCCAATTCGGGTTTTTAATCAATCTTGTGCATCCAATTAGTTCATTTGTGTCATTGGATTAACATTTAAGTTTATTCTTCCCTATGCTTATTCTTATTCAATTAGGGTTTTTAACCAATCTTGTGCATTCAATTGGCGTGTTTGTGTCATTGGATTAACATTTAGGAAATTTTCGCCCTCCCTAGACTTATTCTTGTCGAATTGTGATTTTTAACCTATCTTGGGAATCCAATAGGTTTGTTTGTGTCATTGGACTAACATTTAGGTCATTTTCGTCCTCCCTAGGTTTATTCTTGTCCAATTACGGTTTTTTACCAATCTTGTGCATCCAATAGGTGTGTTTTTGTCATTGGATTAACATTTAGATCATTTTCGTCCTCCCTAGGTTTATTCTTGTCCAATTAAGGTTTTTAACCAATCTTGTGCATAGAATAGATGTGTTTATGTCATTGGATTAACATTTAGGTTATTTTCGTCATCCCAAACCTTATTCTGGTCCAATTAGGGTTTTTATGCAATCTTTTGTGTCATTGGATTAACATTTAGGTCATTTTGATCCTCCTTAGGCTTATTCTAGTCCAATCTGGATTTTTAAGCAAACATGTGCAACCAATAAGTTCATTTGTGTCATTCGATTAATATTTAGGTCATCTTTTTCCTCCCTCGGGTTATTCTTGTCCAATTAGGGTTTTTATGCAATCTTGTGTATCCAATAGGTGTGTTTGTGTCATTGGATTAACATTTAGGTCATTTTCGTCCTCCCTAGGCTTGTTCTTGTCTAATTATGGTTTTTAACCAATCTTATGTATCCAATTGCTGTGTTTGTGTCATTGGATTAACATTTACGTTACCTTCATCCTCCTTAGGCTTATTTCTAGTCCAATAAGGGCTTTTTAGAAAACTTGTACATCCAATAGGGGTTTTGTGTGATTGAATTTACATTTAGGTCATTTTCCTCTTCCTTAGGCTTATTCTACTCCAATTTGGGTTTTTAAGTAATCTTGTGCATTCAATAAGTTCATTTGTGTCGTTGCATAAACATTTAGGTCATTTTCATCCTCCCTAGACTTATTCTTGTCCAACTAGGGTTTGTAACCAATCTTGTGCATCCAATAGGTGTGTAAGTGTCATTGGATTAACATTTAAGTCATTTTCATCCTCCTTATGCTTATTCTTGTCCAATTACTGTTTTTAAGCAAACTTGTGCATCCGATAAGTTTACTAGTTTCATTGGATTAACATTTAGGTCATTCTCATCCTCCCAAGGCTTATTCTTGTCCAATTAGGGTTTTTAAGCAATCTTGTGCATCCAATAGGTGTGTTTGCATCATTGGAGTAACATTTAGATCATCTTCATCCCCCATAGGCTTATTCTAGTTCAAATAGGATGTTTAAGCTATCTTGTGCGTCCAATAAGTTCGTTTGTGTGGTTGGATTAACATTTAGGTCATTTTGATCAGCCCTAGGCTTCTTCTTGTACAATTAGGGTTTTTAAACAATCTTGTGCATTTTAATAGGTGTGTTTGTGTCATTGGATTAACATTTAGGTCATTTTCATCCTCCCTAAGCTTATTCTTGTCCAATTAGGGTTTTTAACCAATCTTGTGCATCCAATTGTTGTGTTTGTGTCATTGGATTAACATATATGTCATTTTCATCCTCCTTAGGTTTATTCTAGTCCAATTAGGGTTTTTAAACAATCTTGTGCGTCAAATAAGTTCATTTGTGTCATTGGATTAACATTTAGGTCATTTTCGCCCTCCCTAAGCTTATTCATGTCTAATTAGAGTTTTTAAGAAATCTTGTGCATCCAATAGGAATGTTTGTGTCATTGGATTAACATTTAAGACATTTTCATCATTCCTAGACTTATACTAATCCAATTAGGGTCTTTACGCAATATGGTGCATCCAATAAGTTCGTTTGTGTCATTGGATTAACATTTAGGTCATTTTTGTCCTCCTTGGGCTTATTCTTGTCGAATAAGGGTTTTCAAGCAATCTTGTGCATCGAAGAAGTTCATTTGTGTCAGTAGATTATAATTTAGGTCATTTTCATGTTCCTTGTGCTGATTTTTGTCCAATTAGGATATTTAACCAATCTTGTGCATCCAATTGGTGTGTTTGTGTCATTGGATTAACATTTAGGAAATTTTCGTCCTCCCTAGGCTTATTCCTTTCCAATTAGGGTTTTTAACCAATGTTGTGCATCCAATAAGTGTGTTTGTGTCATTCGATAAACATTTATGTCATTTTTGTCCTCCTTAAGCTTATTCTAGTCCAATTACGGCTTTTAAGCAATCTTGTGCATCGAATTACGGTTTTCAACCAATCTTTTGCATCTAATAGGTCTGTTTGTGTCATTGGATTAACATTTAGGAAATTTTTTTCCTCCCTAGTATTATTGTTTACTAATTAGGTTTTTAACCAATCTTTTGCATCCAATAGGTGCATTTGTGTAATTAGTTAAACTTTTAGGTCATTTTCAGCCTGCTTAAGCTTATTCTTGTCCAATTAGGATTTTTAAGCAATCTTGTGCATCTAATAAGTTCATTTGTGTCATTGGATGATCATTTTGGCCATATTCTTCCTCCCTTCGCCTATTCTTGTAGAATTAGGGTTTTTAAGCAATATTGTGCATCCAATAAGTTCATTTGTGTTATTCTCTTAACATTTAGGTCATTTTCGTCCTACCTAGGTTTATTCTTGTCCAATTATGGATTTTAACCAATCTTGTGCATCTAACAGGAATGATTGTGTAATTAGATTCACTTTTAGGTCATTTTCGTCCTACCTTGGCTTATTCTTGTCCAATTAGGGTATTTAAGAAATTTTGTGAATCCAATAAGTTCATTCGAATCATTCTATTAACATTTAGGTCATCTCCTTCCTCCTTCGGTTTATTCTTGTCCAAATAAGGTTTTCAACCAATCTTGTGCATCCAATAGGTGTGTTCGTGTCATTGGATTAACATTTAGGTCATTTTCGTCCTCCGTAGGCTTTTTCTAGTCCAATTAGGGTTTTTAAGCAATCTTGTGCATCCAATAAGTTTATTTGTGTCATTCTATTTACATTTAGGTCATTTTCGTCCTCCCTAAATTTATTCTTGTCCAATTTGGATTTTAACCATTCAGGTGCATCCAATAGGTGTGTTTGTGTGATTCGATTTACCTTTAGGTTATTTTCGACCTCCCTAGGCTTATTCTTAGTTCAATTAGGATTATTATCCAATCTTGTGCATCCAACAGGTGTGTTTGTGTCATTGGATTAAAATTTAGGTAACTTTCGTCCTTCATAGGCTTATTCTTGTAAGATTAGGGTTTTTAAGAAATCTTGTGCATCCAATTGGTGTGTTTGTGTCATTGGATTAACATTTAGGTCATTTTCATCCTTCCTAGGCTTATTCTTGTCTAATTAGGGTTTTTAATCAAACTTGTGCATCCAATAGGTGTGTTTGTGTCATTGGATTAACATTTAGGTCATTTTCATCCTCCCTAGGCTTAATCTAGTCCAATTAGGGTTTCTAAGCAATTTTGTGCATCCAATAAGTTCATTTGTGTCATTCTATTAATATTTACCTCATTTTCGTCCTCCCTAGGCTTATTCATGTCCAATTAGGGTTTTAAATCAATCTTGTACATCCAATAGGTGTGTTTGAATCATTGGATTAACATTTAGGACATTTTGATCCTCCTTAGGCTTATTCTAGTCCAATTAGGTTTTTAAGCAATCTTGTGCATACAATAAGTTCATTTGTGTCATTGGTTTAACATTTAAGTCGTTTTCGTCCTTCCAAGGCTTATTCTTGTCCAATTAGGGTTTTTAACCAATCTTGTGCATCCAATAGGTGTGTTTGTGTCATTGGATCAACATTTAGGTAATTTTCATCCTCTTCAGTCTTATTATTGTCCAATTAGGGTTTTTAATCAAACTTGTGCATCCAATAAGTTCATTTGTGTCATTGGATTTACATTTAGGTCATTGTCATCCTCCTTAGGCTTATTCTTGTAGAATTAGTGTTTTTAACCAATCTTGTGCATCCAATAGGTGTGTTTGTGACATTGGATTAAGATTTAGGTAATTTTTTTTCTCCTTATTCTTATTCTTATCCTATTAGGGTTTGGAAACAATAATGTACATCCAATAGGTGTGTTTGTATCATTGGATTAACATTTAGGTCATTTTCATCCTCCTTAGGCTTATTGTAGTCCAATTGGGGTTTTTAAGCAATCATATACATCCAATAAGTTCGTTTGTATCATTTGATTAACATTTAGGTCATTTTCGTCCTCCCTAGGCTTATTATTTTCCAATTATAGTTTTTAAACAATCTTGGGAATCCAATAAGTTCATCTGTGTCATTGGATTAACATTTAGGTTTAATTAAAATAAGTAAAATGATTATAAAAAATAAAAAGAAAATAAAAAATAAAAAAAACTAACATGTTATTTTTAATTAGACACATCAAGTGATGTAAATCAATTTGTAAAATGTATGAGTCTCAAATTTTAAAATTATAGGAAAAGTAGTAAGAGTAAAATGGCATAAATGTTAATCCAATGACACGAATACCCGTATTGGATGCACAAGATTGCTTAAAAACCTTAATTGGACAAGAATAAGCCTAGGGATGACGTAAATGACCTAAATATTAATCCAATGACACAAACACACCTATTGGATGCACAAGATTGGTTAAAAACCTTAATTGGACAAGAATAAGCATAGGGAGAACGAAAATGACCTAAATTTTAATCCAACGACACAAACACACTTATTGGATGCACAAGATTGGTTAAAGACCCTAATCGGACAAATATAAACTTAAGGAGGTCGCAAATGACCTAAACATTAATCCAACAACACAAATACACCTATGGGATTCTCAAGTTGAAAATTCGAATCTCCATTTTACTCTTATTAATTTTCCTATAATTTTAATATTTGAGACCCATACATTTTAGAAATTGATTTACATTACTTGATGCGTATAATTAACAATAACATGTTAGTTTATTTTTTATAATCATTTTACTTTTTTATTTAAAATGTTGCAAATATAAACTAAATAATAAAGAATTCAATGATAAATAATTAGTTTTACCATATCTTCCGATATTATGTATTATTTTAATAATTATTTGAACTAGACGTAATGTGTGATAGAATTTAATATATTAGTTAGTATATAATAATAATAATAATAATAATAATAATAATAATAAATAATAATAATAATAATAATATGTAATTCAAAAGTAAAATTATTTTGTGCCGAAAGGTAAAAATATTTTTGAATAATTATATATACGTTAAGTTTGCTTTAATACAAAAGCCAAAGGTAAACCATTGTTCACTAATACAATCTATGTAAAATATATTAAAATATGAGTTTATTAATAAGATTTTACAATTTTAGATATGCAATTCGTATCTTTAATATTTTTTAAATGTGGAATTGGTTAATTCCAATTCTTTAGTTTCATTAAAGTGTTTTTCCAATAATATATTTTTTAAATAGTTATATATTTCTTTATTGTTAAAAATGTACATTTAACTATAATATGTATTTCGTTTTAGATTAGTTTTGAAATATTAGATTTTATATAATTATGTTGTTTTGGTATATTCAATTTTATATGTTCGTCATAGTTTTATCAAATTCATTATCAATCAAAGCATGCACTAAATGATATTGTGTGTCTTTGGGTATATTATAACTTTTACTCATGGGTTATAATTTGTTAATCACAATGTTCAATATAACCTCCAATGTATTGAAACAATTCTTTACTGTGAAAATATAGGATATATATAGATGGAACACTATAAAGCAAAATAGAAATGTCTTACTGTTCAAAAAACTTAAATAATAATAATAATAATATTTTTTATATAATAAAAATGTTAGTTACACGAAATTGTCAAGACAAATAAATATTCAATACAAAATGTAACCAAATTCAATAGTTATGGTATTTTGGATGGAGAACGTATCAATTACTTTAACTATTTTTTTGTCTAAAATACTTAGAAATTGACATTAAATATTTAAATAATTATTTGACATAGTCAAGAAAGTTCAAGAGTGACTTGCATAAATTGACATACAAGAAAAGTTTATAGATGTTTTAGACATAGAAAGTTTCTAAATAGTTAAAAATTAGTGAAATTGTAAGAAGTTATTCATTTTCAAATATATAATCTTTAACTCATCTCCAAAATAATAGTTAATTATGATCTTCAACAATAACTGACAACAGAGGAAAAGTATTATGGAAGAATTTGAAAACCGAGAATATGTCACACAATTGGTGTACTTTGGTTGCATTTCATAATATATTTATCATTTTTGAACCAAATGCAATAGGATAGTTGAAAAACTGAAGGTGGGTCACTCTATATGTAGTCAAACTTGTATTGTGATGCCTTAAAAATATTTGAAGTTTCTATCTTATTTATAATAATTATTGAAATGAAGGGTTTGACAAGTAATTAGAGTCTTTAAGTGTATTGATGAGACATTGAATGATAAATGGAAGTTGAAATTGCATAACGTATGGAATAATTGTATTTGGAAGGGAAAATGAAAAGATTTGTGTTACATATTAGTGAAACTATATAGAATGGAAATAAAAGATGAAAGAAATATTATGCTTCGGCATGTACCATATATTTGTAAGTTGTCAAATATTAGAGTATATGGCATAGATGAAGATGAGTTGTCACAAATTGAATTTCGAGTTATGTTATACTATCTTATAATAGATATTGTGTATAAAATGGTACCTATGGACTAATATTAATTCATATCTATTTCTATGAAAACAAATGTCAATACATTTTCAAACAATATTTTGAGTTCTTGACCAAACATTAGATCACAGTCGATTTAGGTTAAGTAAGTTTTCCTCAAACCTCCGAGTATAATGAGATTTCTCCTTAAAATATGATCGCTGTGATCTTACTCATCTCTCTAACTCACGACAATTCTCACTAAAATGCTTTTGAATGAGTGCTTGTTTTGAAAACTAAAAGGAACAAATTATTCCCTCATTTTCCCATTACACTCTAATGCATATGAATATTGACCATTTAACGAGAACGGGGATTATGAATCTTCATGTAATTAGTATTGAAATTGATTATATAACATTTATTTGAAATTTTTTATTTCAAGATATTTACTCTATGTATGATTAAGCTTAAAAGATAACGAAGACACGTTTTCGGTAAGCCACATGAGCTTATATTACAACATTTACAATAAGGCTCTATGTTGATGATTTTTTTACTTGTAAATAAGAAATCACATTTCACTGTCAAATTCTTCCCTCATTTTCCCATTACACTCTCATGCATATGAATATTGACATGGATTAAGGTAACTATCTAACGCGAACGGGGGATGATGAATATTTATCCAATTAGTATTAAAATTGATTATATAATATTTATTTGAAATTTTTTTATTTCTAGATATTTATTCTACATATGATAAAACTTAAAAGATTACTTAGACACAATTCCAGTAAGCAACATGAGATGTTATAACATTTATCCTAAGGCTCTTTGTTGGTGAATGTTTTACAATTAAATAAGGCATCATATTTCATTGTTGAGAAACATAAATAAGAATAACAAAATTCTTTAGCTGGTAATCATCGAGAAAATAATCTAAATATTGTTATTTGCTTAAATAAATTAATAAAAATAATTATATAAGGTCCAGTTTTTCTATTTCCTCTTCAAAATTTTCTCACCCCAATTTGTTCCTTTTTATTGTTATATCTCCAATTTTATTTTTCATTAGTCTTTCTTTAGAAAAATTTAACTTTTTATTTAAAGTGTTGCAAATATAAACTAAATAATAAAGAATTCAATGATAAGTAATAAGTCTTAGTATAGTTTCTCAAAAGTTATTGCACTCGTTAGCATTCACATTATGTATACTTTTCATAATTACTCTAGTTAGATATTAAGTCCGTCGTGCGATAGAATTTCATTTATTATTGAGTATAAAATAACAATAATAAGTAATTTAAAAGTTATATTATTTTTGTTTTAGAGTTTATTTGTATAAAGGTAAAAATACTTTAATACAAAAACAAAATGTAAAATATTGTTGAGTATATATTACAATTCATGTTAAATATATTAAAATATGAGACTATTATAAGATTTTGCCACTTTAGAGATCCAATTTGTGTCTTTAATATTTTTTAAATGTAGAATTGGTTTATTCAAGTGTTTTGGTTTCATTGAAGTGTTGCTCCAATAATATATTTTTGAAATAGTTATACATTTCTTAATTGTTAAATAAGTATATTTAAATATAATATCTTTTTCATTTTATATGATTTATATTAATTTTGAAATATTAAAATTTATAAATTTATTTACTCTTTTATATTTTCAACTTTATATGTTCATCGTAACTCTGTCAATTTCACTGTGAATCTAAGCATGCACTGAATGATATTGTGTGTCTTGCAATTTATTATAACAGCTATTCATGAGTGATAGGTTGATAAAAACAAAATATTCATTATAACCTTCAAAATATTAAAATAATTTTTTCTTTGAAAATATAGGTGATATATATATATATATATGAAAGGAACACTATATAGTAAAATAAAAATTTCTTAACATACAAAAACCTTAAATGATAATAATGTTTTTTTATATAATAAAAATGTTAGTTACACGAAATTGTCAAAGCAAATAAAAATTCAATACAAAAAATAACCAAATTCTACCGTTATAGTATTTTGAAAGGAGAACGATTTCAATTATTTTAACTATTATTTTGTCTATAATAATTAGAATGTGAAATTAAATTTTCAAATAATTATTTGACACTCAAGAAACTTCTAGAGTAAATTGCAAAAATTTACATAAAAGAAAAGTTTGTGGATGCTTAATACATCAAAATTTTCTAGTGAAATAGTTAAAAATTAGTGACATGGTTAGAAGTTATTCATTTTCAAATATATGATCTTTAACTCAAATACGCAATAATAGTTATATATGATTTTCAACAATAATTAACAATAGGGGAACAATATAATGGAAGTATTTGCGAATCAAAAATGTGTCACACATATGGGTGTAGCTTGGTTGCACTTCATAATATCTTTATCATTGCTTGAAATAAATGCAAGAGGAAGGTTGAAAAACTGAAGATGGACCACTTTGTAGTCGAACTTGCATTGTGATGCTTTGAAGATATAGGATGGTTCGTTAATTTTTTATCAATTATTGAAATGAAGGATTTGATGAGTAATTAGAGCCTTTAAGTGTATTGATGAGTTATTGAGTGATAAATGGAAGTTGAAATTGCATAACGTATGGAATAGTTGTACTTGGAAGGGCAAGTGAAAAGATTTGCGTTACACATATATTGGTGAAACTTAATATAATGTAATTATGAGATGAAAGAAAGACTATGCTTTGGCAGGCACCACCTCAGACTAAAATGGTAACTATTGAGTAATATTAATTATTCTCTCTTTCTTTGAAAATGAACATTAATTCATTTTCAAAGTAATATTTGTAGAGTTCTTGAGACTTATAGTCCAAATATTTGTTCATAGTCGATATATATTAAATAAATTTTCCTTAAACCTTCGAGTATAATGAGATTTCTCCTTAAAATACGACCATTATGATCTAACTTATCTCTCTAACTCACGACAATTCTCACTAAAAAACTTTTGTGTGAGTGCTTGTTTTGAAAACTAAAAATTATTAACTCTACCCTCATTTTCCCATTACACTCTAATGCATATGAATATTGACATGGGTTAAGGTAACCATTTAACGAGAACGGAGATTATGAATCTTCATGTAATTAGTATTGAAATGGATTATATAACATTTATTTGAAATTTTTTATTTTGAGATATTTACTTTATGTATGATAAAGCTTAAAAGATAACCAAGACACATTTTCGGTAAGCAACATGAGCTTATATTACAACATTTACACTAAGCTCTTTGTTGGTGATTTTCTACTTGTAAATAATACATCACATTTCATTGTTGAGAAAAATACATAAGAATAACAAAACAAATTTAGCTTATAATAATCATCGAGAAAATATTCTAAATATTATTATTCGATTAAATAAATTAATGAAAATAATTATATAAGCTCCAATTTTTCTATTTCCTCTTCAAACTTTTCTCACCCGTATTTGATTTTTTTATGTCTCCAATTTTATTTTTAACTAGTCTCTCTTTAGAATAAATTAAATTTTAATATCGAAATAAGCCCATCGTAGAAAGCCTAAGTTGAAACCAATGAAGTAGAAAAATTACTTTTCGTTCGTCCACAATTGTTGCCCTCTTTTGGTTATAAACAGAGACAAAGGTAGACACAAAGATTTAGAATTTGTTTTAAACATAAACATAAATGGTAATGACTCAATCAGATTGAGAATAGAATCATTAAGTTGGTGACATGCAATGACTGACTCATCGAACATCATCCAATCGAACCTTCTATTTAGAAATTAGAAATGATTAGATGTTCTATTCCAAATAATGGATTGAGGCTCCAAAAAGAGACGTTTCAATTTTAGTAGGGTAGAGACAGAATAAGATAAAATAAAATAAATTATTTATTTTAACTTTTTTGTTTGCTTCCATGATAAAAGTGTATACTTGTCACAATATTTTCTTTGATTAAATAAACATATAACAGTTCATTGTATGATAAAAAAATACACATTCAATCTACAATATCATCTGCAAACTCTAGATTTTTATCAAGAGAAAAATAAAACCTATTACTAATCGCCTAATTATTATGTACACAAAACCGTTATGCTATATCATAATAAGACATTACGACAACAAGAGAAAACCTGATAATTAAATCTCAAAAGGGGTGTAGGTTCCTACTCAATCCATTCATATTGGTAAAGATCCCAAGTAAATGTTGCTTGTAAGGCAAAAATGATCTTCGTTTATTGTTATCTTTCCTCATTTTGTTCATGACATAAAACTTCTCGTGAGCCGATAATGTAGATTTATTTATATCATTTTTTCTATTTTTGAATACGTGGTTTTCTACCTTTGGCTTGTTGGCCTTTGATGGCACCGAAGGATTCAATAAAACAAAAGCATCCTTATGGCCACTGTTACTTCGAAGGTTTAAGTTTTGTCGAAATCTCCATAATTTTGAGGACCCTGTAGAGTGACTTTTTTCGTAACACTCATTTTAAGCCCTCACCTCAACCATTGTCCTATTTTTCAAGGGCTCGTTATGAAGTTCTTTTGAAACACCACTCGATCTTGAGTTTGAATTTTCAGATATCTCAACAAAAATCTTCTTTAACGGTTGTCGAAGATGTGATGCATCATTATTTGGTGCATTTAATAATAGAATAGATTTGTCAAAATTAGGGTGTATTGGTCGTATTTTTCCATTTTCAAATATCTCATCGGCAAATATAGACGTTCCTTGGACATCGGTGCATGCAAAACTAAACTCTTGTTCCTCAAACTTTTCTTCACCATTGTTGTGTGTTTCATTTTTGTTACAATAATATGTATCGAGTTTGTCTGGAATGGGAGCAAAGCCACTAAAATCAAGAAAATCGTCATTGTGAATTTCTTGTTTGTTGCAACAATACGTATCAAGTTTATCTTGCATGGGAGCAAAGCCTTCAAATTCAATAAAAGGGTGAGGCATACATAGAATTGATAGCGCTTGCACTCTTAAAATTTCAATATTTGGAGATGTTTTATGCATTTTGTTGTAGTTGTAAGATTAAAATATGTCGTGAGGTTAATTGATTGTTGGAAGTGATTGTAATATGAGAAATATTTATATATAAATCAAAATAGAAGGTTAGATTTCTTTGGTTAAATGAAACTCGGTTTGTTTGGAGATTTTGGGAAGTTGTTTACACATGGAAGGTGTGAAAAAGTGTTCATAAATGGATAATTGTTTGTGTTATACCTTGTCTTTTGTTTCTTATAAATATTAAACAAAACGGATTTATATTACATTTTGTAAATAAGGAAATTACATTTGCTTTACAACCATTCCCCATTTTACGCTAGTCGTTTGCACTTGATTATGTTTTTTTTGTTTAAAACTTTTCACGCGCAAGTACAACCTCCGACGTTTCACTTGTTAGTTGCTCCTTATTAGGTATATTAATTAGTTAGTATTTTTTTGTGGGTAACTATATACATACACTAAAATTATAATTGTAAGTAAAATTTTGATATCACTAGGCAAGAATTTAAATCCAAAATTGTCATTACTATTTAATACATATTTAATAATTATTAAAAAGGTAAAAATAAATCAAAAGTTAAGCATGCCGATGGATTATAACAACTCGTGCATTTAACATTGTATATTTATAAATAAAATAAATAGATTTTTAACATTAAAAGTTGAAAATTCGAATCTACATTTTATTCTTACTACTTTTCCTATAATTTTAAAATTTGAGACTCATACATTTTAGAAATTGATTTACATCACTTGATGTGTCTAATTAACAATAACCTGTTAGTTTTTTTTTTTTTAATCATTTTAATTTTTTATTTAAAATGTTGCAAATATAAACTAAATAATAAAGAATTCAATGAAAAATAATTAGTCTTACAATATCTTCCGATATGATGTATTATTTTCATAATTATTTGAACTAGACATTAACCTGCGTGTTGCGTGATAGAATTTAATATATTAGTTAGTATAAAATAATAATAATAATAATAATAATAATAATATATAATTTAAAAGTAATATTATTTTTAATTTAAAATATACTCATTTTATGTGCCAAAAGATATACATGATTTTGAATAATTATATATACGTTAATTTTTATTTAATACAAAAGCCAAAGATAAACCATTGTTCACTAATACAATCTATGTAACATATATTAAAATATGAGTCTTTTAATAAGATTTTACAACTTTAGATATGCAATTCGTGTCTTTAAAATTTTTTAAATGTGGAATTGATTTATTCCAATTTTTTAGTTTTATTGAAGTGTTCCTCCAATAATATATTTTTGAAATAGTTATATATTTCTTTATTGTTAAAAATGTACATTTAACTATAATATGTATTTCGCTTTAGATTAGTTTTGAAATATTAGATTTTATATAATTATGAACTTTTTGATATATTCAATTTTATATTTATATGTTCATCATAATTTTATCAATTTCATTGTCAATCAAAGCATGCACTGAATGATATTGTGTGTCTTTGGGTATATTATAACTTTTACTCTTGGGTTATAATTTGTTAATCACAAGGTTCAATATAACCTTCAAAGTATTGAAACAATTCTTTACTGTGAAAATATAGGATATATATAGAAGGAACACTGTAAAGCAAAATAGAAATGTCTTAATATTCAAAAAACTTAAATAATAATAATAATAATATCAATTTTTTTTATATAATAAAAATGTTAGTTACTTGAAATTGTCAAGTCAAATAAAAATTCAATACAAAATGTAACCAAATTCTATAGTTATGGTATTTTGGATGGAGAACGTATCAATTACTTTAACTATTGTTTCGTCTAAAATAATTAAAAATTGAAATTAAATATTTAAATAATTATTTGACACAGTCAAGAAAGTTCAAGACTGAACTGCATAAATTGACATACAAGAAAAGTTTATAGATGTTTTAGACATAGAAAGTTTCTAAATAGTTAAAAATTAGTGAAATTGTTTGAAGTTATTTATTTTCAAATATATAATCTTTAACTCATCTCCAAAATAATAGTTAATTATGATCTTCAACAATAACTGACAACAGAGGAAAAGTATTATGGAAGAATTTGTAAATCGAGAATATGTCACACAATGGGTGTACTTTGGTTGCATCTCATAATATATTTATCATTTTTGAACCAAATGCAACAGGATAGTTGAAAAACTAAAGGTGGATTACTCGGTATGTAGTCAAACTTGCATTGTCATGCTTTAAAAATATTCCAAGTTTCTGTCTTTTTTATCATAATTATTGAAATGAATGGTTTGACAAGTAATTAGAGCCTTTAAGTGTATTGATGAGACATTGAATGATAAATGGAAGTTGAAATTGCATAACGTATGGAATAATTGTATTTGGAAGGACATATGAAAAGATTTGTGTTACATATTAGTGAAACTAAATAGAATGGAAATAAAAGATGAAAGAAATATTATGCTTCGGCAGGTACCATATATTTGTGAGTTGCCAAATATTTGATTATGTGGCATACATGAAGATGAGTTGTCATAAATTGAATTTCGAGTTATGTTATACTATCTTACAATAGATATTGTGTATAAAATGGTACCTATGGACTAATATTAATTCATATCTATTTCTATGAAAACAAATGTCAATACATTTTCAAACAATATTTTGAGTTCTTGACCAAACATTAGATCATAGTCGATTTAGGTTAAGTAAGTTTTCCTCAAACCTCCGAGTATAATGAGATTTCTCCTTAAAATATGATCGCTATGATATAACTCATCTTTCTAACTCACGACAATTCTCACCAAAATGCTTTTGAATGAGTGCTTGTTTTGAAAACTAAAAGGAACAAATTATTCCCTCATTTTCCCATTACACTCTAATGCATATGAATATTGACATAGTTTAAGGTAACCATTTAACAAGAACGGGGATTATGAATCTTCATGTAATTAGTATTGAAATTGATTATGTAACATTTATTTGAAATTTTTTATTTCGAGATATTTACTCTATGTATGATTAAGCTTAAAAGATAACCAAGACACATTTTCGGTAAGCCACATGAGCTTATATTACAACATTTACAATAAGGCTCTTTGTTGGTGATTTTTTTACTTATAAATAAGACATCATATTTCATTGTTGAGAAAACTAAAAGGAACAAATTCTTCCCTCATTTTCCCATTACACTCTCATGCATATGAATATTGACATGGTTTAAGGTAACTATTTAACGCGAATCGGGTATGATGAATATTTATCTAATTAGTATTGAAATTGATTATATAATATTTATTTAAATTTTTTTATCTATAGATATTTATTCTACATATTAAAAAGCTTAAAAGATTACCTAGACACAATTCCAGTAAATAACATGAGATGTTATAACATTTACCCTAAGACTCTTTGTTGGTGAATTTTTTACAACTAAATAAGGCATCGTGTTTTATTGTTGAGAAACATAAGTAAGAATAACATAATTCTTTAGCCGGTAATCATCGAGAAAATAATCTAAATATTATTATTTGCTTAAATAAATTAATGAAAATAATTACATAAGGTCCAAGTTTTCTATTTCCCCTTCAAAAAAATTTCACCCCAATTTGTTCCTTTTTATTTTTATGTCTCCAATTTTATTTTTCATTAGTCTCCCATTAGAAAAATTTAACTTTTAATATCGAAATAAGCCCACCGTAGAAAATCAAAGTTGAAACCAATGACGTAGAAAATTAACTTTTTCTTCTTCCACTATTATTGCCCTCTTTTGAATATGAACAGAGACAAAGGTAGACACGAATATTTAGAATTTGTGTTAAATATAAACACTTAGTGGTAATGACTCAATCGAGAATTAGAACCATTAAGTGTATTGATGAGATATTGAATAATTGTATTTGAATAACGTATGGAATAATTGTATTTGGAAAGGCGGATGAAAATATTTGCGTTACCTATTAGTGAAACTAAAAAGAATGGAAATAAAATATGAAAGAAATATTATACTTTGGCAGGTACCATATATTTGTGAGTTGCCAAATATTAAAGTATGTAGCATAGATGAAGATGAGTTGTCGCAAATTGAATTTCGAGTTATGTTATACTATCTTACAATAGATATTGTGTATAAAATGGTAACTATGGACTAATATTAATTCATATCTCTTTCTATGAAAACGAATGTCAACACATTTTCAAACAATATTTGTTAAGTTCTTGAAAGTTATAGTCCAAACAATATATCATAATCAATTTAGGTTAAGTAAGTTTTCCTAAAGCCTTCAAGTATAATGAGATTTCTCCTTAAAATATGATCACTATGATCTAACTCATCTCTCTAACTCACAACAATCCTCACCAAAAAAACTTTTATATGAGTGCTTGTTTTGAAAACTAAAAGAAACAAACTCTTCCCTCATTTTCCCATTACACTCTCATGCATATGAATATTGACATGGATTAAGGTAACCATTTAATGCGAACAGGGGATTATGAATATTCATCTAATTAGTATTAAAATTGATTATACAATATTTATTTGAAATTTTTGATTTTGAGATAATTACTCTACGTATGATAAAGCTTAAAGCATAAACTAGACACATTTTCAGTAAGCAACATGAGATGTTACAATATTTACAACTAAATAACACATCATATTTCATTGTTAAGAAACACGCGTAAGAATAACAAAATTCTTTAGCTGGTAATCATCAAGAAAATAATCTAAATATTGTTATTTGCTTAAATAAATTAATAAAAATATCTATATAAGGTCTAAATTTTCTATTTTCTCTTCAAAAATTTCTCATCCCATTTTGTTCTTTTTTTTTTTTTTGTCTCCAATTTTATTTTTCATTAGTCTCTCTTTAGAAAAATTTAACTTTTAATATCGAAATGAACTCATCATAGAAAACCTAGGTTGAAACCAATGAAGTAGAAAATATACTTTTTCTTCATCCACTATTATTGCCCTTTTTGGATATGAACAAATACAAAGGTAGACATGAAGATTTATAATTTTTTTTAAACTTAAACACTTAGCAGTAATGACTCCATCAGATTGAGAATAGAGTCATCAATGATTGACTCATCGAACATCATCCAATCGAACCTTGTTTTTAGAAATTAGGAATTGTTAGATGTTTTATTCTAAATTACAGATGAGGCTCCCAAAAACGACCTTTCAATTTTATTGGGGTGGAAAAGTATATACTTGTCACAATTTTTTCTTTGATTAAATAAACACGTAACAGTGTATTGTATCATAAAAAATACACATTCAATCGACATTATTATCTGCCAACTCTAGATTTTGATCAAAATAAAAATAAAACCTATTACTAATCGCCTAATTATTATCTACACAAAATAGTTTTGCTATGTCATAATCAGATAAAGCCACAACAAGAGAAAATCCGATAACTAAATCTCAAAAGGGGTGTAGGTTCCTACTCAATCCATTCATGTTGGTAAATGTTGCTTGTAAGGCAAAAATCATCTTCATTTATTGCTATTTTTCCTCATTTTGTTCATGACATAAAACTTCTCGTGAGCCGATAATGTTGATTTATTTATATCATCCTTTCTCTTTTTGACAACGATGTTTTCTACCTTTGACTTGTTGACCTTTGATGGCACTGAAGAATTCAATAAAACAAAAGCATCCTTATAGTTGCTGTTACTTTGAATGTTTAAGTTTTGTCGAAATCTCCACAACTTCGAGGACCTTGTGGAGTTATGTTTTTCGTAACACTCATTTGAAGCCTTCACCTTGACCATTGTCCTATTTTTCAGGGGCTCTTTATGAGATTCTTTTGAAAAACCACTGGATCTTGAGTTTAAATTTGCAGACATCTCAACAAAAATCTTCTTTAATGGTGGTCGAAGATGTGATGCATCATTATTTAGTGCATTCAATAAGAAAATATATTTGTCAAAATTATGGAGTATTGGTCGTATTTTTCCATTTTCAAATATCTCATCGGCAAATATAAACGTTCCTTGAACATTGGTCCATGCAAAACTAAACTCTTGCTCCTCAAAATTTTCTTCAGCGTTGTTGTGTGTTTGATTTTTGGTACAATATATATATCAAGTTTGTCTGCAATGGAAGCCAAGCCACTAAAATCAAGAAAATCTTCGTTGTGAAATTCTTGTTTGCTGCAACAATATGTATCAAGTTTATCTTGCATGGGAGCAAAGCCTTCAAATTCAAGAAAAGTGTGAGGCATACATAGAATTGATAGCGTTTGCACTCTTAGCATTTCAATATTTGGGGATGTTTTATGCATTTTGTTGCAATTGTAAGATTAAAATATGTCGTGAGGTTTAATCGAATGTTGGAAGTGATTGTAATATAAAAAATATTTATGTTTAAATCAAAATAGAAGGTTTGATTTCCTTGGTTAAATGGAAATCGTTTCGCTTGGAGATTTTGGGAGGTTATTATTCATGAAAGGTGTGAAAAAATATTTAGAAATGGATAATTGTTAGTGTTATACCTTATCTTTTGTTTCTTATAAATATTAAACAAAACGGATTTGTTTTATATTTTATAAATAATGAAATTACATTTGCTTTATAACTACTTTCCATTTTTCACTAATCGTTTGCTTGTGATTATGTTTTTTTTTTTTTTTTTAACTCTTCACACGCAAGTGCAACTTCCTACGTTTCACTTGTTAGTTGCTCCTTATTAGGTATATTAATTAGTTAGTATTTGGTTGTGAGTAACTATATACACACACTAAAATTATAATTGTAAGTAAAATTTTGAATTCACTATACAAAAGTTTAAATTCAAAATTGTAATTACAATTAAATATATTTTAATAATTATTTAGAAGGTAAAAATAATTATTATTTATTAGAAGTTAAGCATGCCGGTGAATTGTAACAACTCATGCTTTTAACATAGCATATTTAGAAACAAGATAAATAAATTGTTAACATTACAAGCTGAAAATGTCGAATCTTTATTTTACTCTAACTACTTTTCCTATAATTACAATAATTGAAACACATACATTTTAGAAGTTGATTTACTTCACTTGATGTTTCTAACTATAGCATATAGTTACAGTAATTGGAACTCATAAATCTTAGAAGTTTATTTACTTCACTTGATTTGTCTAATTAACTATAGCATATTAATTTTTTTAATCATTTTGCTTTTTTTATTTGAAGTGTTACGAATATAAACTAAATTATACAGAATTCAATAATAAATAATTAGTCTTAGCATGTCTTCGCAAACATTAATGCACTCGTTAGCATCCACATTATGTATTCTTTTCATGATTATTCTATCCAGATGTTAACATGTGTGTTGCGTCATAGAATTTAATATATTAATTAATATAAAATAACAATAATATATAATTCAAAAATAATGTTATTTTTATTTTAGAGTAAAATATATTATGTTTATGTGCCTAAAGGGAGATATATTTTTGAATAACTATATATACGTTAAATTTACTTTAGTACAAAAGCAAAAGGTAAAACATTATTGACTAATACAATTCATGTAAAATATATTAAAATATAAGTCGATTAATAAGATTTTACAACTTTAGAAATGTAATTTGTGTCTTTAATATATTTTAATTGTGGAATTGATTTATTCAAGTTTTTTGATTTCATTGAAGTGTCAATTAATAAATATATATTGTGTGTCTTTCGGTTTATTTAACTTTTATTTTTGGGTTAAATTGTGTGTGTGTGGGAGGACCACTATAAGCAAAATAGAAATTTCTTAATGTTCAAAAAACTTAAATCATAATAATATTTTTTATATAATAAAAATGTTAGTTACACGAAATTTTCAGGCCAAATAAAAATTCAACACAACATGTAACCGAATTTTATAGTTATGGTATTTTGGATGGAGAACGGTATCAATTACTTCAACTATTGTTTCGTCTAAAATAATTAGAAATTGAAATAAAATATTTAAATAATTATTTGATACAGTCAAGAAACTTCAAGAGTGAATTGCATAAATTTACATACAAGAAAAGTTTATAACTGTTTAAGACATAGAAAGTTTCTAAATAGTTAAAAGTTAGTGAAATGGTTAGAAGTTATTCATTTCCAAATATATGACCTTTAACTCATCTCCGCAATAATAGTTATATATGATCTTCCACAATAATTGATAATAGAGGAAAAGTATTAGTAAACTATTTGAAAACCGAGAATGTGTCACACAACGGGTGTACTTTGGTTGCATTTCATAATATCTTTATATTTTTGAACCAAATGAAAGTGGATAGTTGAAAAACTGAAGTGGATCACTTTGTATATTGTCAAACTTGCATTGTGATACTTTGAAGATATTGGAAGTTCCTATCTTTTTGTAATAATTATTGAAATAAAGGGTTTGACAAGTCATTAGAGTCTCTAAGTGTATTGATGAGACGTTAAATGATAAATAGAAGCTGAAATTGCATAATATATTGAATAGTTGTACTTGGAATGGCAGATGAAAAGATCTGCATTACATATTAGTGAAACTAAATAGAATGGAAATAAAAGATGAAATAAATAGTTTCCTTTGGTAGGCCCAAATTTTATAATAAATTATTTTATTAATGAAATGAGTTTAAATAATTAATTTTATGTTAAAATTATTTTAGAATACGTGTTGATAGATTTCGTGATTAGTTTTCGTTATATGGGTGCTTTAGATGATGTGCTACTTTTATACATATTAGACCACATGAGTAATCTAAATAACAAATATTATATTTTATATATTTTTCTAAATAGTATTTTAGTGTAATATTTTAAAGAAAAAACTTTTAGGCGATTTAACAATTAATGTAATATTCTTTGTGTATTTGACTGAAGTATGCACGTAGTTATATTTCAATTATTTATAACTATTTTTGTATTTTTAGTTATTTATTTTATAAATAATAATCACCGTAAGTCCAACTTGAGTGAAACCAACGTCAAAACAATCGTGCAAAAAATTTCAATATTATCCACTGTTTGGTTTTTTGGTTTATGGTAAGTTTCTTTGATCGAATTTCAAAATTTAGTTTTTAAAGTGTCGTCTCATAATTTATTTTGACGTTCACCCATAAACTATCGAGTTAAATCGATTAAAGGACAAAGAGTCAAATGACAAAGGTTGTTTGCTCTTGAAATCGTGTTCGTGTATGAAAACGTTGAAATAGGATAAGTGGTGAGAGAGCGTTATAATTCATCATGGGTATAATATATTGTGAGATGAACGGGAAAACTGTATTTTCCAATTATTTATTTGGGACTCAATACGTAGGACAGTAGCCCTTTGAAAGATAAATTAATTAATGTGAAAATATGAGGATTGTGACATTAAAATATAAAATAGAAAAGTTTATAAGGTTTTCATTGATTTAATTTTAGATAATTGTGTGGTATTTGATATTTGATATTATTGCAATGTTGGATGTCGAATGAAATTTTGTGCATATGTTTGATTAGACAAATTTGTGTGATGTGATAATAAAAGATTGATGCATTGTATGAAATATATTTATCTGATGATAATTATTATTTTTGATTGACAATAGTGATGTTATAAATTTGTGATGAGTTTAAATGGTGATTATGATTATGTATGATTAATGATTTTATAAAATTTTGATGAGAATATTGAAGTACTCTATGATTGATGAAATAGTGATGATTTCAATCTGTGCTAAAGATGATGCTCTTTATGGAGTAGTCTAGGCTAACAAGGGAAGAAAATAGATGTTGAGAATATTTGAAGTTGGTGTGAATTTTTAAGGTAGAGATTATTTTGTCACCATATAGGTAGGGTCTGACAAGTCTAGTGATTATGGGGAAGTACAAATGAATGAGTCTGATCGTGGCAGTTTGTGATTGATCCTTAGGGAAAGATTGTTAGACCTTGGAGGTATTCAGGTGGAGAATTCTTATGTGATTTGGAAGTAAAATTCCAAATGACGGGAGCTACCATGCAACATACGTTTACCTCGACTGTTGCGTATATGTGTCTCTGGTTAAGTTGAGGGGATCTATTAGGATAGGACCAATTTGAATTGTCTGTTCTCTGAGACGGTGGCATAGTATCAAGCCTTCTAACCAAGTACTTTAGAGTTAGAATGGTACCAAATTATAAAGTAGAGTCTAAGATCATGCATAATATTGCATTTTCTTGTGATTGTTTTGTTGTGATTAATGTATTTCAAAAGTGATAATAATTTCCCTTGGATGATGTGACGATATGATGATATATTGATTTTACATGAGTGATTTTAACATTATAATATATCATTTTTCTTGAGTATTTTGATATATCACGGTGGGTTATGATATAGTCTAGTATGATTATGTGTATTTCTTCTTACTTATATTACACTATCATCATGATTTCAAAACTCACATCTTTCGTTGTTTGTGTTTGATTGGTTTGGCTCTGTATTTGCGAAATCGAAGTTATTCAGGATAATGAATCTTGAAGTTCGAATTTGGTAGAAGTTCCGTTCTGATAAGTGATATCATGAATAAGAGTTAAAAATTGTATTTTACTTATTTAATTAGAAAAAAAAAATTTATATGAAAACCTTATAAATACTAGTAAGATTTTAAAATTAAATTAAGAAATTATACTTAAATCGAGTTTATGGAGATTGCACTTTTTATTAGAGGAAAAAATTTAAAGTGTTCCATTTTTATTTTGAGAAATGTGATATCTTAAATTAGTTATAAAAGTTTTTAATTCCTTAAAAGTATATTTTTATTTACCCGCTACAAATTTCATAAAAATATTATATTATTATTATTATTATTATTTTGGACTTTAGGGTGTAGAGTTTTTGTGAATTGTCAAATATTAGAGTATGTGGTAAATAGAACTTCGAGTTATGTTTTATTAATTTATAATAGATAATATTAATATTAATTCATATCTCTTTCTTTGAAAATGAATGTTAATACATTTTCAAAGTAATATTTGTAGAGTTCTTGAGAGTTATAGTCCAAACATTTGTTCATAGTAGATTTAAATTAAGTAAGTTTTCCTTCAACCTTCGAGTATAATGAGATTTCTCTTTAAAATACGACCACTGTGATCTAACTCATCTCTCTAATTGATGACAATTCTCACCAAAAAACTTTTGTATAAGTGCTTGTTTTGAAAACTAAAAAGAACAAACTATTTCCTCATTTTCCCATTACACTCTCATGCATATGAATATTGACATAGGTTAAGGTAATCATTTAATGCGAATGAGGGACTATGAATCTTCATCTAACTAGTATTGAAATTGATTATATAACATTCATTTGAAATTTTTTATTTCAAGATATTTACTCTATGTATGATAAAGCTTAAAAGATAACCTAAACACATTTTTAGCAAGCAACATGAGATGTTACAACATTTACACTAAGACTCTTTGTTGGTGAATTTTTTACTAGTAAATAAGACATCACATTTCATTGTTGAGAATCAAATTTTATAACATTTATCTTTCATTAGTCTTTATTTGTGTGTCTTGCGGTATATTATAATATTTATTCATTAGTGATAATTTGATGATAGTAATGTTCATAATAACGTTCAAAATATTGAAATAATTCTTTACCATGTAAATATAAGTGGTGTATATATGAAAGGAACACTACAAAAGCAAAATAGAAATTTTTTAATGTTCAAAAAGCTTAAATAATAATAATATTTTCTATATAATACAAAATTAAATTGTCGAACCAAATAAAAATTCAATACAAAATGCAACTAAATTCTATAGTTAAGGTATTTTGGTATTGAATGTGAAATTAAATTTTTAGATAATTATTTGACATAGTCAAGAAACTTCAAGAGTGAATTGCAAATATTTACATACAAGATATAATTGACAACAGAGGGACAATATTATTGAAGTATTTGTGAACTGAGAACGTGTCAACAAATTGGTGTAGTTTGGTTGCATATCATAATGTCTTTTTTATTGTTTGAACCAAATGCAAGAGGATGTTTGAAAAACAAAAAATGGATCATTGTGTGTGTAATCGAACTTGAATTGTAATGCTTTGAAGATATTGGATGATTTGTTCTTTTTTATCAATTATTGAATTGAAGGATTGATAAATAATTAGAGTCTCTAAGTGTATTGATGAGTCAGTGATAAATTGAAGTCGAAATTGCATAAGGTATCAAAATAATTTTGTACTTGGCAAGTGAAATTATTTGCGTTACATATTGGTGAAACTAAATAGAATATAGAAGAAATAATGTGCTTTGAAATATGTCACATCAGAATTTGTGTGGATTTGTAATGTGTCACATCAAAAAATTTGTGAACTAGTAACATTCTAACCCTAGTTACTGTTACTCGTACCTAGGATTAGGGGTGGACAGATGTGCCGCACCCACCCATAACCGTTCGACTCATATGGCCCACAAGCAAACGGGTGGTCTCGATCGGGTTGTCGGATCTCGCGGGTGAATTTCAATGGATGTACACGATCTATTGCATTCAGGTTTGGGTGAAGAAATTGGATCCATCGGCAACCGGAACCGACCACCCAATACATATGAGATTGAGGCCCGACCTTGATCTGCATATTTTGGCCGAGTCCATTTCAATTTTCATATAAAATCACTACTTCCATCAAACTCTAGCCGCCCAAGACACCCTTGCTCTGCATCTTTTCTATCAGTATCTCTTGATCTCATATCTCTAGTCTCTCAAGTTAATCAACCTCTCTTGCTGCTGCTTCTAATTTGTCTACATTTTTCTCGATCGTTATTCCCCTCATTATATTATACCCTTTTCGATTGCACATCTTCAATCACAAATGGAGAAGGGGTAAAAGAGTTTCGGAGAAAGCTCACGATTTCATATAGAAAGGTACTCGTAGAAAGTTTTATGACTTTCTGTTATGATTTCCTTATTATTTTTTACAATTAGAATTTATTTTTTATAACTAACATTTTCATCATGTTAAGCTTTCTATGATCAGGAGCATCCTTTTTGTTTGATGGCTCAAAGAATCCGAGAGCAAGAAGCCTATAACGTAAGGTTGAAGGTCTATGAGTATTTTGTTAATTGTATTATGCGTGTTTTTTAAGTTTTTGATCAAAGGGTTTACTTTCAATAGTTTTTTGTTTCTTTCAATTTCAAATTTTTCTAAATACTTAACTATTATTTTCTAACTATAACTTTTATTTTGTTTGAGGCTTTCTGTTGTTGTTCCTTGGAATGATGCAACAAAGTTCCCTTAGCAGTTGGATTAGATTTTGATTAATATTGATATAAAAAATTATGATTTAAAAAAATTGAAATTTGAAGTTATAAAACATATATGATGTAGGATTGACAGATTGGGCCAATTATTCTAATGGACTAGAATTGTCTTAAATGTAACAAACTATATTGAGTCAAATTATTTTTCATAGTTATGTCTATATGTTATTTATTTTAAAAGAAAAATGAACAAAAAAAAAAAAGTCCAATAAATCCAAAAGTCCAATTCGTTTTTCTCTGTCTGTTCACAACCGTCACCCGATGACTTGAATCTGACCATCACAAAATAAAAAGCGGACGAGATTGGACTCATAATTAGCACTCGTGAATTCAATCAGTCTTTTTTTTTTTGCCCGAATCCGATCGCACCCGACTCATGTCCATCCCTACCTAAGGTGGTACTTATTCCTTAAGTACCGAGTTTAATTTCTACAGAAGAGTGTGTGGTTATAAAATATATATATATATATATTAAAGTTTGTGGCATAGAATAAAATCGGTTGTCGCAAATAAAATTTAAAAATTCTTTAATATATTATAATAAGTCTGAGGACTCTGACGCCAACACTCGCATTCTTTCGTTGTCTTTTACAAATCGTGGGTTTAGTAGAAATATTTTTGACTTTGTTATACGAGAAATTAAGAAGAAATTTAAGACTGTTTGAAAAATTTAGTTCATCGCCCAAAATGGTTCATTGGCAACCATGACAGAATAAATTGGAGGTGCCGACCCAGAAAATAACATTCACAAGGAGAAATTTCGGAGATACATGTGAAAAGAAGAGCACGTGACTTTTTAATTGGATATTTTGATCTCTACCATTTATTTATATTTAATGGTTGAGATTGGTTTCTCTCACTCTCTCTTATAAGAAAGGCTTTCTCACTTGAAATATCCCTTTTATATATATATATATATGTATAGGATACAAGTTTATCTTGACATTCAATTAAATCAATAAATTTGCACTAACTTCAACACTAGTACTTGATGCAAATTTTATAAACTCCAAATATTGTTCGTTATTGTTCATATTTGACTCTAGAAAAAGGAGAAAATGGGTGTGGATGAACATACATATGGTCCAACTTAATTTTTCCTGGAGAATCGGGTAAAAACTATTCGTATTCGTAAAATCGACCCTAGGAATTTGATGCAAAATGTTTGGCCTGACGACAATCGTTATTGCTGTTCTGATGCTTTTATTTATCTCCATCCAATCAATGAGTAAAGGAGAGAAAAAGTGGTATGGATTTGCAGGGGAGTCTTGAACAAAAACTACCCTTTAGCCAAGAAAAAACTCCTCAAATTACCTTTTATAAAACATACTGTTCTTGTTAGACACAATATACTTTAAATAACACATAATTCTAAATGGACATTCATAGTGAATTTGGTCATGAAATATTGGTCCCATATTTTCTATCACTTCGACAATACTACCTGTGACGAAACAATTTACATTAGAGAAACTAAATCTCAAATGCAACCCTACTTCATTCATAACTCATGATTCAACCAATTCAGGTTGAGAGAGATTGACGTTTCTTACTCATTGTTTCCAATAATAGAATCAAACCAGGCATAGAAATGTTAGAAAATGGAAAACCAGCCTGTAACTACATAAGCACACACAACTGGTTTCATCATCCAAAATATAGATTTCCAATATGCAAATATGCAATGACCATTTGTTTTAGAACACAAGGCTAGAATTTTGAGGTGCATTGCTAGTTTGGACCACCAAGTATGAAGATTTGTATGGTTAGAATAAATTTGATGTGAGAATATACAATTGGTCAGTAGTAAAATCGCATGCAAGATATCCTAACTTCAAAATATTATAAGTACGAACATATATTCAGAGGAAACATGAAAATTTCAATAATTGAGACAAACAAAACTGTATCATAATAGGCTACCAGTTGCACTAGAATGAGTTCAAAGAAACGAAATGAGAACAAAATTAATAAGGGAACAACAGTTCTAATAAATTTGTTTTTTACTATAATAACTCAAACCTAAAATCCCTCCAAATAGATCTTTATCTCTTTTCTTGAAACTCAAGCCTTTGAAGCTTGTTTTTCCTTTGTCTTTTGGATCTGCAAGACCTTTTTCACAATCTTCTGCTCTTCAACCAAGAAAGCTCGAATGATTCTGCAGAAATAGAGACAAAATTATGCAATGCATATATAACAACCACCACAAAATTATGTTCCTAATATGTAGTTTCAGCAACATAATACATCAATATAAATATTGGAAATTATACAAAATGATAAACCAAGAAAGTTGAGCAGAACAAACCTTTCTCTGACAGCACCTCCAGATAAAACTCCACCATAAGCACGGTTCACCGTCCTCCTGTTTCTAGATAGCCTTGATCTCTTGTACTCTGTAGGCCTTAAATGTGGAATCTGTAGTTGTCAAGCATTAATAAGTTAATAACCTTTGTGCTCTCAGGACTCAAACCATTTATACATACTTAGTCAATTATCATAAAAAAAAAGTCTGAGTAATGCAAAAGCAATAACTAAACTAGTGCACAAAAGCATCAATGAAGCTTAAGATGCAATCATGCAAAACAAGGTAGTTAATGGCACAAAATGGCATGCCTAAGGGACATGGCAATAGGAGGGATTAGAGCTGTGTTTTCTGAATCACAGTTAGATAATTTGACAAACCCAGCTATCTAAGTCAACTGGCACTGAATGTGTAAAATTGACAGAATGTTAAAAAATAAGTTGTCAAACTTTGAACTCTTAACATTAAAAGCTTAGAACTTCGTAATAAGAACATCATACAAGTTGACTGGATCTTATAATGAATGTAATGATTGATTGGTTATGTAAAAGAAAAACCAATGAAAAATAATAACATATTATGCCATAATTGATTTAATAGTGCAACATCTTTCTTTAGTAAGATGCATGTTTGTTAGCACCTGTCACCTCAAGGCTTGTTTAAACTGCCAAGTATATCAAGGTATCATTTTCCTATAACCTTAATACAGAAATATATGCAAAAGTGCATAAGCAAATCATCCAGAGATGATCAACTAAAATTTTAACACCACAAATATTAGAAAACCCAATTAAAAAGAATAATCAGAAGCATGTAACAAAATTTAAAATGATAAAAGTAACAAAGCAAATACAACATACCAACCAATATTATGTCGGACACAAATCAACATTTCAGCTTAAATTCAACAAGTACAAGCTTTCTTTCTCCATTGGACCAAATATCAAATACAGTAATAGTTTACTAATAACTACACTATGAAAAAGGCAGAAAAGCTTATGCAGTAAGATAAGATTGCAATAAATTAGGAATAGCATAGCTGTTTTAAAAAGATTATCCGAAACCACAATTTTACATAAAAAATTTGATTGCTTCAGTGTCATAACAAACATTACGGGACAAAAAAAAATAAACAAAAACAAAATGATTAGTAAGAATACCAACTACGTACCTTGATATTTCAAACTTACATACCACCAACATGACACACCGACACATTGACTATATTCAATTAATTGGTTTTCTCAGATTATTATCGATCCATGTGTCACTGTTACACTTTGTAGCTAACAACTCTATCAGCTACTAGTCTAGTATTGCATTATGAGTTAAAATTGTTTAGTGGGAGTGTCCTGTTGGTATAAATTAATTTATCACAGACATCCAATGAGAACTCGTCATATTACTACATAACCACATTTAAAAAAAAAACTGCAAAATACCAATTCTCATTTAGCATGAGTGTAAAATTAGGTTACACTACAATGCAAGTGGACTTTACTCTTACATATGAGTTTAATCAGGATGCAACATGCAATGAATAATCCAATGACAACATAGTTTTTCTCAACAAAAATTAACACTAAAAAATCAACAAGTCAGAAAAGAACAATTCAGAACATTTTGCAATAAAAATAAACAATCAAGTAAATCAAATTTTCCAGATCAGAGAAGAAAAAAAAGAACATACCCCTTGAATCCTCTTTCCAGTAACAGGGCATTTTGGTCCACTGGCCCTCTTCTTAGTTGTCTGGTAAACAAGCTTTCCACCTACATTTAATGACACAGATTTAAACGACACGTCGTAATCGGTAGCTTAATGAACGACAAGATGAAAAGGAATGAAGAAGTGTGTAGAGAAGAGATGTTACCGGGGGTTTTGACAACCCTATGTTGGTTGGATTTGGTGGCATAGCTATGACGCCTGCGGTAGGTAAGCCTCTGAACCATCTTTCTTCCCTTCCCTGAGGCTGGTTTTCACGACGATACCGAGAAGGAGGATTAATGATTGAGTTGAAGTATAAAAAGAGGGTTTTAGCTTGCCCTAGATCCAAGGGCCGTAAATATATCTTTGCTACCGTCTTATGTGAAATTTGGACGGTCAATAATTCGACGCGTGGCCTTCTTTTTTTTTTTACTAACAAGCTATTTCTTTTTACTTTTTAAACAAACTAAAAGTCAAAGTATTTTTTTTTTAGTATATTTGTTTGTTTAACATACCAAATTGTCACAGAGAAAAATAATAGAGCCGGTTTAAGGATAAGGCAATCAAAGCAAACGCTTTGGATTTATTTTAAAAACCTAAATTTTATTTTATTTAATAAAAATGTCTCAGTATTTTTAAAATCAAAATCAAATATAAATTAGATAATTTTTTTATTATAAATTATTTAATAATATTTATACAAGTAAATTGGTTAACTAAGGATAGTAAAGACAAAAAAATATTAGTTAGAAATTGAAAAATTATAAGAGAGAAAATAAACACATTATTTATATAAAAAATATGTATAAATAGAAAAATTATGACACAAGTATTCATATTACTAATACGAATTATTAGAGTAGTACTACGTATATAAACAATTTTCTACTACAACTAATGGTTTGATTGGTAGTGAAAAGAAATTGAAAAGAGAGAAAAATATGAGAAAGTATGGAAGAAGAAAGAAATAAGTAAAAAATATTATAGATTTAAGGTAGTGATTGGTTGAAAGGAAACAGAAAAAAAATAAAGAAGAGAGAAGTGTTGATATTTTTAGAAGTACTAAAATATCCTTAATTAAAAAATTTCATCAAAATTAATTTATTGATTTTTTTTATCGAATAGCTTAATTCAATTTTGTTGTAATTTTAATGGATTGAATTCATTTAAAAAAAATCAATTTAAATAACAAAGATTATTATTATTATTATTATTATTATTTAATTTCCAATTTTAACAAAAGAAAACGTAATGCAACTTTTTTAATTTAATAAGAAAATCAAATGGAAATATATTAGGAAATAAATATTAAAAAAAATCCATAATTATCTGCATCCCTCCTCTTGCGCACATGTACATTTCCAAACCCAATTATTTGCTTCATAAAAGAAATTAAAACATCCATTGATATGTATTATGTGAGAGTTTCTTCCAATTTGGACACCATTGCCTTCTTACCCCTATTTTTTTCTCATCGCTCACGCAATATAAATCATAACTATTATTGCAACTTGTAGAATAATTAAAAATATAAAAATTGGTTGTAAAGGTAGATATGGAACCACAAAATTAAAAAACTCTTTTCACCCATTTCTTCGCTACTTTGCATAGAAATCAGAAAGTGGTGTGGACTCCATAATTTTTTAATTTTTCGTCTCTATTTCATTCATTCCAAATAAGAGAAAATTATTATCTCTTCTATTTTTTTCTCTTCTCTTTTTCTGTCTTGTTTATTTCTCATCAACCAAAGTGACCTTAAAAGATAAAATAATTTCACTTTAGGTCTGATAGTATATTGATCTGGTCCTGATAAATAATATTAAATTATCTTATTTTTTTAGCACCACTAGACGATGAACTTTCGGTATGTTCAAGACTTTTTTTTTTGTTAATTTTAATAGAAGGTTACAAAAAAGAATGTGATGTACAATTTTTTCTCTCTCATTCTTACAATTACAAAATTATTTATTTAATAAAATAAAAATAATTCTAATATTTTAAAAGCAAAATATTATCAATAAATTAAATAATAAAATAAAATTATATTAGTAATAATAAT
>JBBPBS010001080.1:6695528-6709208 GCA_037974835.1 Cicer judaicum
CTACATATTGTAAAAACAACTCCCTCCTATTTTATTTCTCGAATCTAATAAATAAAAATAATAATAACGAAATTTGAATTTGATGTATTTTTTTCTTTAATTTGTGGTATTTTTTTCTTTAATTTAATGTTTTTTTTGTTCAATTTAATTAATTTTATTTTATTAATATAATTTACTTTATAATATTCATAATATAATATAATTTTATTATTTTTATTTATTAATAAGATTTTGTTTTTAAAATATTATAATTATTTTTGTTTTATTAAATAAACAATTTTGTACTTATAAGAATGAAAAGGAAACAAATTTGTATGTCTAGAACATGGTCATATCCTGATGATGTGACCTTCAATTGAAATTATATAAAAAATTAAAAGAAAAATTAAAAAAAAAAAACCTTCAAGTTGTCTTAAGCCAAGAGTACCATCGTCTAGTAGTGTTAAAATTAGGTAATATTATTTTTTTGAGGAAATTTAGTATTTCTTTTTTAAAAAGGGATATATAAAAAAAAACCCAAATCCGAACTTATTGTTTATATTTTTTCCCATGACAATAATAGAAGTTCAAGGTTCATAAAAATATTTTTAAAATAGTTTGTTTTTGCCCAGAAGATTGGACTAAAATAATTGAAATTAAAGAGAAAAAATGGTTACACTAAAATTTATATACTTTCTTTAAAGTCCTATATATTGAAAACAATTCACTTATTTGATTGAGTATGAAAGAAAAAACTATAAATAAAATAATTGAAACTAAGAAAAATTAATGCAAGGAAAACCAAAATTTGGCACCTTCCATTAGAGGCAAAGTAGTGTTGTTAGGTTTAGTTATTATTGTTCTATTTGTTGTTCTTTTGTGTTTGGTCACATATTATCTTTAAACTTTAATATTTTATTGAACAAATTTTATGGGGAAAAGTGAGGAGGCAAAGAGAGTAAATTGAGTGGAATTGAATAATGTGTGTTGTGAGAAAGAAATAGGAGGGTTGGGTTTAAAATTTTTGAGAGATTTAAATATAGCTTTATTAGGAAAATGGGTGTGGAGTGTAAAACAAAAGAAACATAAGTTATGGTATAAGATTCTGAAACACAAATATGGGAGAAATTGAAGACGGTGGAAGGATGTGATTGAGTTGGTGGAGGATGTATAAAGAATAAGAGAATAGAGTTGAGGAGGAAATAGTTGCTATCGGCGATCAAGAAGCAAGTCAAAATGGAAAAGGCACTTGGTTTTGGAGGATAATTAGGTGAGGGAGGGAGACCTTAAAAGAAAGATATATTATATTGTTCTCTATTGTGGCAAGGAAGGAGGAGAGAGAAGGTGGCGTCATAAGGTATGAGAATGGAGTTTGGGAGTGAAAACTTAGATGGAGGTATAAGTTGTTTCAGTGGGAGGTGGAGATGAGGGAAGCATTTGTTAAGACAAAGTCTAAAATTAATGTTTGATAATAACAAAAGTTAATTAAAACTTACATTTATGATTCTAAGTGTTGTGGTATTTAACATATGTGTCTGAGTATCTTAATCAAATATAGATACCAAATATTTCAAAATAGATCAAATTAAAAGCTCATTCAGATAAATGAAGAACGTTTTTGACAGAATTTTTGTAAAACAAAGAAAGTTCTCGATAGTTACAAAATAACAAACAATATCAGATTCTTAAAGAAATGATTAGATCCATTATTTACAATTTGTTCCATAATTTCACCAGAAGTATACAAGAATCAATTCAGTATAAAAAATAACTCCAAACGACAAAGGCAAAAGTTATTCTTCATAATTCATAACAGACAAACTGGATATGACACTTCAGTTGTACTTTTGAACAACATGAACACGTGATACAAATCATGAGATCACTTCAGACAACTGTCAAGTGAAGATTAAACCTCATCACACCTCAAAGTAGAAACGAATATCGTTATTGGATTACAAGAATACTCCGACTTTAAACAAGAACGTTTTACTTTATTGTTGATCTTATCAATTTACTCCTCTTCGCTCAAAGTCAACAACAACAATCTCTCAAAATCCACCAGCATGGAACTCGAAAAATCGACTATATCTACCTCTTCCTTAACCCTTCTTTCATTCTTTTTTTCTCTCGAAAGTTACTTCTCCCTTTTTATGCATAAACTTGACAATGATTGATCCTCCAATTGAACTTCTCACAAAATTTGTACTATTCTTGAGTTTGCAGAGCATTTAATGTTGAATACTGTTGGAATATATAGAGTATATTAATGTGTAAATTTAAAAATTGTTGAAGTTCCACATTAGAAAATTGTCATATATTGAGTAATGTTCAACTCTATAAATATTAAAGTCCCACATTGGATAAAATATATATGTGAGTTTGCTTCCATCATTACACTCTTGTGAAAGGCATATCAAAATTGAATACAATTTTCAACTTTATCTTTTCTCCCTATTATGCTGATGCATTTCCGAGTTACTTATCTCCTTTTTTTTTGCCCCTTCTATTTTTGAGAGGTTTTAATATCACTGTAGTTTTAGAGTGGTTTTTGAGTTGTAGTCCATTTGATTTTTGAGTGGTCCAAATACCATTTTTCTTTTAGAGCAGTTTATGTCGTAGACCCTTCAAATTTTTAGAGCGGTTTTCATGTCGTAGTCTATTCGATTTTTGAGTGGTCTAATACCACAATCCTTTTTGAGCGATTTTTATGTCGTAATCCCTTCGATTTTTGAGTGGTCATAATACCACAATCATTTTAGAGCGGTTGTTATGTCGTAGTACATTTAATTTATGAATGGTCATAGTACCATATTGCGAGTGGTTTTAAGAGTCATACTGAGCGTGACTTTAACCGTCATATTGGAGTTAATTTTAGAACGGTTTTTCTATAATACAATAGAACTCCGATATAGTTTGTTTGGACTATTTTATCATGGGAATTTCGTGGGTGATAGTTTTTCTTGCACAATTTGGACAATGCCATTAAACGTCTTTAAGAGAATAACCTAGTCTGCGACTCAACCCAACAATATCTCAAGTGACATAAATTTGTTTTGAAATAGTTTTTCAAAACCCAAAAACAACAATTCTATGACGTTTTTATCTGCCATGTCAACCGAAGAGATTACTGAATCTGGTTCTAGTGCCTCTGATTTCAATAAAATTTTCATGGAGGCAAACATAAAAGGATAAGAAAGCTGAAGAATTAACTCATAGGAATAATGGTTACTTGTGTATAAATTATATTTTTAATGGACTTGCTGATGATCTATATAACTACTATAGATCCAACCTCAATTATCAGATAATCGATGACAGATTCGTGGAGGCTTACTCCCGTGAAACTCAAAAGATAACACATGAGATAATCTATTAAGGTGTGACTTTTGATGAAGAATTTAAAATTATTGTTATTATTGAAAAATTGCTCAATAATTTTTGTTTCTCTAAAGAGTGTGATAACCCGTCTCTAGAAAAAAAAAAAAAAAAAAAAAAAAAACATTGTGTATGGTCGTCTTCTTGTGAATAAGGCTTTATTTACTCTAGAAGGACATATTTGTACACCAATTCTAAATATGACATTATTGTTGGAAAATGATACATCACTCATGGCATGTTTAAATTAAATGTTCGAAATTAATAAAATGTCTTCTTCTACTTACATGTTGTGTGATGTTAATATTTGACATGTTAGACTTTGTCATGTGAACAAATATGTGATTTCAAACTTAAGTAACTTAGGTTTAATTCCAAAGATATCTTTAAATGATTTTGAAAAATGTGATTTTTGTAGTTAAGCTAAAATAATCAAGAGTTCACATAAATTTGTAGTTAGAAAATCTTAATCTTTAGATTTATTACACTCCAATATATGTGAACTTGATATGACATTAACAAGAAATGGAATAACTTTATTTTATCACTTTTATTGACCATTGTTCTGGCTATACTTTTTGTATATCTAATGAAAAATAAAAGTGAAACACTGGACATGTTTATAATCTTTGTAACTGAAATTGAAAACCAATTTAGTAGAAAGATTAAGAGATTTTGTAGTGATAAAGGAATCAAGTATGATTCTACTTACATGTTGTGTGATGTTAATATTTGACATGTTAGACTTTGTCATGTGAACAAATATGTGATTTCAAACTTAAGTAACTTAGGTTTAATTCCAAAGATATCTTTAAATGATTTTGAAAAATGTGATTTTTATAGTTAAGCTAAAATAATCAAGAGTTCACATAAATTTGTAGTTAGAAAATCTTAATCTTTAGATTTATTACACTCCAATATATGTGAACTTGATATGACGTTAACAAGAAATGGAATAACTTTATTTTATCACTTTTATTGACCATTGTTCTGGCTATACTTTTTGTATATCTAATGAAAAATAAAAGTGAAACACTTGACATGTTTATAATCTTTGTAACTGAAATTGAAAACCAATTTAGTAGAAAGATTAAGAGATTTTGTAGTGATAAAGGAACCAAGTATGATTCTAGTTTGTTTAATGAGTTTTATAAATTGCATGGAATTATACATGAAACAAGTGTACTAAATTTTCCTGAAATGAATGGTAAAGTTGAAAGAAAGAATCAAACTCTTACTAAACTAGTTGTTGCTAGTATGCTTAACTTTGGAGCTACATCTCATTGGTGGGGGAAACTATATTGATTGGTTGATATATTTTCAATAAAGTTCCTAAATTTAAAAACAAAATATATCCTTATGAGACTTTGAAGAAAAGACAATCGAATTTGTCTAATTTTCGAACTTGGGACTGTCTCGGTTATATTATAATCCACGATTCCAACCGAGTTAAACTCTATAGTAGAGCATATGAATGTGTATTCATTGAGTATGCAGTAAACAACAATGTGTATAGGTTTTATGGCCTAAATTCAAAAGTATCACAGAGTCAAATGATGTTGACTTTTATGAAAATAACTTCCCTTTCAAATCGAGAAATAATAGCGGCAGCGAACCAAGTCACGTTCTTATAATGAAGAGCATTGAAACCAACAAACAAGGCAAAACAAAACCTCAAAGAAGTAAGAGATCCATAGTTTCTAAAGATTACATATCCAATTATACGGTCTATACCATAGAAGAGGATCCTACAAATCTTCAAAAAGTTTTGTCATCTTTTGATGCAGATTTTTGGCAATAAGTTATAAACGATGAGATTGATTCTCTAGAGTCTAACATGATATAATATTTAGACAAAGAGAAAATATAGATTTCTTCAATACTTTTTCACCAGTCACTAGAGTTACATTCATTAGGGTACTTATTTCACTTGTTGTTAGTCATAACTTGGTGGTTCACCAAATGGATGTCAAAACAACTTTTTTAAATGGTGACTTGGAAAAAGAAATCTATATGGAACAACCTGAAGGTTTGATGATTAATGGACAATAAAACAAAATCTGTAAGTTAGATAAATCTATGTATGGTCTTAAATAAGGTCCTAAACAATGACATGAAAAGTTTGACAACTTGATTATATCAAATGAATTCAAAGTGAATGAAAGTGACAAATGTATTTATTAAAAATATGAAAGTGGCATTTGCATTTTCATATGTCTCTATGTAGACGACCTATTATATTTGGTTCAAACATTCATGATATAAATATTGTGAAATCATTATTGTATAACAACTTTGATATGAAATACCACAAAGAAGGAAATGTAATCCTTGGAATCAAGATTACTAGGTTAAAAAAGAGAATTTCTTTGAATCAATCTCACTATGTTGAAAGATCCTAAAGAAATACAAATACTTTGATTGTAAATCTGTTTGCACACCATATGATCCAATTGTGAAACTTTTCAAGAACACTTGTGAATGTGTTAAACAAACTGAATATACAAGTATCATTGGTAGCCTCAAGTATGCCGCTGATTGTACTAGATTGGTCGTTGCCTACGTCGTGAGATACCTGAAAAGGACCATGAGTCTTAGATTACATTATTAAAGATTTTATGTCGTTCTTGAAGGATACAGTGATGTTAATTGTATTACCTTATCAGACAACTCCAAAACAACCAGTGACTATATTTTTAGTATAACTGGTGGTGTTGAATCTTGGAATTCAAAATATATAAAAAAAAAAAAAACAATATAGGCTCAGTCCACTATGGAGTCTGAAATGATAGGACTAGCTATTGTTAGTGAAGAAACGAGCTGATTGAAATGTTTGCTAGTTGATATCACTTTATGGAAAAAAACTTATGCCAATTGTGTTGATCCATAATGATAGTACTGCGATTATTGCAAAGATTGAGAATCATTATTACAACGGTAAGAGACGACAAATACTTCGTAAGAACAACACTGTTAGAGAGTAACTTTCTAAAGGAGTTGTTATAGTAAATCATGTACATTGATGAAAATTTAGTAGTTCCTTTGACGAAATGGTTAGCTAGAGAGAAGGTCCTAAATACATCCAAAAGGATGATACTTTTTCCTATAGAGTCACTTATGATGGTAACCTAACCCTAAAGACTAGAGATCCCAAGAATTAGGTTTAATGGGTAATAACAAGTTGTGAAGTAATATGTGATGAATATGCTATTATATATCAGATAAGCATAATTCCTAAAGCGATGAAAGTATGAGATAATAGAAACTCTTAATGAGATCTATACTCCATATGGAATGGAGTACCTAGCTACATGAGTACTCTTCATAGACTCGCTTATGTGAATGTAGAAGTGGGGCCACTTCCTACAATAGTACTCTTATGATATTACATAAGTATATATGTCATGTATATATTAATTTTAATATGACGTAAACTAAATTACATGTCGAATTCATATAGGTAAAATAAATTTACTTAAATACTCGAGTTTGACAAAATTGATGTCTTTATTGATTCTTCAATTCTCAAGATCTACTAAAGTTCTTGAATCACAAAACCATACTGAAAACATCATTGTATAATGTATATCTTTATGTGCATGTTAGAAACATGTTTGAAAGACCTGCTATGCATTTAAAATATTTGTCTTGATTGCAATTTTAGTCCTTCTATTTCACCACACTGACAAAAGTAATTCTCTTATTTTAAAATCAAACTTTTTGGCCCCTCTTTTTCACATTTGTTGCATTTTTTGTTCAAAACTAGAATTTTTACATATAAAATGGTTATTTTTAGCACAAAAAAATGGTGATTCATAGCCCTAATTGTAAACTTAAAGAGAAAATATAACTTTTAGGAAAAAAAAAACACATTTTTTTAGACTAAAAGTCATTATTTTTAGGTAAAAATTATGTTTTGAGACAAAATATGCAACAACTGTGAAAGTAAATGGACCGAAATGTTCGATTTTAAAATAGGAGGACTATTTCTTGTGAATATGTTAAAATAGAACGACTTAAAGTTCAATTAAGCCAAAATCTTTTCAAAGTGATCTTTAACTTCATAAATCAACTACTATGTTTGTAAATTGACTTACAGAGGTCTTGATAACCAAACTCATTGGAAGTGGTTACGCCAACTTATACAAGCATGGGACGAGTCATACAACTCATGCCTGAAACTGTTGGTTCTTGATCACTTATGAATCGATTCACAATATATGTAATTGTAAATCGACTTACACATGTTGCTAAGTCAGTTATTTGACAATTACAAATCTGTTATTTTGTTGCATTGTATCTTCCTTTCATAAGTGAACCATGTCCCTTAAATACTGACATGTTTCTTCATTCTTAGATTGAACACTTTTTTCGATTCAACTTCTCATATAATTGAGGTTTTGATAGAAAAATGTACAAATGTGGGATATCCTTTGTTTGGAACGATTGTTCTATTGGTGAAAAATTGAAAGTTCTATTGGATACAACTTGAACGGTTGGAAAGAAGGATCTTTTCAGTACTAGAGCTCTAAGTCGGTACAAACTCTCAAGGTTGAAGGCACATCTTCATCTTAAATGTGTTGCTTCATATTTATCTTGAGGGGTTTAAAAAAATTGTTCGTGAGCATTTAGGAAAAATGGATTGTTTGTACAAAATTTGTAATTAATTGCTCATAGATCTTTGTAAAGGTCCATATTACATAAAGAAAGAAACTTGTATTCATATTGAATGAGACATGGATGTTCTCTATATAATAAATATGATTAAATTAAATTAAACCAACATGTTTTTTGTTTGGTTAGAAATTTGTGAGAAAAATAATAAATGTTCATCCGAACTAGTATTCATATTTTTTGTCCTCTCCAAAATAACAAAATAAATAGATATGTTATACTCATAGTTCTATCTATCCCAAATACTTGCAACTTCATATATTAATTTCCCCTGGCTCAACTTGATACCAAAACTTGCAATTACATTCTCTCTATTAGACAATTTTTCAGTGTGTATAATATATATACCCTAAGATCAAATGTTACATATCAACTATGTATTTATCAACAAGGAAAAAACAAAAAAGAAGGCTCCACTTGAATCTTTTTGTCAACAAATTTGATTCGGTTTAACTTTTCGCTACACCATATTAGGTGATCTTTTCTAACTTTTTTCATGTTTGTCACCCTTGAAATCAACTTCAATCCCACTTGAATCAACAACTGTTCATGATCCAATTGAGTTTGATTGTCATGGTGTTTTCTGAACTTCTTTACTATGCAATTTCCACTTCTCAATTTTTCCTTGAGCTTTCTCTCCTTCTGCAATATTTAAAACCCAATTTTGTAAGAATTTTATATTGTCCACAAAACTAAAATGTGTTGGCCTCTATTGAAAGAAAAATGCATAATTGTATTTGACTTGGATCCTGTACCCCAATATATTAGTGCGGCAAAATTTTCTAAAGTAAAAAAGTTTTACTGCACAATAGGAAATGATCAAAATCCAATTTTATTCTAGTCCCCTACTATATAACGAATTGAATAAATTATTTATTAGAGATCAAATGTGTAATAAAGTCAAAAGAAAAAACCTTATGTAATTGAGTTTGAACTTCCACTAGAAGATTTGAAATTTCTGCATCCTTAACTTTTCTACCTTTGTGATTTGATACTCTATGAAACACATTTCCATCATCTTTATCAGCTCGAATAAACTCCCAAAATACTTGCATAGATTCCTTAATTATTTGTGCTAACCTTTCACAAGCAATTGGTTCCTCGTCATCCCACTTATTTTTTTTCTTATCTGTTGTGCTATCGTCTGCAAAACAATCATAACAATATTGTGGTTATAGAGTTTCGATCCATACTACTAACAAATTTCTTTCTCCTAACAAATTAACTACTAACATTCGTTTATAAAAAATATTGATATACCTTTTACGGATGGAACTTGGAGCAAGTTGCGAATGACGCACCGATTCTTGACATAATTTTGAATCCTATGGCCATGTTGAAATGGCTCATCTTCTAAGAACCTTTGCAAGAGGACTTGAAAAAGTTGAAATTGACCGGCAACTAAATTATACCTATGAGGCCATTGTGAATCATATTTTTTCAACTCTTGGATTTTCTCATGCTGCCAACATAGGATTTCCCAAGAGAGACAAATTTGGCCAACATAAACAAGTTCCAAATCCCTATGCAATTCATTAACAAGCTTCGTCATTGGGTCATTTGTGTGCTTTTGTGCTTTGCGTGACCACAAATTCTGAGAGATCACTAGAGGCTTGGCATGTTGGACGGTTGATTTATGTTCTAAAATTAATTTTAGAGGGTCTTTTAGTGGTAGAAGACCTACATCAAGGGTAAAATAAGTAATTAGTCACTGACAGATGAATAATAATAATAATAATAATAATAATAATAATAATAATAATAATAATAATAATAATACATTTTTATTTTTAAATTAATAATTGATTGAGAGTTATAAAATTATATGGTGTTTTAGTGTGATAAAGAGACCCCTCCAACAAAATTATCAATTAATTATTAACGTTGTCTATTTAAAAATAATAATGAGAACCTAGTGTGTATAATGATAGATTAATATTCATATCAAAGCTAAGTTAAAGATGAAATGATTTTTTTTTTTAATTTTTCAACAACTTTATAATATATATTATAATATAGACGAAAATGAGTCAATAAATCTCACGTACATATTTTAACATTCTAAATGGTGGATTTCGATTCTACCCATTTATGCAATTATGTAAATGTGTTGATACGCATTAATTCACACTCTAAATTTCAATTTTGAATCCAATTTGTATCAGACTTACATAATGAGGGATTTGAATTTCTTGCTGTCGTTGATAGTTCAAATCTTAAATTTAAATATTTTAGTTTTTTTCAAATATTAAAATCTATTTGAGATGAAAAATTTCCAATTTCTAGTACACAGTCACACATTGACTATTTGAATGCAAGAAATGCAAATTTCATCATGAGATTTAGATTAAATGGTAAAAATAGCGTGAATACGTCAAATTGACTTTGAATGAAAAGACATAAAGAATGGAAAAGATTGGCATAGAGTGGAATTGAAAAGTTATTCTGTAGACTTGCCACCATTAGTGGCTTTGTGATTGGAAAATTATAAAGGGTTAAGAGTAGCTTTATGCGCACATTATTAACAAACTTATAGGAAAATATAACTGTAAATAAACATATATTATCCAAAAGTGATCATCACAAAGGAAAACAAAATTCTTCTAAGTTACGTGTAAAAAAAAATATACATGCATACCACAAAAATCAGGATATTTTGGAGGAATTTTTTTTTTTTGTATTTTTCTTTTGTTTGTAAATTTTTAGAAGATGGTACTGATAATTTGAAATCCGGATGGGAGATAAACTATTTTCAATAATTATTTCAATCAAAATTTCAATTTAAATTTTGCTCAGTGAAATTAGGCTAAAACTCAATGTTAATATGCTAAAAAAAATGACCAGAGCATTGAAATTAACCCAATCCAAGATGAACTCAATTTGCAAGTATTTTAACATGAAAAAGAAGAGTCAAATAATAATTTGGTTCATACCTATTGCATGCATGGCCTGATAATTCAAGACATCCAATTTCTTTATCTTTTGTGCATAGCATTTGTAAACCTTTTGAATTTCAACAATATGATCTTTGTATTCCATCTTTTTATCTTCAATACTCAATGGCTTTATCTCTTCAACATTTGGAGAAAACTCTATTTTCTCATCTTCTTCCAAAATTGTTGCAAGTCCTCCTTGTCTTGCTTTTCTCAATTCCAATTTGATTTGTTCCACTATCTCATCATTCTCCCACTCAATTTCATCCTCTTCATTATTATCATCATAATCCATTTCATGAAACTCTTTTTCATTTTTCTCCAAGATATCTTCTTTTGTCTCTTTCTTTTCATTTTTGCACTTTGCAAAACCATGTGACACATCTCTATCATATGAAAATTGAGTTTCGTCCAAATATTCAAATGCCTTGTGACTTTCACAAGAATTGTTAGAACCTATAATCCTATATCTCAAAGAATCATCATTTTTGTTAGAACCTATATTATATACAAGACAATCATTTTTGTTGGAAGGGAATTTTCTTTGTTCTTCAACATATTCCTCTTTTTCTTCATCTTGAACAGCGTGAATTTCCTCTAAATTATGCTCTAATATTTGCTTCTTGTCTATAGTTTGAGTGCTAGAAAATGCATTACTGTAAGAAACATTTCTTAGGAAACTAAAACTTAAGGTCATAGGTTCATCTTCAAAACAACCAATATCTTTTTGTGATACTAATGGACTCTTACTTGTTGAATCAATAAAAATAGAACCTTTTGTTTTTCCTTCTTCTTCATGAACCGTTTTTACACTCTTCTTACAATCTTGATGAATATTGGAATCACCCTTTATAAAAACAGAGCAATCTGTTTCATTTTCATCTATTTTCTTAACATCTTCATGAACCTCATCAGAAACACTATGCATAAAAATAGACCCTTTTGTTTCTAATTCGATTTTGTTAACATTTTCATTCACATGAAAGTCATTCTCCTTCAAAACATAGCAATCTTTTTCTCCTTTTCTTTTCTCATCATCTTGTTGAATGTTAGAATCAATCTTCACCAGAACAGAGTCCTCTGTTTTTACTTCTCTTTCTTCCTTTGCTCTAAAAAATTCTTCATAGCTTGGAAATATTAAATTAGCTAACTCTTCTGTGAACTCATCAATCTCATAATCTTCAAATTGATTACTCTTGTTTTGTTCGGATGAATCTAGTGAAACAAATTTCTCATTTTTCCTTTGAATTCTGAAAAAACAAAATAAGGAATAATTTATTTATTTTCCATACAGGACATAACATATAAAAACTTGTAATTACGTGGTGTTAGACACCGGATAAATCTTCAATCCAAAGTATTAATGTTATATTAACAGATAAAATAACTGAATAAAATTGATCAAACCTGAAGATGTAAGCGAGAATCAACCCCATGGAATGAACCATATAGTTGCAGAAGAAAATCCACATAGAAGCCAATGCCCAAATCAAGTTTTCATAAACAAAATCATTAGCAAAACATAAGTTGATTGAATCAAAGTGATTTTTCAGCATAACAAGATTTTTGGTACCCATCAATGATCAACCTCTCAAGTATTTTCTTTTTTATCTTCACAATCACAACATTTGAAATCAAGTTAAAAAGAGAAGAAAAAAAAGGTGATAATTTCTTTCCTCATCAAAGATTCATGAAGATAATGAGATAATGATTAGTGAATATTTGCCACCAGTTGAGAGTGAAATGAGTGGAAGAATAAGAATTGAGCATAATTTGATTTTGGACCCAAAGAAAAATGTGAGATTTTTGAGCATATAATTTTGTATAAGGAAATAAAAAAGCAAAGTTGGTATTTTTCTTTTGGATAATAAATTGAGAATAAATGAGAATTGGTTTGGTCAAATGATTGTACGAACGGTTATATTTGTTTCTTTAAAAGTTTTGGAGGTAAATAATCCAGTGTTTGCTTGACACGTTTCATATGCTAGGACTTGTGAGAGAGAGTGAAGTATTCTGTCGTTAAAGTGGAATTCTTTTTGAGAATACCTTATAAGATTAGTTACTAAAGAGGGGGTGGAAATACATACTTTGGAAGAAATCTCAAAGTCTCACATACCATTAATTTTTTAATCTAATTTTGGAATAAGATTTATTTATTTTTTATCGGGTCTAACCTTTTTAAAACCTGTATTTAAATATTTTATTCATATTAAAATATTAAAATTTTATATTTTATATTTTTTTAAATAGCCTACACTAGATCTTTATATAAAAGAGAAATTAATAAAATTATAACCAAATCTAATAAAATAACAACTAACAAGTTAAGTCTGCAACAACCTTCTTAAAAAAAAGAAATCATAATTAGTCCATACACACATATGAAATTACATGATACTCTATTCATACTGCTCTCTACGTGATTTAAAAAAATATCTGAAACAAACATCCTTTAAACCCTAAAAAATGATTTTTTATTTCAAATAATAGATTTTTTCCTGAAACAAACACACCTATTATTACCTCTCAAATAAATCATCTCGAATAAACTCAGATATATTCATTAATAATATAATTAAATATTATTATCAACTTTGATACACTTCTAAAGAGACTGTACCTATTTTATGCATTTTTTTTACTATATTTTTTTTTTTATAAATTCGCATATATTGTTTTGATTTAAAATTTATTTTTATTTATAAAACTTAAAATT
>JBBPBS010001080.1:6709521-6753757 GCA_037974835.1 Cicer judaicum
AAGATAAAAAATAAAAAAAAAATAAAAAAGATTTTGAAGTAGTAAATATTGAAATCTAACATAGTATAATCAATAGAGAGAATATGAATTAACTGCTAAATATGGAACGACTGATTGCCTAATTGATAAACTTTAAAATAGAAAATAATATTATCAATAAAAAATTAATAGATTTTTTTATAAGTATGAGTTTGACCTATTGAAATAAATAGATTTTAAAAATAGTATGAGTAAAGAAATGATGGGTTAAAAATAGCATGAATAAATAGATTTTTTTTATAAGTATGAGTTTAATTTTAACACATTTGATAAATATATGAATTTTCTTGAAATTGGTATTGAATTTTATGGGTTTTTTTGTTGAAGATTTTGATGAATTTACAAATATCAACTTTACTAAAGGAATACAAAGATAAAAGAAAAAGAAAAAGATTTTGAAGTAGTAAATATTGAAATCTAACATAGTATAATAATTATATAATAATATGAACGATTCAACTAGAAAAGAACGCGAGAAAAAAAGAATAGAGAGAATATGAACTAATTGCTAAATATGGAACAACTGTTTGCCAAATTGATAAACTTTAAAATAGAAAATAATATTATTAATAAATAATATATATATATATATATATATATATATATATATATATATATGTGTGTGTGTGTGTGTGTGTCGCCCTGTCAAACCTAATAAATTTTTTTATAAGTTTTAGTCTGACCTATTGAAATAAATAGATTTTAAAAATAGCATGAGTTTAACATTTTTATTAAACAGGCACGGTCAAGCCAGATCAGACCATAAGTAGGTCAGACCATAGACACTTGACGACGAGCTAGCCTATTTTCATCCTTAGTTAGAAGTAGAAGTCGTAGTAGTTTAGTTATGGGTTAGATATAGGTTAGTTCTCTTACTTATAAATTAACTATCTTTTTTTTTATTAATATAAAATTTATTTCTATTTTCTTCTCTTTTTATTAATATTTTGTTTATATTTTATTACGATATCAGATAAATAACTATTCAACTAATTTCTGTTTTAAATTTCTCTTGAGAGATTTAGATTTTTTATTGAATGTTAATAGATTTATCTTTTTTTTTTCATTTGATTCTTGAATAATTTATCCATTTTCTTCTATTTTCCTCTCAAATTTCAAGTTATAATTATCTCATCACGATAATATTTCAAAAATTCATAATTGCTTCTGCAGTCCCTTAACTTAATTTCAGGTAACACTTCAGTTCTTTATCTTTTTTTTCTTTCCAATTTGATCTTTTATTTAATTTTAAGTAAGAATTTGATCTTTTATGTCTTAATATATCAACAATATTATTTTTTTTTTTTTTTTACAAAAATTCAAAAAATTCATTGAAATTTTCAAACAAAACCCATAAAATTAATTATCATCTTCGATATAATGCACATTCATCAAATTCATAACTCAAATCTTCAAATAAATTTATATTTTCATTCTTTGTTTGATGTTGTTGGATATAAAAATATGAGTTTATTTGAATATTTGAGTTACACATTTGATGAATATATGAATTTTATGGGTTTTTTGTTGAAGATTTTGATGAATTTTCTAAGTTTCAGTAAAGAAATGATAATATTGATAATATTTTAAGATATAAATGATCAAATTGTTACTTAAAGTTAAATAAAAGACTAAATCGAGTAACAAAAAGATAAAAGACTGAAGTGTTAGACGCAATTAAGTTAAGGGTCCGCATGAACAATTATGTCTAAAAGAAATATCAAACAATAGGCATTAAGGGCAATATATTTCTCAATAAAATTGTTCCAAAACCTAAGACTTATGAATATTGTATCAACAACAACAACTTTGGTAAGTATGAAAAAGACAAAGTCAAGTACATGTGTTGAACATTGCTCAAGAACACCAACAATATTTGGTGACAACATTCTTTCTTTTTAACCAAATTGACATTCAAAATAAAAAAAAAACACAAGAAAGATAAAGTGTAAACTTTAGATTCAACACTAACCAACAAAAAAAAAAAAAGATTGTTTATATTTCTAAAATAAATCCATAATTATATTTTCATTTAGAAGTCTTAATGACCAAGAAGTTGCGCATATATCATTCATAAAAAATCGCAAGAGAAGATCTTGCGTGGAAGTGTAAACTCGATTCAACACCTACTACAAAAAAAAAAGGGAAAAAAGTATGATTGCATTAAAATATTTCTTATTTTTATTCCAAACGAAGAATAAATCTTCTAAAAATCTTTCAATCGATTTATTCCGTCATTTTAAAATCCTTTAATTGATGTATTTCAACATTTATAAATAATTTTCTTAATTTTTTTACAACACTCAGTTATTAATCCCAAGTTAGAAGTGTCGCAATTATCATATAGTTTGTAGAAATATTAGAGATCTAAAATTAGTTATAAACTAGTTACTTAGTTAGATGTTAGTTATTTTAGTTAGAAATTAGTTGTTCTAAGTTGGGTACATAAATTTCATTATACCTACTATTGTAATCATTTCTCTCATTTCATCAATACAAAATTTTTCTCTATTTTGCTCTCTTTCAAACTTATCATCAATATTTTTCTTAAATTCTATTATAACTTTTATTTATATAGACAAATTTTTTTTTTTAAATATAATCAATTTCTTTTAGAATATGAGAATTTATGTATCTAAATACAAGATATTGAGTTTAAATGGTTAAAAAAAGTCCATTAAGATTAAATTATTGAGAGTATCATTTGTAAGACTTAATTCATCAATCAATATTGTTAAGTTAAATATCTTCATTTGAAAATTTACAATTATATGTTAGTTTTAAATAATGTTTGTCACTTTTTTTTACATAAAAAAGTTCTTTCTACATAAAAATAACTGATCGAGAGTATAAAATACGAAACTTACCTTGAATAAAAATTCTTAACTTGATTTTGGTTGATATCTTTAAAATTTGAGGGTTAAAGACAAATATGATAATTTGTGTTGATTATTTGCTTTTTGTTTTCTTAATTTGGACTCAGTCGGTGGTGGTCTTTGGATTTAATTGGTCAATGTTTTGGTAAGACTTCAAGTTTCTTTTCTTCTCTTTGGATTTTGGTCAGGTGTGATAAGCATCAGTTGTACGAGGATGCATGAGACCAAGTCCAAAATATATGTTATTAGAATATTTTTTTTGACGTAGTTAATAACATTCTTTTTTAACATTATATTTTTAATATTTAGTTTTTTATTGAATGAAATTTATTGCGGTTGAAAGAGGGCTCATCAGTTATATATAGCAAAAAAAATTAATAGGCTCATCCGTTATATATAGCAAAATAATAATAGGATTAGGATGTTTGGTTTTGGTGACAAAAATTGATTTTATAAAATTAATTTTAATTAAAAATGAATTAAATATAAAATAAAATTAATTTTAGATATCTAGAATAAAAATAAGTCTTACATGAACACAATAAAAAAAAATATTTGGACGCATCTACATAAATAATAAAAATTAAATAATTTAGTCACATCATTTAATGTTTTTTATTTTAATTTATTTTATTTATAACAATTTGTGTTTAAATGTTGTGTCTATATAAGTATTTATCACATAATCAATTTAAGTCATCCAAACCAAAATCTATGCTTTGTTTCACATTTTGATATCTCAAAATTGATTTTAGAGGTATAAAATTGATTTTGACACATTTTAAGTGTTTTAAAATTTGATTATAGCTTAAAATTAAAATTTGTAATTTTTATTTATAAGTGTGATTTTTATGCTCAAATTTATACATATAATTGAGGTTTCATGGCCAAAGCATTAAGTCCCCACAAGTTATTAACTTGAAACACAATATTTCATATATATCAAGCTGGGATTGCTGTTGTATATCTTAGGCATAAAAACAAAAGACTAGACAAATTAGGTTCTATGTATATATAAACAAGATATAAACCTTATGTATATAATATTTGTAGGGATTTTTTACTAATATATCATTCTTTTTTAATTTTTAAACCAAAATACTCTACTTTCAATTTTATATACTAAATTATTCTACTTTTTTGGACTAGTTGGAGGTCGTGGCCTGTACGACATGTTGAAGTCAATTTTTTTTTTCAGTAAGAGATCGCTGTGGGAATGTGACCTCTCAAAGGAATTTGTTAATTTTTTTTGGTTCCTTAGTGTTAATTTAATGGTTAATATATTAATAAATAATTAAATTAATAAATAATTATATTAAATAATACATAAATAAATAATAATACATTAATTAATAAATAATAATATATTAATAAATAGTAACAACAATAATAATAAACATAATTAATAATAAATATAAATATTCATTAAATAACAAAAAAGAAAAAGAATAATAAACATAAATTTAATAATATTATAAATTTTAATAATTATAATTATAATAATAATAAAAAGAATAATAATTTAATAATAAAAAGAAAATTATATTAATAAAATAAAATAAAAATATATTAAAAAAATAAAAAATACAATAAAAAAAGAAATTATATTTGATTATTATTATTATTATTATTTTCATTAATTTTTATTTATTAAATAAAAAATAAGAGAAAGTTGTTATAATGATGTGCAAGAGGAAGTTGTTATAATGATGTATAAGAGGAAGTTGTTATAATAATTTGCCAAAACAAACAAATAGGAGTAGTACGTTGTTATGATAAGGTGTATAGATAAAAATGTGTTTCTCATATTTTTTGCTGTAAAATAACAATGTATTTTCTTAACAACTTCTTCTTGCTTAAGTGCATTTTTTTTTCTTTCTAATTTATTAAATAATCAATAACTCAATTGTTAACAAAATAATATCTACCTCCGTTTTGACACATTGTTAGAATAATGTAAAAAAATGAAGGAAGTTGTTAAAAAAATACATTATTATTTTATAGTAAAATATTCACGTTGTTTATATTGATAAGTTATGATAGCAACGTCAACATCATCCTATTTATTTGTTTTGGCAAATTATTATAACAACTTCTTCTTATTTGGCATGTTATTATAACAACTCCCTCTTATCTAATAAATAAAAACTAATGAAAATAATAATAATAATAATCAAATATAATTTCTTTTTTATTGTATTTTTTTCTTTTGATTTAATTTAATTTATTTTATTAATATATTTTTCTTTTTATTATTAAAATTATTATTCTTTTAATATATTATTATTATTTATTAATGTATTATTTAATATAATTATTTATTAATTTAATTATTTATTAATATATTAACCATTACATTAATATTAAAAGAAAAAAAAAATTAATATTCATTTAGGAGGTCGCATCCCCAGTCAAGTAACTTCCTATTGAGGTAAAAAAAATTGGCTTCAACATCTGCGACCCCCCAACTATGATCTCCAACTAGCTAAAAAAGTAGGGCAACTTGGTGGTATGTAAAACTAAAAGTAGGATATTTTAGTTTAAAAATTATAAAAAAGAATATACTAATAAAAAAATCTTATTTGTAGCAGGAAAATAGTTTCACATATTCATGCCAGATCTATGTTAACGTGTTAATTTGATAGCAAAAGGTTTTCTAGATCGGCCAGCAAACAGAACAGTTTAGCCTCAAATTTAATTATTAATTAAAAACGGGTATTTTATTTTATTTTATTTTTGCAAAAAATCAAGTACCAAGACTTCAAGGAATAGGACATGTTTATTGTTCCAAGGAAGAAAGAACAAGACATGATTATCGGTCTTTCTTGGGACATACAATTGCAATATTTTTCTTATCTATGAAAGGAGGAATCATATGTTTCAATTTTTTTAAATATATTGAGAGCATGATGTGATATTGAATTGGTTTAAAAATTGCTTCTTGCAGCGTAACGCCAGAAAGTGGTAGCTAAAACTTTGTGATAAATATGTACAAGATAAATTTCAATTAAGCTGTCTTAATCTGTTGTTTCAATGTAGACAATAGCAAATGTTGAACCAAAAAAGGAAGAAAGTTATTTGAATATGCGTCATTTGGCAAATTGTGGCATGATGCATGTCATTTTACATTTTTTGTTTCTTTCTGACTTTTTCATATTATTATTTTTTGGATGATCTCATATCATTTTCATATATCACACGATCAAAACCCATACATTAAATATACTAAAAAAGAACCATACATTAATACAAGAACGGATGGAAAAATTTAGACTTGTTCGCAGAGGCAAGATCATAAGTAAAAAAATTAAAATTAAAAAGGTCATTAAGTAAAAAAATTGAATTACAAAAACAATACCATTCCATATCTAACATCAACGAATTATGTGTATGAGGTGTTGTAATAGTAACTTTTCAATGTATCAATGTCATATAAATATATTTAAATGTATTTTTTTGTTATATTTTAGTATTTAAAAGTGTTCTTCATAAATTAGTTTTGATACTCGAATTTGTATTCCTTTAGTTAATTTAATAAATAAAATTACTAATAAAAATTACATTTAAGAGACTTTTTATAACTTTAATATATTTAGATATTATGGTGACAAAATAAGATAACTAATTATATATATATTTTTTTAAGGTTTGAGTTTGTATTTAGGGGAGACAACATAGTAGAAAAACTGGTTAAAATATACAACATAACGAATAAATAATAACTGAAAGTGGAAGCAGATGTGTAGATCCATCCCTGCATTAATAAGCATGATATTTCTTGGATTATTAGAAAGGTCCACTTAGTGTGGATTATTAGAAATGATCTCATATATCATTTTCAAATTATAATTATAGCAAGATTATTATGTCGCACATTTCGTTGTGATCCAAATCTTCTCATATTTAGAGAGGAATTATTAAATATTAGTCTAAAGTGAAAAAAAAGACATTTCTTGGATTATTAGAAATGCTCACTCCATTAGATTTTGGTTTCATAATTTAGTCCTTACATTTAGTAAATTATGTGATCATGCAATAGTCATTATTCCTATGTATATATGTTGTAAGGCTCAATAGTAAATTTCCACGATCAGAGTCATTCAAATATATTTCTTCAATATCATTAGACTTGTCAAACTCTACTTATATGGTGACAATATATTTTCTAACTAAGAGCTTGTCAGACCCTATCTATTTTCTCCCCTCAATGGCCTAAATCACTCGATTATGGGTACTATCTTTCACACAAGTTGAAAACACCGTTATTTCGTCAACTATGGGGTGACATCAACAAACTCATTAGTATTTGATGACATCTCAATCGACAATTACACATCATCTTCATATATTAGGATGTCACACAATACAATCAAAATTTATGATCGCATCACAAAATCTCATTAAATGAAACATAAATACAAAATTTATGTAAAATCCAATATCACAATAATATCAAATATCAAACAATAATAAAAAATTAAATCAATCAATAATCTTGCCATCTTTCCCAGCATTGTTTGCCAAGAATCTAGTATTATATGACCAATTTTTACGCCCAATGCAATCAACCAAGTTGAGAAGAATCCTACAAAAAGGGTGACACAAAATTAATTGTTCTTCATTTGTCTATGAACAATAATAAATAGAACAAAATAATTATAAGCCTACTTAGGAATAATATGACTAAAATTGAAGAAAAATTTCAATAAACATTTATTGTTACAATAAAGTATTGATTTGACTTGAAAAAATAATTATGAAAACATTATAAGAAAGTTTGAAAGAATTGTATACATGTCCTCATCCGGAGTCCATTTTCTTTCGATTATATTAATATTCTTTGACTCAATTTCATCATTCTTTTTCTTTTGATTCTTCGGTTGTTTGTTGTCACAAAAACATGTGTTTGATAATCATCTAGGGGAATTTTTGGGGAGAAATCCCTAATTCCATTTTCATTGTTTAGGTAGAAATGCATCATGGGCTTGAATGAAGGGGTTGGGATCATAACAAATGGGCTGATGGAGGAAGAACATTTTGTAGCCGAAACTGAGTGATGGTTTAGAGAATGTAATGTGATGGAGGAGGTGAAGAATCATAACTTAGTTTTATGCAAGGATTTTCAGGGGAAGTCTCATAATTTTTCTATGAAATTTGGATCAAACTCCATAGATACCCACTAGACAAGATATTGTGTTGCGTGCGTATGAAAATGACTTTGATTCATTATTTCAAAAACCGTTTGGGCTTCCACTTAAAAAATAACCTTAAATTTGTAAAATAGTTTTTAAATTTTAATTTATTATTTATTTTAATTTGATAAAACTTTTATTTACAAAATCTAAAATATGATTTTTTTTTCTTCATTTTTTGTATTCAATTTAAATTTAAATGAAATTATTTATTACTAGTAAAATTTAAAAGAAATAAGATATAATAAAAAAAATGATAGTTAAACGAAATTATCAAGTAAAGTCATTGTATTACTATAAAAATTAAATTTAACAAAAATTCATAATAATCATTATAAAAATCTAATGTGTTGTGGAGTTCGAGGTACGAGAGTAGGAACAAGTCACATGTTAAAGTATTACAAGAGATTTTGACATCACATTTTCATCCAAAATCTTAAGACTTCATGTATATGAGTCACATATTTTATATATGCAATATTAAACTCATTCATAGTAAATGTGTGTGTTAGAACAAAGTCGAGTTGAAGAACAATTTTGTTTAGTTTTGGTTTTGATGATAACAAAATATATGAGAAAAAAATTTATACTTTAACGTGTTCTTAAGTGTGTAGATTATCTGATGAGTATTTCAACATTTTGTTTGACCAAAGAAATATATATTGTGATTCCTCTGTTGCATAATTCAACCAATCCTCTATTCAACATTGTTTCATCTATTAACCTTGAAGCCCAATCATCTTATTCATCTGCTGAGTACTTAGCTTATCAATCATATTATCTGATGTTCAAGTGATTTTACTATTCGATTAACGCTCTAATATATGTCAAATCCTCGGATACAAGTTAATCATCTGAAGAAATTTTATTTGGGAAAGTTTATGATGTAATTATCATCTAACAACGCTCTAACAAAGGTCAATCCTCTAATTTTCTAGCCTTTGATTGAAGTACATTAAGCACATGATGTGGATCTTCTGATACTCAATTTCTTTGATAGTTGAAATCTCTTTGTTTCATGTGAACTAGAAAGATGATATTTTATAAAAAAGATTTTATGCCGTGGAGAATGACAAGTTTAATTAATGAATCAATTTTGAAATTCACACAATTGTTCTAATAGTACAAGACCGTATAAGTTGTGTGCAACATCAAGAAAAATAACGAGATCATCATTAGTACTATATTAGTACTCATGTGTCATTGCTAATTACCAAGCAAATAAATCGTTAAACAATCACACTACCAAAATATCAAGAAACAATTATGAATACATTAAAGTGATTTCATTTTTAAGACACTTTCTATTAAAAGAATATGACTTGTAATTTGATCTTACAATCTCTATTCTTTATTTAGAGTTAACTTGTAATTTAACGAAAATTATATTCCATTGTAACTAAGTCAAGTTGTAGCTTGAGACGTTAAAAGGCTTTACAATACTAAGGCAAAAGCTATGGTAAGACTAATATATAATCAATTGACAAGTGAATACTCTAGTAAATTTGCAATCAATCTAATTGTAGTTGAAAATCCTTCAAATTTAACATAGCTACCATGTTGGTGGTGAATCAAGATAATTTATTTGTGTTCTTATTTTTCCCGTATCTCTTTCTTAAAAGCATTGTATTTCAAAAGGTTTTAAGCTATCTGTTTTAATTTGAAAAGTTTTTATACATAATTCAAACTCTCTCATTTCTTGTGTTTTTTTTTTCATGTTCAATTTAACAAAATATTCCAACAATCAATCGAATCTTATTCATGCACCGCCGATACAAGCAACACAACATGACTCTTATCTACACCAATAAGAAAGTTCCAATACAATGATCTAATATCAGAATTTGCACCCACTCTGCTATCAAATCGAACGAGAATACCAATTATTGAATAAGTAACTCCAATCACATGACAAATGGGGGGATAAAAGTGCTCTTTTAAAAACTTTGATAACTAAAAGTAATAGAGTTACTATGACTTTTGACTGTTCTACATAATAATAATAATAATAATAATAATAATAATAATTATTATTATTATTATTATTATTATTATTTTTATATTCTTTTTTTCCTTTATTTTGTTTTAATTTTCTTTTATTATATATTGAAAATTAGTTTTGTTTTAAACTTTAAGTTTTTTTTTGTAGCTTTATTACTTTGAACATTCATTTTTTTTTTAAAAACAAACAAGTCATTTTTTTTATATATATTAAATTTAGTTATTTTTTAACAAATATTAAATCTTAAAAAAAATATTTTATTAAATATTAACTAAATATGCTCTTTCTTTTATTTATGAGTTGTTTGGACACAATTTGTACAACTTAACAATTTTAAAATTCACTTTTATAAATAAATTAATCTCGAATAAACTTTTATATTTGATTAATTAGATGTGACATATTTTTAGTCTTTGAGTTGTTAAGACACAAATTGTACTACTTGTTGTTTTAAAACTCAATTTTCAAGATTGAAAGTAAATTAAAACATTCTTCAAAGGATTAAATTAGATGTGACATTTTTTACTTATTGAGTTTTTGAGACACGAGTTGTACAACTTGATAGTCTTAAAAATCGCATTTCAAAACAATTATTTAAATCAAACAAACTTTTCTTGTCAAAATTATTTTTTTTATCAACAACAAAACATGTTTTCTTCGAAAATAATCAACACCCGAATTTTATTCCCAAGAACTACGTAGCTTTAATTTCTCAATCACACTGGAAGATACGTAGGAGTAAGATCACACTCTTGTCAAACACAATAATGAAAACTTATTTTTTTCCTCTATTTTTAAACACACTTTTATCACAAAAATCACATTTCAAAAAACAATTCTTAATCATATTTAATAATAAGGAGAAATAAATATATTTAAGTTAATATTAATTTTGCACAATTAATTATAGATAACCGTATTTTAATGGATATCGTAGGGTGCTAACATCTTCCATACTCATTATTCGACTTCCAAACTCAAAATCTGGTTTCAAAAACCATTTTTTGATTTGTTATATTTAAGGGGTTTCTCAATATTTTCCTTATTTTAAAATAAATTTTGGTGGAAACTCCATTGAATTCGAGAAATACTCGAAATTTTAGGCCGCAACAGCTGGCGATTCTACTTGGGAAACTTAGAGAGTCAAACCTATGAAAATTAATTGTGCATAATTTTTAACAATTTTTATATTTATTCGTTTTTTATTTTTCTTTACTTTAGGTGTTTGTTATTTCTTAATAAGTGTTAGCTCTCATTATAATATTCTTTTAAGCTAGTAGATCAATTTTTTTATTTAATTATTTATTTTATATATGTATATATGTTCTATTAGCATAATGGAGTTATTGAATTATGCTTATTTCACATCCTACATTTTTGCTAAGACACACACTTATGAGTGAAACCTTCTACCCGTATTTTAACAAAACTTAAGCTTAGTTTCGAGGTTGTGTAGTGGTAGCATGAAGATTTCACATAAAGTTTAATCTTGTTGAGGTTATTGTCACTCCAAATAGTTTACCTATTGTTGTTGACAATATTCAAAATAAGATTATGGGCTCTATGAACCGTGTTTAGAACCATAGAGTCACCCTTATGAGAGTTTCACTACATAAGCCAATAAATCATTTCATCATAAGAATATCCATATTCTTAACAATGAAAAGAGGAAGAAGAGAGACAACCACTATAGGATTTCATAACATAGAATGATCTAAACTATAGTTAATAGGGTTATAATGAGTATATATACAGGAGAATGAAAATGTCTAAAATACCCTTACTACTAATATATAATAACATTATCTAACATCTCCCCTTAAACTCATGATGCATTAACATGGAGCATCAAAAGTTTGTCATCTAAAAAACATAAACGTTTAATGGAGTGCATCTTTATGAACAAATCAACAATCTGTAAAGAAGAAGAGAAAAACGGTAGAGTAATGGTTTCATGCTGAAGATGATGACGAGTAAGATAAAATCAATCTCAATGTGTTTGGTGCGTTCATGAAAGACCGAGTTGTGAGCAATTTGAAAAAACACTCTTGTTATCGCAGTGCATCGGAGTTGGCTCAGAAAGAGAGATACCCATATTAGACAAAAGCCAATGCAACTAAATTATTTCAGCGGTAGTGAATGTCATAGCACGATACTCAGCTTCTGTAGAGGAGCAAGAGACAATGTCCTATTTCTTACTCTTCCAAGAAATAAGAGAGTCTCCAAGAAAGATACAAAATCCTATGGTGGATTTACAATATGTGGTGTCACCAGTCCAATTAGCATCAGAATAAGCTCGTAACTCCAATGAGGATGAAGATGGAAAGAAAAGGCTTTGAAATTGAGTTCCTCGAAGATAACGAAGAATTCAAAGAACTGCTGCCCAATGTACTATAGTGGGAGAGACAACAAAATGACTAACAACATGAACAACATAAGCAATGTCAAGTATGGTAATCGTAAGATAAACTAAGCTACCAACCAAAGCCTGATACAAAGTGGAATATGGTAAAGGAACACCATTCGAGGGAGCATATTTCACATTCAACTCAAGAGGAGTATCTGTTGCTCTAGTATCAGAAAGACGAGCCTGGTCAAGAATGTTGGAAATGTACTTGGATCGAGAAAGAAGGTAGCCTCTAGGAGAGTAGGCAACTTCAATCCCCAAGAAATAGCGAAGAGTTCCCAAGCCCTTCATCTCAAACTGTTTGGCTAACTTCAATTTCAACTCATTGATTTCACTAACATCATCAACTGTAATAATCATATCATCAACATATAGAGAAAGTATAATGTGAGCATAAGTGGTGGACCTTATAAACAATGCAGAATCATGTTCACTAGAGCGGAAACCAAGAAAAGTGATCACAGTAGAGAATTTCTCAAACCAAGCTTGAGGAGCCTATTGAAGACCATATAGAGCCTTTTTTAACTTACATACTTCCCCTTGATTACGAGAAACTCCTTGTGGAGGGACCATATAGACTTCTTCACGAAGCTCACCATTTAAAAAAATATTTTTGACATCCATTTGGGAAATATGTCATTGACGAATAGATGCAACTGCAATAAGAGTACGAATAGTGGTCATCTTGGCTACATGAGCAAAAGTTTCTTCGTAATCCATACCATATTGTTGAGAGAAACCCTTAGCAACAAGACATGCTTTGTAGCGCCCAACTGACCCATCAGACTTAGTTTTGATCTTGTATACCCAACGAGACCCAATAACACGTTTTCCAGGAGGAAGAGGTACTAATTTCCAAGTGTTAGTTTTGTGCAATGCATATAGTTCTTCTGCCATAGCCTATTGCCAAAGAGGATCAAGAACATCCTCTTTATAAGAAGAGGGCTCATACAAACTGTGAATAGAGTTTAAGAAAGAAGCAAACGAAGCTGAGTAAGTGGAATAGAAAAAATCAGGTAACTGAGTAGACTTACATTGATGAGAAGGGTAACAAGGAGGATCAACAATTGTAGGAGGTGGTTGGACAACCGGGGGGACAAGAGGGGTGTCATCATGTGGAGTAGTAGTATTTGCCTTGCAATTCTCAACATTACAATCACTAGAAGCATTATCATTAGGATCAATATGGGTTAGTTCAGAACTTTTAGTAATTTTGGGAATAAGAGGAAACAGAGTAAAAAGGGATATGCTCAAGAAAAACAACATTACGAGATACATAAAGTTTTTTTGCATGAGGATCATAACAACGATAACCCTTTTGTCCATCTCCATAACCAAGAAAAGCACACATGGCTGAACGAGAAGACAACTTACTACGCTCTACTTGAAGGCGAAGAACAAAACAAGTAGAACCAAAAACTTTCAAAGAATAGCAATCAGGGGTAGAAGCATACAATTTTTCGAAGGGAGACAAACCTGGTATGATAGAGGATGGAATTCTTTTATTAGCATGAACAACAGTAAGAACTGCTTCTCCCCAAAACTCAGTAGGAAGTAAAGCGGACAACAAAAGGGAACGAGCATTTTCTATAATATGACGGTGTTTCCTTTCAGCAACTCCATTTTGTTGAGGAGTATCAATACAAGATGTTTGGTGGAGGGTGCTATAATAAGCAAGTAATTCATAAAATTTATTAGAGGTATATTCACCACCTAAATCACAACGAAATCACTTTATAACAAAATTATGTTGAGTTTTGACCATTGCACGAACCATATGATAAATGTCAAAAAGTTCAGACCGATTTTTCATAAGATAAACCCAACAATAACAAGTGTAATCATCAAAAAATGAAACATAATATCTAGATACACCATTGGTGAGAACCGGTGATGGACCCCAAACATTAGAATGAACTAAATCAAAAGGCGTATATGAAACGGAAACACTTTTACAAAACGGTAAAGCTAGAAATTTAGCAAGTTTACAACCACAACAATCTGAAATATCACAAGTTTGTAACTTTCCTAAGGCTCCAGTAGAAGCCAAATATTTTAATCTAGAAGCAGAAACATGTCCAAAACAAGAATGCCATAAATAAAAACTAGAAGATAAGGAATTCAAGCGAAAACTAGATAATAAGTTAGCATTAGTTGTTGAGGCTACAATATCTGGGAGTCGCAGATCATCCAAAATATAAAGTCCCCCTATCTATGGCCTGTCCCAATCAGCCTCCGAGAATGTGGATCCTGCACACAACAAGAAGTGGAAGAAATCATAACTGAAATCACATATTTGACTAACAGAAGCAAGACTCGAAGTAAGAGTAGGAATATAATAAACATCAGAAAGAGACATGTTAGGTGTGGAGACAAAATCAATGCCTGCTAGTGGCATAAGAGTACCATCATATGTCATAACCGACATAGAAGAGATACGTTTCATAAACGCAAAAGATTTATCATCATATGTCATATGATGAGATGCTCCAGAATCAAGAATCCATATGGAAGGAGATATACCTGATATACCATAGGAGTTCAAACCTTTAGAAGATGTGGCATACATGGTATGTGATTGAGTGGCAAGAAGTTTTTGAAGTTGTTTTGCAATATAAGTTATTTGGGAAGCAGTCTTAGATGAGTATACAAAGCCATAACTAGAGCCAATGGTAGGAGGAGCAAAAGCAACAACATTGGATGACGGCCCCCTAAAATTCTTATGTGCTCTCCCCAATTTCGGAAAATGTGCTTTCCAATTACCTTTTTCTTTGCAAAATGCACATTCATCATTACCAAGCCCAACCCTCCCTTGAAATTTTCCTTTATGAACAAGAGCAAAAAAAAATAGATGAAGGAGTTGAGAGAATTCCCTTATCTAACACGAATAAGTCTTAAGTCTGATTTCTTCTGTCAACAATTCACCAACTACTGATTCAATATTAGGATGGGGGGAACGATGCAAAATACCCCCACGAAGGCACTTAAAATCATCATGAAGAGCCATCAGAAACCAAACCGGACGATGCTCCTCTCGTTGATAATTGTATACTTTGATATCTTTCAACTCAGGTGATTCCATAAGAGCCAATTGATCCCACAAATTAGTCATTGCCAAATAGAATTCCTGAATGGTCATATTGTTCTGCTTAAGGGCTCTAATATCACTTTCTAACTGATAACATTTTGTAAAGTTAGACTGAACATAGAAACGTTTCAAGTGATCCCAAATCTCTTTAGCAGTATCATATTTTGCTAGTTGCACTCCTATAGACAACTCAACAGAATTATTAATTGAAGTAATAATTTTGAATTACTAACATTCCATGTTTTCAGATCTTTTGCATATTGAGTTTCATCCTTTTTTATTTGTAGGCTTAACAAAAGTTCCATCAACAAAACCCCACATATCTTTTTCAGTCAAATTTTTTTTCATCACATAACTATAATAAAAGTAATTTTATCCATTAAGGTGAACACCAACAGCTTGAAGGGAATCATCCTTAGCACAAACCATAACAAATAATGACAGGAAAATATGATAAACACAATCACTAAAACAAAATAAATTAGGGATACCTTGGTGTTGTGCGAGCAAGATATCTCCGCCTCCAGACGTCGTTTTTCTGATCCGACCGTTAAAGACGAAGAACTAAATGTTGCAAATCTGCTGTCCAAAAATTAGCCCGACCCAACAGTTAACGAATACACAATTGATGTTTTTATGAGACTGATTTAACAAAATCGGGAATAGGATTACTCTTCTCTTTTCTCTTTTGGTGGTAGCCTTTCCTATCAAAATAGTCTCTCTCTTCTTTATAGTAGATCCCAAAATCAACCAAAGAATGAACCAAACTATAGTTGTCTCTCCCAAAATCTCTCTTCTCTTTTGATACCATGTTAACAATGAATAGAGGAAGAAGAGAGACAACCACTCTAGGGTTTCATAACATAGAATGAACCAAACTATAGTTAAGAGAGTTACAATGAGTAAATATACAAGAGAATAAAAATGTCTAAACTACCCTTACAATGAGTATATATACGATAAACACAATCACTAAGACAAAATAAATTAGGGATATCCTGGTGTTGTGCGAGCACAATTCTCCCCCTCCAGATGTCGTTTTACCGATTCGACCATTGAAGACGAAGACGTGAATGTTGTGAATCTACTGTCTAAAAATCAGCTCGATCCAACAGTTAACGAATGCGTAATCAATGTTTTTCTGAGACTGGTTTACCAAAATTGGGAATAGGGTTACTCTTCTCTTTTCTCTTTTGGTGGTTGTTTTTTCTATCAAAATAGTCTATCTATTCTTTACAGTAGATCCCAAATTCAACCAAAGCTCTTTGATAGTATGTTAACAATGAAATGAGGAAGAAGAGAGACAACCACTCTAGGGTTTCATAACATAGAATGGATCAAACTATATATAATAAGGTTAAAATGCGTATATATACATGATAATAAAAATGTCTAAAATACCCTTAGTACTAATATATAATAACATTATCTAACACATATAAGTCACAAAAAATAGCTCATACATTCATTCAAAACTTATTTATATGTTAATAAAAAAGTTTGAATTAATTTTTTTTTATTACCATGTTATTATTAGACTAAGAAAATATTAAATAAAAATAAAAAGACAAACGTATACCTCTTTTTATTAACATGCAAATATCATACAAAAAATTAAATAAAAATTATATGTTAAAATAAAAAATGAAAAATTAGAATAAAAAGTTCAAAATATGGTATTTATAATTTTCTTTTATAAATATTAAAAAAAGACAGAACAAAATTAAGTGTTGGTAAAATTGTGTCGACTAAATACCAATCAAGTATGTAACTTTTTATTTTCCTTCCAAGAGTCTAAGGCTTGGTCAGAGAGAGAAAAACGTGAACACATGTTGCCATTGAAATGTCATAACAAAAAAAATATTGAGAACACAAATATGTAGAGTAAGGTCGATTTGGATGAAAACACTCAAACCCAAAAAATCTACTCAAATCCAACCTCTCTAATCCAAATTAAATACAAATATTATTAATTAAATTAAATAATATTAATATTTAATTAAACTCTTTTAATTAAATACAAATTATTAATTAAATAAAATAATATTTAATTAAATTATTTATGAATCTTTATTTATTTAATCAAATTATAATTAATTAAATAAATTATAAATATGTTAATGAATTAAATCATTTTTAATACAATTGACATTTAATGAAATCAAATTTTATTTTATTTTATCATTCACTCCATTTTTCATACTCTATGCGTGTGACCCTAATAGATTATCACTGAAATGGTAATAATAACTTCGTCCAAATTTATATTCAAATGAAAATCGGTAATATAACTTAAAATTTACCGCAACCACTATTTATTGTGCAATAATTGTCCCTTCGTCCAAATGTTTAATAGACCATAAGTCACAATACGTGCAATCCTTTAAATGATCAGTTCTTTATTTCTCGATCTTAGGTCCATTCTAGTATGGCAATGCATTTCCATAGTCTTACTCTATCGAGTGACCCAAGACATAACTCTTGTTATGTAGGAGGGAAAAATCCTATCTACATCACTCAGACCTTTCCACATAATATATTGTAGACTCATGAACTACCATTATCATTGTCCTATTACAAATAACGTTTGATGACCTTAAAGCCTACAACTCCCCATGTAGGGATCATAGTGATTTCAAGTCGAATGACTACTTACTATATGGTCACATGAAAGTCGCTAACGAAACTTACACAAAAATTAAGAAACATTCTTATGGCGGATCAACTAAGTATAAATATTATATCAAATATTTATACATATTCGACAATTTGATATCTCATATCCCTGATTTGTGAAATGTGGTCACCAATCTACTTATATAATAGTCTCAATGTATTATTGTTATCCTAATTAACAATAATACTTTGACTATGAATATTTCAAGAATAATGTTCTAATGTTCAATAGGGTCTCATGATCAAGTTATACTTGATGTTAATAAGATAATAAACGATCAAGTTAAACTTGATATTAAACAAACGATGTATTATAAGGATTTTATTACATTATATTGTTAATAACATAGTAAATGATGACTTGTACATATAACCAAAATTAGATATATGATTTAAATCTATAATAATAATCTATTTCAAATAGATTGGTGATAGGACTTACACCAACACAAAATGTTATAGCAAGATACATAACATATTTATGAGTAACATGGCAAATGCATTATGTGGGCCCTAGATGTACCTAACTATGTTATAAAAGTTTAGGATATCCCCCAGCATTAGGATGTGCAAATAAGAAGGTGCAAGTAGACCGACCCTTCTTTATTGGGCCAAAAAACACTTTGTGAAGAAAATGAAAAAATTGAGGTATAAGTAAGAGAGATAAGGAGACTATAGTTATCTTATAAAAAGGGGACAATCATTGAAAAACAGAGAAAGAATTTCCAGACATAGAAATTAGAATCCTAGTCGTCACTCTCCACTTGTATATACGGAAGGAAACTTGTAAACAAGTTGCAGTTGGAGTTGACATAGCTAATGCATAAGCTTGTATTTCTTACCTTGATTTATCATTTTTGTAATAACTCTAGCTGTAATGTTTCTTTCACTATTTTATTCCATTTACATGTTTGAATCAAAACTCATTATGCGCCAAACTAAATAAATTTAAGGATTATTGTAGTGTTAAGTGATGTTTATGGTTTAATTTATTTATAATGTGTTAAACATTTATTTATGCAAGCTGATTTAATGTTATCTTTGATTTGAACATGATCATTTTAGATTTAATGCTAGTTTAAACTTGGAAAAGAGAATGCATAGATTTTCTTATTTAATATGGATTAAGTTATGATGCTTGGACAAATAATTGATGTTAAATAACTAGGAACAATATGCGAGTCCATAAATGATATTAGTGCACTTGAAAGTCATGATAACTTAATTGGAAAAGTTTTAAGGTCACCGTGTTCACACTGCTATAACACATTTCAATACCATAAACTAAGTATAACATATATTTATTCTCTTAACTCATTTTCATAATCTAGTTTCTAGTTATATGATTACGCTTTCAAATTTGCATTTTTGTCATTTATTTTATTTAGTTATAACACTTTGGTCATATATATATATATATGGGACATGAGAACTAATATTTATTGGGAGAAACGAGAATTATCGATACCAACCCTTAGATTAGTTTCACAGACCAGATCAAAAAATTGTAAAAAATGCTCATGTGAGCTTGTATTTATTTGGCTAATTTGTCGCATTCCTGTCTCAAACTCAATCTGCCCATAACACTACCTGATAACCCTTATATTCGTGCAAGTGGTTGTTGTCCCCTCTAATTGAGTACTCGCGGCATGCTTGTTGCATCTACTAAACCGACAAGGTAGATTCCATTGAAAACGTCTGAACCCTATTGCAATCTCCTAGGTAAAAGTTTGTTTCCGTCTCCTACATATAGGTTTGCTGCCATATCCTAGTCTTCCTCTCGATCTCCCAGTTTGCAATTTGCATTCAAATCATTCAATCAACTCATAAAAAACATGACAACAAGGTAGTATTTAGTTTTTCATTTGAATATAAATTAAATTTAGATATATGTTTTGAAGTAGTTTTTACTTTTCAATTCGTTAAAAAACAAACTTTTCAATTACTAATATGATATTTATGTTTTTTACTCTCTTAACTAAAGATTGAGCCTTGATGAAATTGATGAACCAAAACTTCATGCTATTGAAGGTGCTCCTGTACCGCAATCGCTCCAGGTAATATATTGAAGGTGTTTATGTATTTAACAACTTATATTTTACTTCTAATTTTTTTAAATTCTTTTTTAATAGGTGAACAAAGGGGTGCCACATTGTGACAATGAAGAGTTAAAGCCAAAAGTGGGACAACTATTTAATACACTAGAAGATGGTGAGAAGTTTTCTAAAACATATGCACACAATGTTGACTTTAGTGTGCATTGTTCGTCAGAAAATAAAAATTAAAATGGAGTCATACGTTGAAAGTATTTTGTTTGTTCGAAAAAATGTTACAAACCAATTGAAACAAAAGATGAGGAGCAAAGTGAATCAGTTAAATCTAGGAGGAGAAGTCTTACTAGAGAAGGATATAGTGCAGAAGTAGTTTTCACACTGCTAGAGGGAGGTACATATGAGCTCACTCGATTTCATGAATGTCATACACACATGTATTTGCCTCACCTAGTAAGAGACAATTTCTTAGACCAGCAAGAAAAGTGAATCCTATGCATAAGAGTTTATTAATGAATCCTATGCATAATACTTCTTATAATTAATGGATTTGTTAACATTAAAAAACAATTATCTGAATTAGAAGGTGATTCTATTCAAAAAAAAAGTCAAAAAAAAAGTCAAAAAAATTAAAGTCTTTTATTGGAGTGGATCTTCCTAAAGAAGTGAAAATTCACCGACCACAATTTTCAAAGACAAAAGAGAGTGGCAAACGAATTAAAGGAGGAAAAGAGAAGGCAATTGATCAACAAGACAGAAGAACAAGACATTGTAAAACATGTGGTCAATATGCATATCATGATAGTCGTAATTGTCCATCAAAATCATCTCCATAATTCCATAATTTTAGTTTTGACTTTGGAAGGATTATTCTTTTTGCTATTAGTTGGAATTTTTTATTTACAAGTGACAATTTCAGTTTGTATTAGGTTTCTTTGTTGCATTTCCATTGTTCACCAAATAGTTTACAACATACAGAAGATCTAGTACATTATACTAAAAATAAGTTGAAGTTGATGCCTCTATTTGTACTATTTACATCTTCAATTTCAAAAACAATTTCAACTGATTGCAATCAACAATCTTTAATTTGCAAGCCGAATAATATGCTCTAGTTTTTTACTTGCTTCTTTTCTGTTACATTTTGTTAATATATTGCATTAACATTAACACTAAAGCTCTGACAAATGTCGAAAATCTTTTTATCATTACTCAAATGCCGAAATAGTTTAGGTGATTAATCGTTACTCCAATCTGTTAACATGGCTAATAACTTGGAGTAATTAAAAATAAACTAAGCACCTAAAAACACAGACTTGTTCAACTAAAAACAAATTGGAATTTTTTTTTTTTTTTCAATGCAAGTTTTTCAATGGATACATATTACAAATAAATCTTAATTAGACCAACAAACAAATTTTGAAAAATAAATTGCATTACGTGTAAAAAGAATGTCTTCAAAGACAATTTTTAATCATTCATCTCTCCATTAGAGGATTAAAAATCAACAGCAACAAAATGAGAAGAGAAAATTAGGATCTTGCTGATCTAAATGCTTCTTTAAATTTGACCAAACTTTAATTAACACTTTCCATCTAGAATCACAATAAGTTGCCCAAAAAAAAAACATTTTAATCACCGTAAGCGATTGTGCGACTGACGAAGAGGAGGAAGAGTGCAAGATTGTAACATGAGATATTGAAGGATGATGTCATTGTACAATTGGGTAGATTGGTAAAAAAAAATGGCATTGTACATCTAGGAGAAGAGAAGAACATGCTTCGTTGTTGCGGGAAGCCTAGGGTTGGTAGTGTTGTGGGCAGATTGAGTTTGAGATAGGAATGCGATAAATTAGCCAAATAAAAACAAATTCACATGAGGTTTTATTACAATTTTTTAATCTAGTCCGTGAAACTAATATGAGAGTTGGTATCGATAATTCTCGTTTCTCATTATAAATATTAATTCTCATTTGATACGTCCCTTATATATAATTCTCGTTTCTTCTTAAAAGTGTTTATCTTTTAAAATGTGTTTCGTTAATTAATCTTTTTTTTTTCTTCATATTTTATTAAAAAATGATGAGGTGGCAAGTCATATAAGAATATATATATATATATATATATATTAATTTTATTTATTTAAAAAAAAAATACAAAATTTATAATAATATCCATTATTTTCATCTTGTTCACGATCATCTTCATATCAAAACCTAGAAGAAAAACACTCATAACTAAAAAATAAAATAAAAAACTCTGAATTCAAATTTAAACCCTAGATTTACGAAATAATAAAAACTAAAAAATAAAAGAAACACATCCTTTTAATTTATTAACCCTTTTAAAATTAAAGATACAACGAAGAAATTCGTAGGTATGACAACCAGACGAGTTGGAGGACATATTTTGCCTCCTCTACCCCCGCATCCGATTAATCAGTGAAAACCACATCTACCTCATTTTTTAATGGGTGTGAAATTTAGCCTTGTCTCAGCCCGCAACGGGGTTCAAGTTTCTCCTCCCACACATACACTCATTCATATATATAAAATTATAAATTTAAAATCATATCTATTATAATTAATATAATAAAATAATTATTATTAAACAATAATAAAATTAAAAGATATTTAGTATATCCAATATATACATGTATATATAAAATTTAAAAATTTCAATAATGTTACTTGCGATATGGGTTCGAGTGTCGGATGGGTATCAACACCTCAAAATTGTCTCCGTCCCCATCCCATTTCATCTTACCGAAAACAAAATAAAAAAATATGTGAAATGATGATCGTAATTGTTGGGAGTGAAGGGAGGTGAAGTAGTGTAATGGATCAGATGGATTTAGGGGGAAGCACGGTCGGTTAAGAGTGGCTTCATTGTGGCCGTTGCAAAAATGAAGCTAGCTACATAATGCAATATATAATTTGACAATTCATGAGGAAAGACAAGAACCTTTTTGATATTTGTAAACGAGATACAGGTAGGATTGTGAGTATTTACTTTTACATTATTTATTTTTGATGATTTTTTATTTATCTCTTAATCAATTTTTTTTTCTAATCTAAATAATTTTTACTAATTTATTTTAATGGTCCGATTTATTCCACAACAATCTAAAGTCACCATACACCAAATATAGAGAATTATATAGGTGGAATTTCTATGTATTGTTTTTTTGGGTGCAATATGTATTCTCTTTTGAACTTTCAATTTTATATTTGAATTTGTTTTTTTTTCTTTCTTGATTTGGGTTTTTTGTTCGTTCTGGATTTTGATTTGAAGATCTGCTGAAGATGAAAGTGATAAAGATAATAATTTTATTTATTTTTTTAATTATTAAAAAATAATCTAATGTAGTTTGACACAACATCTAGTGAGATTTAATACATCAACAATTTAAAAATATAATATAAAAAGGAGCATCGAATGCTTTTTCAAAAATATAAAAGATCAATTTAAAAAAAAAAAAAATAAGAGAATAAAATGTTACCACTAAATAAGATAAAATATTAAAAATATAATTTTTCCATTTTATTTTAAATTTGTAGTCAAATTTTTATTAATTACATAATTAACTTATTAAGTTATTTAATAAATTGTTATATTAATTGAAATGATTTAACATATTAGTTAATTACTTTTGTTTTTATTTTATTTTAATTTTAACTTGTCAATTACCTTCTCATCTTCTAAAATAAATTATACAAAATCTTTTGCTTTGTTGCAAGGAAATGATTTTACCATGTCGTTAACATGTTAGTTCACAAATCAATAAAAATCATACATGAGTTCACGCTAAAATGATGAATATTGACACTTGATGAATTGGAGCAGCAGGCACAAAATCAAATAATTTTGAGGTTTGTTACACATTCTTGTTGTTTCCTTCGATGAAAAAGATTGCATAGTGCAACCTTGAATCACACCTGAAAACGGTAAGCACCAGGGACAAATGCGACAAAAAAAAAAAGACAGTGTCTCCACTCACTTTCTTTGTAAATGAAATAGACGTGGGTCTCACAAAATTTTAAGTGTCTCAACAAGAGGATGATTGTTATATTCAACTTGAGTTTAAGTAGGACGAACAACAAGATCTTGCATTTGAGGATCATACACGACATGATTAGGAGGAGAATGAAAACAGGAGGAACAACAAGATTACATGCAATAGCATCCTGACCAACCTCTATTTTCTGGAGGTTCTTTCGATCTTTCGGTCTTTAAGGATTATGAGCACCACATTACAACTAGAGTGTGAAATGGACATGTTAGTAAATGATTTATTGGCTTAATTGCAATTTTGGACCCCTTATTTTAGCTGAATTGTGAAAATAGTCCCCCCATTTTGTTTCTCTCCAGTTTTTGTCCTCCAAACAGAATTTTAGTCCAAAACTTAATGAAATTTCATTTTTTTTGCATTTATTTAAGTCACACCATGTCTCAAGATCTCATTTGCAACAATTGTATCTGAAATCTATGATCATAAATGGTGTAGTACGACTTAAAAAATGAAATTTCATCAAGTTTTGGACCAAAATTATGTTTGGGGGACCAAAACTAGGGTGACTACTTTTGTGATTCAGCTAAAATCGGGAGACCAAAATTGCAATTAAGCCTAATTTATTTTATGACGAAGTATAGTATAATATAGTATGTAGAGTATAATATATTTATAATATAGTTGATTATAAGGCCGAATTAACCTATACAACCAAAACATTAGCACATATCCTAATTAGGGAAGCTCCATTATTTTTTTTTATGTTGGAATATTGAATCGTGATATTTGTATGTTGTGATTTACTGATTAGGAACTCAATTTGGTTGAAATAGTTGATTTACTAATGCACTTATATTAGGAACTCAATTTGGTTTAAGTTCGATCGTACTGAAAAGGTTTAAGTTGATGGTACTATACAAAATCAAATGATAAAATGTCTCAGATGCTAATTGAGAAAGAGAATAAAAACTGAAGAAATTTCAAAATTAACTATTGAAAAATTTCAAAACTTAATTTTTTGAAAATTTATTAACTATTGAAAATTAAAATCCTTAAAATTTCCAAAACATAAATTACATCACTGAAAATTTAAAAAAATATAATATCTGATAAAATTAATGTGTACTAGATTTCTGTAAAAAAAAAATTTAATGTAAAAAGTTTTCACGAGCGGTATGATTTTGAAATAATTTTTTTACCTTGGAATTAATGGAAATAAAAGAAGTAAAAAAACTTTCTTTACATATTTGAGGGAACAAGTAAAATTTTGAGGATACAAAATCCAATTTTTCCGTTTTGAAGTTGTTGAACCGTTGTACTTAAGGCCCATGTCTACATGGAGCTGACCTGATGAGGACTCAACATTAATAGTAAATATATTATTTATTTCTTTTGTTTCCATGATGAGGACTCAACATTAATAGTAAATATATTATTTATTTCTTTTGTTTCCATGATGGCACATGCAACTTTATTTGGTTGACTATTCTTGTCCACATTTTGTGCATGGAAATTAACATTTCGACCATTATTAGCATTAAAGCCTTGCTTCTTTCTGCGTTTTTTCTTCACCAACATCCAGGGACTGAATTCATTGCTTTCGTCACTGATTTTCTTTTTCATTCGTGCATGATTGCTGGATTTAGTTGGTGATATATGTAGTAAATTATAAAGCATGTTGTTATACTAGTTTTTAAGCTCGATTCACCTCTAACAATCATATGCAAATTTAGATGAACAACAAATTCTCTTCATGATATTTTAGAAAACCTTGATATGATTTACTCTAACACACTAAGAGTGTCTTTTAATTAATAGTATGTTATAAAATAATGTTTCATACATTTCACATACATTAGAGAAGAATACAATGACTTATAATATAAAGACTGGATGACACAAAATGAATAACAATGACCAAAATTTGTATTATATTATGTCTAAAATAATACAATTTATAGAAAAATAATGTCACTTCACGAAGAAATACAACTCTTGATTGTGCAATTCAATTTATATATAAAAATAACGTTCCTATTTAATTGACTAGGTGTAAAAGTCTTGTGGTTAACAGTACTACCTTTTCGTGCAAGAACTTGATTTGAATCCCAATGAACCAACAACTCTATTATGTCAATAAATAACGTTTATATATACACACACACACGATGACCTAATCTTTTGTGCCATTTCAGTTGTTCCTTGCTTATAGACATAATACATTTGAGTTGTTTGATTAAATCAGATAAATTTATATTTTAAATATTGTTTTTCTTTTGGCCAGTAAATAGTATGGATTCATTTGTTGAATTTATTGTCTCTCATGACTTTTGATTGAAGAGTGCATCTTAACCATTGTCGCTTAATTGACTTATGCTCAATAGATTATGCATTAGTCCTTTTACAAATAAAAAATTCTAAATATAGATGGAAGATGACCATCACCTAATGTGTCATATTCAATTATCTTACCCTTTTGTTTTCCTTCAAATCCTATGTGTCATCCTTCCTTGAGGGTTAGGTCTTGGAACATTGAAATTTCTCTTGTCATATGGCGTGAGCATCCATTGTCTAGGTACCATGATTAGTGTTTCAACTTTGTTGCTAAGGATATCTACAAGATAAATTATTTATTTTTAGGTACCCAGATTAGGTTGGTTCCTTGTTTGTTAATTCTTAAAGGTATATTTTCTTTCCATGTTTTCAGCAAAGGACAAGTTACTCGATTGTGACATTTCTTATGGAGGTATGGACAAACTATACCAGGTTGATTAAATCTAGGATTTTCTGTCGTTCCTTCAAAGCCTATTTCATGTTCATTGTTTCTGTTAACACCAAAAATCGTATAAGCTTGTTTATGCCATTAGCAAGAAATTCTTGAAAGGCTATTTCATACTTAATGAAATTGCAGACTTTATCCTGTAAAGCATTTGAAACCATTTCTTTCAAAGTTTGATTTTCCTTTTTTAGGTTTTCAAAATCTTTATCAAGGGAACTACATTTATTTGTTAAGATGTGATGAGTTTTTTAGAGAGACTTAAGTTTTGAAGAAACCTTACGATTCTTGTTGAGAAACTCATTTAACATATCTATGAGTTTGCTACGAGATATGTATGAGAATACGTCAATTTTTTCATCAACAAAGCCAAAATTAGAGATAAACTGAGTAACTTTCATCAAAGCCATGTAGCCATGCTCCTCATCATCATCAGATGATTCACTAGAGTCATCCCAAGTAGCCATGAGACGTTTCTTCTTAATATTGAAGTGTTTCATGTGGGATTTTCCTTTCTCAATTTTAGGGTATTCTGATTTGAAATGACTTGGTTCCTTGCATTAATAGCAGATGAGCTTCTTTTTGTCTATCTTTTCACTTCATTCTCTACTATTTTTGGGACTTTCTAAAATCTCTTTTGGGAAAATATCTTTTTCTATTGTTCCACACGTGTTGGATATTTCTTGAGATGAAGGACAACTCTTCATCGTCTAAATCATCACTCTGATTTTCCAATTTGCTTTCATCTAAGTCTTCAGTTGCTAGCAGAGCCTTATAACTTGTTTTCTTTTCTTGGGATTTGAGAACCAAGGACTTTGATATTTTTTTGGGCATAACTTCAACTAGTTCAATCTCATAGAATTTGAATGAACTCATCAGCTCTTCTAAAGGAAGTTTGTTTAGAATCTTAGCCTCTTGAATTGTCGTTAACTTTGGTCTTCATTTATTAGGAAAACTTTTGATGATCTTTTTGACGTGGTTCTAAGTAGTGTAGGTCTTTTGGAGAACCTTCAATCCAAAAACCATAGTTTTGAATGTAGAATTTTTTTTTTCAATGTCTTCATCTTCTTCCATCTGAAAGAGTTCATACTTTCTAACGATTAGATTCGTTTTGGCTTCTTGTACCTCCTTAATTCATGAGTAGTTGAGAATTAGAGCATCAAAAATACTCTTGGCGGTTTCTTTATTTATACATTTTTGGAACACCTTAAAGGTGATAACATTCATCATGAAGGTTATGACCTTACCATGAATTTTGTATTGTTTCTACTGGTTAGTGTCAAAATTATTTATGGATATTTCAACACAAGCATCATTTTTTGGAGCCGCATAGCCATCTTCAACTATGTCCCAGAGTTCAGGATCCTAAGAGATGTATAAAAGTCTTAATGTGTCTTTCTAGTACTCCAATCCCTCTCCATGAAACATGTAAAGATTGTTAAGGTTTCCACCTGTATCTTCTTCACCACAAGAAATAGGGGTTTAAATTGAGACCAAGCTCTAATGCCAATTGTAGAACAAAAACCCACAAGAGAAATGAGGGGTTTAAATTATGTTTTATGACTAAATTATGCTTTTTGTGTGTAGCTATACTAAGTAAAGGAAATAGTAAAGATAAAAGAAAACTGAGTAGAAAGGCACAATGATTATTCTAGTTCACCCCTAACAGGTAGCTATATCCAGTACCTTCAACATGAAGGATTTAATCCATTAGTTCACAACAGTATCAGACTTACACTTGAACACCTACTAGTCACACTGTCTGTGTTCAATCTTCTAAACCTTCTCGATTTGTATAGTTAAGTTGTCGAGGAAGGCAACGACTATTAGCCGATGTTACAAAAAAAAAGGGGTTTGTGTTTTTCTAAATTATCTCTCGCATAGAGTGTTTACAAATTTGTTACTTTAGAACTTCTCTTAGAATTAACGTGAAACATAATGATATTGAGCAATAGTGCATGTGTGATTATGGCTTGTGTGTTTCTTGATTAGGAGAAGCACGTCTTTTGTAGAGAATGATTAGGATTTTTGAGTGTTGCCCTGATTGCAAGAAATCAACATAATTCATGAAGTTTTGTATCGTATCTTTGTGGAATTGATTTACCATAGAAACTTTCCAAAAATTGGTCTGGTAATGATTCAACATATCATTTTTATAATAGTTGGGAAGTAGAGGATATGATGGTCAGAGCATATCTTAAGATCTTAAGACAAGTAGCAGATTCATGATGTTTATTAGATGATGTATTATGGACTTGTCTTCTCTGGAGTGTTGACCTTTTCAGAGTGTTGACTTAGGCAAAGAATACATAATAACTCAAAGTTAGACGATCATACGCTTGATATGATTATCACAGGCATACACAGTTACTTTCTTGTCAAGCTTATTAGAGGCAAACAAACATACACTTGTTGAATTCATCAGATGCAAATGATACAAAACACATGTTGAATTCATTAGAGGCAAACATATAAGACACATATTGAATTCATTAGAGGTAATTTACCTACAACCTTGCTTTCATTTCTTGACGCAATTAGGACATAACTTTGCTCGCGCATCAAACTTAGGGAGACGGAGTGTGGAGAGGTAGTGTTGTAGGGTCTTTGTCTAGTTATCTGAAGATACAATAAGAAATTATTATAAAAAGTACTTGATCTCTGACCTGCACACTTACTCAAAATGTTAGTGCATTAAATTATTTCCACTAACGATTATATTATCATCAAAACATGCGAGAGACATATTTCTTCAAACCATCTTAGTTCTAACACATTGTAGAGTTTTTAGTAGCGAATAAACATTGTAATCATTTTCTACTACTTTCTAGAGGTCTTGATTTTATAGTTATGCCTCCATTCTAACAACTTCAAAAATAAGTCCTTTCTCCATTAAAGATAGGAGAAGCAATTTATAAAAGGGTTGATATGAATTCAATCTTCTCTAAGTTTGTATGAACTATAGATCGTGATACTAGTGATTGAGTTTTTATGTTCACATTTACGAAAATATATGAGAGATATTATATGTGGAAAGGTCTCATTCTAAACTTTTCTTCTGAATCATATCAATAAAATAAAAAAAATCCTAAAAATATTTGTTTGATAATGTCAATTTATTCCCATAACAACAACCGTTTCTTTTTAATTTGTTTTTTCAAAATCTTGTTTTGTTTTTCTTTTCTTTTCATGTATTTCATATCACTTCTTCAATCATATTTCAAATATTGGATTAAAAGCTCTATATATAAAATTTACGACGTGCAAAGAAAATAACTCAAATAGTAGAACTCAATGACATCCTAGGATAAATGAAAATTTCTAAAATATATCTTTGTATACAAACTCATCCTAAGTACCGTAAAAAGAATATTTTCTACAATTCTCCAACAAGAAGTTGAGTGTCTATTAATTGTATCTTATTAACAACACCAAATAATTTATCTAAGTACTCCTTGGTTTCTCATCGTCTTTCATTCTTTGTAATTTGTACTCGATCGTTAAAACCAACATGTGCATGCTTCAAATATTTTCATGATATGAATTAAGTTGATTCTGCATAAGATGACTATCTAACTAAGTGATTTCATCAAATAAAGTAGCAAAAGAAAGGAGAAAAAGAACAAAAAATGGATTAGATTGAGAAGATGATTAGAAGGTGCCACAATCAAGAATGATTGATAAGCAAATAAGGATCTGCCATAACGGTAAAGATGTCATTTATAAGAATCATTTAGGGTTCTAGTCCAAGATCTAAATAGGAGACTAACTCACTCACTATTCTCGTTAGAGTAATTCTATTCTATTTCAACATTGTCTGGAATGAGGCTACAAAACCCTACTTAAAGAAAATACCCTTAAATCGTAATGGGCCATAAGTGGAACCACTTTCTAGACCACCTACACTGGACTTACATCATTTTTTTTAAATAAACTAAACGTAAGGAAACAAAGTAATTTCACTTACACATGACAATTAAATCTAAATTAAAACTATTATCATTTCAAATTAAAATAAACTAAAAATTATTAAAAACCAAATTAAAATAAACAAAGTTCATTCTAATTTATTAAAATATGAATTATTTTTATGCTCTTGAGATACTTATAATTTTCTCCTTTTTGAAGAAATTCGACCACAAATTTAAGCTCAATTATATAATTTTTAGGAATCATTGACCAAACACTTTCAATGCTGCATTCACTGTACTCTTTTGTTTCAAAAGACTTTCAATATTATAATCACCTTTCTCTATATTCTTAAATTCAGCGTTTCCCTTTTTTTTTTCTCTCTTTGTCTCTCAAATATTTTTCTTTTTCAATTTCTTTTCAAAGACACTCTCAAAGTATTCTTCCATTCTTTTTTTCTTTTTTAATATATATTTTTTTTTATTTTCTCTCAAATCTAACTTCTCTATTTTCTTCACAACTTTTGTATGCACATTTTTATAAATATATTTCACCTACTCTTGTGTCCAATACCAAATATCTAATATATTCCTCGTATGATATAACTATTCTCTCTTTTTCCTTATCCTCCTTTGTGTATTCTATATATCTTTTACTTTTTCATAATTTCTATCATCCTTCTCAAAAATTCTAAGTCTCATTTTTTTTCTTTATAAACCTCTTATGATACCTCCATTCCTCTTCATTATAATCTCTAGCAATAAATGTTACTATGTTACAAATAAAGCACAATAAAAAAATAAAAGTATTTTTCCATCAAATAGATGTTTACACTCTTGAAATTTGCCACTCGTTTTTCACTCAAATTCCTTTTTCTAGTTCTTAAAAAAATAAAAAACCAAGAAAGAATCCAACCAATGCACCAAATCTACAAAAGCTATCAAAACAAGAGTTTCAAAAAGGAAAACTCTAAGATAAAACTTAAAATTTAAAATGACAAACAAGGAAAACTAATCAAAGGAAGACACATTCAAATAGATTATTAATTAAACAACTCAAGAACGACGAGAACTAAATGTCAAAGTGGTCCAAATATTTTTATGACACAAATATGTATGAGGTAAGATACTAAATATCAAATTTGAAATGACTAAAGAGACAAAAGAATGCAAAAACGTTTGATGTTTCAAGTGAGCAATTCTGATAAATTTTTTTTGCAAAATTTTTTTTTCTAAAGTGTTTTTGTGCACAATCACTTTTTTACAGAACTTATAATTTCAAATTTTTATTTAAATATATGGTCTCCTCTCATTTTTTAATCAATTTAGGCTTATGTATTTCCTAAATCAAACATATGTAGAAGATAAAACATCAAAAACAAATTTATAAATAAAATTTTGGATCAAACATTTACAAATGAAGAAGATGATAAATTGCATATTATTATTATTATTATTATTATTATTATTATTATTATTATTATTATTATTATTATTATTATTATTATTATTATTATTTTACCAATTTTAGCTAGGGATGATAATGGATGGATAAAAAAAATCAAATAAACCATTTACAATCCACTAAAATCTTTATAAGAAATCCAATCCAATTCCATCTAATAAAATCCATCCACTAAAAATAAAAATCTTCCATATCCCATTTTAATGGATTGATATCCATCAAATCTACTAATTTTTTTTAATAATCCAATAAATTAATGTCTATATTAATAATATACTTTATTGTTTAAAAAATAATGTAACACCCTGATTTTTAACAGCGAAAGTGTATTTTTTTTAAACAAAGAAATAAAACATATAAATAATTAAGAAAATACCTTTGGATAAATATTTAAGTCATAACACAACGACAAATAAGTCAATATAATTTACAAGCAGCGAAATAGTTTTTGAAATACGAATCCAAAGTATTTACACATCAAAAAGTGGACATGGAACCCATCAATAATAAAATGTCAAGCTGACAATATTGGTATAGGTACAATCTTCCAAATTAAAATAAACACATCCCAAAAGAAAGACATCTAGTCCCTATACGTCAACCTAATCTAATCATTCTACAAAAAGCTATACATCCCGAGTGATCTTCACGTGTCCCGCAAGTTCCTCCTAACACAGCTCCAGTTAGGTGTGTCCAACTACATTCCCATCCACAGGATACCAACCAGTAGGATGGTCCTGGTTCTCATCTGAGGGAAAAGCCCAGATTCCCACAATAGGTGTAAAGGGTCACCAACCGAAATTAATAATTAACACATAACATTTAAGTTTTTAAATGCACAAGATAACCTTTCAACTTAGGATGCACCTTAAAAGGGTTTCCATATGCCAAACATTCATAAACAAGGTTGAAAAATGAAGTTTTTAACAAAACATCATTGTTGTATTCGAATACAACATCTCTGTATTCGAATACAAGGTTGTTTCAGCATTCAGCAGCAAAAACAGCATGTCTGTATTCGAATACAGCCTTATGTATTCGACTACACAGTAAGTTAGTAGCAAAACAACATGTCTGTATTCGAATACAGCCTTATGTATTCGAATACACAGTAAGTCAATGGCAAAAATAACATGTTTATATTCGAATACAACCTTCTGTATTTGAATACACATCATGCAGCAGTAGAAAGACAACAAAATTCAGCTTTTAAAAGGGTTTCGAAATCAATCAACACTTACACATAAATCCAAACAATCATACTTAGCAATTATAGCACAATCAAGTTGACGAATTGAGTTTCGAAAAAGTTTTGCAATCAATCACACTTACACACAATTCTAAAATATTCACACTTGGCAATTATAACACAATCACCATGACAACTTGAGTTCAAACACTCAATCATAATTTTAAATCACACACGACTCGCGTGCCAAGCACCCTAATGCAATGCGTATATGCCAAAATGCATAGACTCGGAATTCAAATCAAACTCTCAGAGAATAGAAAATCGTAATTGTACAGTCTCTCACAGACCATCACTTATTACCAAGGTGCCACCTATTACAGGCCCACACGATTTATTAATATTTAGCCTATCACAGGTCTTACACCTCAATTCCAAACAAAACCCTCCGCGAGGGGTGTAAATCCTAAACGTACAGTCTCTCACGAATGAACACGAGTGCAGTCTCTCATGGACAAACACGAGTGCAGTCTCTCCTAGACAAACACGATTTTCAAGGGTGTAGTCTCTCACAGACAAACACCAGTGCAGTCTCTCACGGACAAACATAAGTGTAGTCTCTCACGGACAAACACGTTTTACTAGGGTGTAGTCTCTCACGGAAAAACACAATTTACTAGGGTGTAGTCTTTCACAGACAAACACCAGTGCAGTCTCTCACGAACAAATACATTTTACTAGGGTGTAGTCTCTCAAGGACAAACACCAGTGCAGTCTCTCACAGATCAGCACAACGCGATAATCACTATAAGGATAAAATGAACTAGCAAATCATGTGGCATCATCCCGTGGCCCATCCGGTCGCCATGTACAATGAAATGCATGAGCATACTCTGACTCTATCCACAACAATCGTTAAGTAAATGCATATATTAAAAGATTCCCCATTTTTAATACAAAACTAACCATTCCTCCATATATTATAACACTTATAATCAACGAACATTCTTACATATATAATAACACTTATAATCAACAAATAACTTAAAATTAAACAACATCAAAAATTAAATTGAAAGAAAATGAAGCTAAACTTTCAAATTTATCAAGAACACTAAACACTTAAAACATAAATTAAAAACAAAAATTACTAGTTGGTGAGAAGTTATGAATATCACATGATGTAGATTAAGTTGATTCTATATAAGATTAAAATCTAACCATATCATTTCTTCAAATAAAATATCAAATAAACTGAAAAAAGAACCGAATTAAATAGAAAAGATGAAGAATATGCCACAATTAAAGATAATTAATAAGTCAATGAGGATTTGCCGCAATAAAGAAGATGTCATTGATATAAATTATTTAGAGTTCTAATCAATGAATCAAATAGGAGACTTGCTTATTCACCGTTCTCCTTAGATAAATTCTATTTCATTTTAATGTTACCTCAAGTGAGGTTACAAAACCCTACTTAAAGCAAAGACACCTAAATCTACACGACATCAATTAAATCTAAACTAAAATCTTATAATTTCAAATTAAAATAAACTAAAAATTATTATAAACAAATTAAAATAAACAAAGTTCATTCTAATTTATTGAAATATAAATTATCTTCATAATCTTGATCTTTATCATTTTATCTCCATATTCTTCTTTTTGATAATCCTAAATTGCTTTATTTTATTTTATGAGTCATGAATCTTGTTAAGACAATATGTGAGACACACACAAACAAGTATGTCCTTGCCTTTGGCTTCTTGATTTTTTATTTCTTTATAAATTTTTATCTGAGTCACTTTGACATTTTAAATTAGCGAATAATCATTATAATCCTCTTCTACATCTCCCTAGTGGTCTAGATTTTCTAGGTGTGCCCTTGTTCTAAAAAAGATCATATATTTTTTCATTAATGATAGGAGTAGCGATTTGTGAAAGCTGATATTGTTAGCAATATAGAAAAACCACAACAACAAAAAAAGACGACTATATTTCTAATAGAATACTAAATGTTATGAATTCAAGAATTATAAAAGAATATATAGTAAAATATAAAAAGATTAGACTACTCTTAACGTAGAAATATTAAAAAGAAAATTATAGCATATTATCTTATATCTAAAATTCTAATAACATATTATCTAACATCTCAATTCAAACTCACATGAATAAGAAGTATTCAGAGTTTGTCAATCGAGAAATGAAAAAATGTACTCCATATTAAGATTAATAAAAGTACCGAATAATAAATAATATAACACTAAAAACTATGAAATCAAATCAAACTCACTAATATTTTATCTAACTAAAAAGAACAACCAAAGAGTGAACAATAGCCAACGAGAGGGAATCAAACGATGAAAGAAGCAACATCCAATGAGACGAACCACCATAGAGACAAGTAACCAACAAAGGAGTACAAACCAAACAGAATAATCAACATAGATGAACAACCAAAGAGAAGAACCAATATGAAGAGGAGTAACCAAATAGAAGAACCAATGGAGAAAGGAGCAACGACCATATCAATCAATCAATTAAAGAAATCCAAAGAAAATCATTAGAGAGAGTGAAACCAAACCTGAACCAAAAATAACCAAACTAATGATGGAGAATAAACACATAAATACAATAACAAATAATACGTAGCGGATATAAAATTCTCCCAACTTGAAAGAACCCATGAGGAGCAACAACAAATGTATGAAAAACAAATTAATCAAAATGAAATAGCGTAAAGAAAAAGAACACTAATATTTTAATGTGGAAAACCCCTTAATGCAAGGGTAATAATCCATGGATCGACCAAGCCAAATAAATAGATCCATTATAATCAAACAAGGGTACAATAGAGTCTCAAAATAATGCACAAATTGTGCCTACAACTAGCTAAAATTGCAAAGCATTAAAACCTACAAATGAAATGCAAGATGAAGAAAAACATCCAAAAACCCTGCCGCTGTGCTAGCATGATTTCTCCAACTCCAGACATCACTTCGCGGATCCGACCGTTTAAAACGATGAATTGAATGTCGCAAACGTTCTTTCCAAATATCAGCTCGATCCAACGGTTAACGAATGCGTAATCGATGTTTTTCTTAGACTAATTTAATAAAATCGGGAATAGGATTTACTCTTCTCTTTTCTCTTTTGGTGGTTGTATTTCCTTTCAAAATAGTCTTTCTCTTTCAATCCTAATTAAACCACTCTCTACTTAAATAAGTAAGACACATGGGCTACAATATTTGAGTTTTTCTCCACATAGGAAGAGAGCCCAATACCCAACATGTCTCCCCCTCACAGCTATGTGGAGATAATCGTTAAACCAATGATATCACAACAAGTTTTAAACTTACCTCTTGGTAATTATTTAGTCATCATATCAGAACCATTATAATTAGTATGGACTTTATCCAACTCAAACAACTTAGCTTCCAAAACAACATGTATCCAATAATACCTCACATCAATGTGTTTGGACTTACTATGAAACATCGAATTCTTACCAAATTGAATAGCACTTTGACTACTGACAAATAATACATATTTCTCCTGAATAAATCCAAGCTCCTACAAGAATTTTTTCAACCAAATCAAATATTTGCATGCTTCAGTAATGGCAACGAACTATGCCTCAGTTGTAGACAATGCTACACATTTCTATAATCTGAACTGTCAAGCCATAACTCCATCTGCAAATTTAATCATGTAGCTTAAAGTTGAGTTTCTCGAGTCAATATCTCTAACCAAATTTGAGTCGAAATACCCTACCAAAATAGTTTTTTTTCACCTCCAAAACAAAGCTTCATACATGTAGTACCATGAAGATATCTCAAAATCCATTTTACAGCATTCCAATGCTCTCTACCTGGATTTGACAACAATCTACTGACTATACCAACATCATGCGCAATATCTGGTCTTGTACACACAATTGCATACATCAAACTACCCATAGAAGAAGCATAAGGAATTTTTTTCATGTCTCTTTTCTCATCTTCACTAGAATGACTTTGTTTAGAACTCAACTTAAAGTGAACAACAAGATGAGTACTTACAGTCTTGGAGTTTTCCATTTGAAGCCTTTGCAACACTCTCTCAATATAGTGTTCTTGTGACATCCAAAGTTTCATGTAAATCTCCTCCTCCAAATCACCATGAAGGAAAGCCATTTTCACATCCATTTTACAATATATAATTTAACATTTAAAATTTTAAATTCACATTGTCATATCAAACACATTTTACATTATGAAAAATAGTATACAAATCACATTTCAAACATAACATTATTGATATTCAATTTGAATATACTAATTAACTCCAAAAAATTTAAAATCTAACAAGAAGTAAAGAGTTGATTATTGCTTGTCCCTTTTTCCTTCTAATCCAAATATTTTCTACAAGGGTGTTAATTAACTAATTACTGAAAAAGAAAACATTTAAAAATATAAAAAAAGAAAACGCAAATTACTTTACATATCAAGATAAGAAGGAGAAAAACGAAAATGGAGATACCAAATAATGAAAGTGAGAAAAAGATAAGAGTTAATTGGATATAGTTTGTAATTGAAGAAGTGAAGGAAGAAGAATAAGAGAAGAAATAAGGAAGAAGGTCATAAATGGGGAATGAGAAGTGGTCTAAAGGGGCAAAGGTTATAGCCCTCGGTAAATGTTGATGTCAAGAAGTGAGAGTTTTAGTCCTCGAGAATGTTATACGTAAGTCAAAAGAGTGAGAGCTAACCTTGGAAAACCACACACTTCATATTGTAAGGGTTCAAGCCCTAAAAAATTATGAACGAGATTACCAATTGTGAGGGCCATGACCCACGTCCAATACCAGCCTTTTCTTGTGTTTAAATTTGATTTTTAATAGTTCCCGCCAATACTAAAAACCCAAGGCCATAGCCCTAACAAACTTTTAATGAATAAAACACCCAAAGTTTTGGCCCTCGCAAAGTTGAAACATCAAATTTTCCTAGGGCTTTGGCTGTACAAATTTTTCTTAACTAGTTTTCTAGGGCTATATCCCTAAAAAAATCCTTTCAAACACATTGTGCGGGTTTATAAGCCCTAAGAAACCACCTAGGGCTAAAAATCCCTAGGAGTGACCCTAGGTATTTAGCTTATATCTTATATCTTGTAGTGTTTAGGTGTTGAGTATTCTTGAAGTTCATAAGTATTCTTACACCTTTTCAGACACCAATTACAGGTGAATGAGTTGTTGTCACTCTCGGGCTAATTTACATCAGTTTCGGCTTATGTCTGCATTGACACAAATTTAGGCTTCTAACTTTCATTTAGAGAATATTACATTTCAAATCCTATATCAATTCAAGTGTATCAAACATTTTGATTGATTCACATCAATTCTAATAACTCTCTATTAAGAGGATTTTTCATTCATGCATTTCTTTTGATTTATTCTAGACATTTTCAAAAATCTTCTTAGAACACATTGCATTTTTCCTTATTATTGATTACTTACTATTTTTTAAAAGATTCTACTTTAGTTATATGGAATATATTCGTTGAAAATAATAATGTTTGAGATCTTAAATCAACAAATAAAGCTTGTCCTTATTTGTCTTCTAAATTGATTTGAAGTATCAAAAGAAGATGACATTTTCAGAGGATGTCATTTTACTTTTCAATCAAAAGATAAATCCAACTTTGATGAGAAGAGGATGTTGAAATATTGACTTCATTAGTTAGATTAACAAGAGTGCGTTGATCAGAGTCACAATTCATTTGTCTTAATTTGTAGATTCTCTTTCTATGTTCATATAATGATTTTACTTCTACCATTCCATTCCATCTCATCTTCTTCATCATCTTCTTCTACTTCATTGTTGGTGAGTTCCTTTGTTGTTCAATCATTAGCATCATCGCTTGCTTCATATTCGATCAAATCGCTCGTTGTCACTCCTCTAAAGTCTTATTAGTCGGTTAAATCTCCTCATGTGCCTATGAAGAACGGTGCTTCTCCTTCACCCTCCACCGTTGACTTTCTACCATCTCCTCCTCATACTTCCTCTTATTCTTCCACCAATGCTCCTGCAGTCACTCCATCATCAATTTCTAACACTCAATCACTGAACCACCAGTGTCGTAGGATTAGGGTTTGTTTCGCATTTGATTTCTCAAGTCCTCGTGTTTCTGACCTTATGTTCTTTAGTTTTCACATGATTAAGGATTAAGGATCAGAATAACTGTCTTTTATACTTATTTATTTATTTATTTATGTTGTTTATAATTAAATGATGTAACAAAATAGATATATTTTACAAATTTAAAATAATAATAAAATGTAATTAATCCACGTAGAGTCTTCTACGTCATTTTTTTTATACGAAAACTTATATAATTAAGAGTTTAACAATTTATTCCATTCAAAAGAAAATATATGAAAATTGCAGCCCAGTCGGCTTTCCTTTCCATAAAGCCTACATTGTAGTGGTCCATAACAACCATTTGAAAGCCTTTTGATCTGCACTGCAGTACACGTCATGTCGTTAATTTACTGTCTAAAATCAACAATCTGCGTATTTGGAAGGAATGTCATTTGACACTTTGAAATCAACTTGCCTAAAACTCCTTTAAACCTTTGAGCAAGCAGTTTTGAAATTATTTTATACACGATTCCAATCAAGGAGATTGGTCTGAACTCATGTAAATTCTGTGGGTTGTTATGCTTCGTAACTAGCGCTACAAACTACTTTGTCACACACGAGTCCTATGTTCGTTCGTTATGAGATTCGGTCAAATTGATTGCAATAATATGATACAAACCCCTATCGACCTTTAGATGACCTATAATTCTAATTGCAAGTTTGAAATTACCATAAATTTGTCAAAAGTAATATGATACTTAAATCTTATAGAAATTCCAAAATATAAATTTTATAAAACTTTGTGTTTACTAATTTCACCGTAAATCTAAATACTAGTAGTAGGTCATCTTAGCCTCTATTTTTGTCGGAGGAGCACAACCTACACCCAAGTACCATATATGCAAAATGGATTTTGCTTAACATGTTTGAGTATTACTATGATAAATTAGTTTTACCTTTAAAATTAATCTTAACTTTAAATTAAAATTTATAATTTCAACTTCAATATTATTTTTATATGGAAATTTTTTTAACTAATTATTAGGTGAGTATATCAAAACATAAATTACTTTATGATAACTTTAAATTAAAATTCATTTTCCAAATTTAATTTTTCAAAATCAATTCTTGATACTGCGTAATCAATCAAACACTTAGAGGTGTAAGTGATACCGCCATTCACAACAACAACATTAGATAATGTTTAATAATAAATAGATAAACACGACCGTAGACAATTCACATGATCTCAACGCCATCTCCTAATTCCAAAATATTATCCTTGATTCCTTTTTATACCCAAAAATATGCTAGCACGATTTTCAATAGAAATTAACTCTATTTGGAAGATAGTAACACCAAATATGCAAATTGGGACTAATGTCATTATCCATGTAATTAATGGGTTTCTATTCTTCCTTTGGGGAAAAATTCTCTAGGACCACTTTTATACACAATTATATAAAATCATAAAAAGAAATTAATATGAACACTACTACATTAGTTTAGTGGTGTGCCTCATATGCAATGTTTATCAATATCATTATCTCCATGACAGAATCCTATAAAAGTAGGAGACCCTCATAAATGAATAAAGACAAATTTGCAGATAAGTTCCAACCCATATTTGACAAAAGCTTTGTGTGCTGCACAAACAAGTATGGGCACTTTGAGAGGTGGATGCTTCTATTAAAGTAGATAGATATATGTAATTAATATTAACTTTCAAAGTTAAATCAGTTGTCAAGGGAAAAATGTGACAATAGTAAGAGCCAGCTAGTTATTATCACCTAGCTACCTAGCAGAGGATATGAAACGTATGGTCTGGGATCATACTAATTAAATTCATAGTCTATGAAAAGAAATAAACATCATATAGTAAAAAGTAAATTTTAATACAAACAAAGACAATTGGGTTTTCACAAGGTTTTAGTAGTAGTTAAGAGGACATCTTTAAATAAATGGTTAAAAATTCAATTATGAAAAATATTCTATTAAAAGGGGAAGACCTCATTTTAACGGTGAATGTTCTTTACATATAATAAAAACTAAAACTGAAAAATAAAAAATAGTTGTAATTTATGAAATCAGACTCCATACGGTCAAACAAAGTCCACATTTGTGTGGCTTCACTTTTAGAGTGTTGGATCAGAATCAAACTATGAACATTTATTTTGATTTTAACAAAATAAAATATCAAACCTTAAATTGGAACCATCCGATTTTTGATCAAACAGCTCTAAAAATGCAATCCAGGTTTTTTTTACTGCAGTCCGTAATTTACCTACATTTTACCACAATACCAAAAAAATCAACATGACCTATTATTAAAATAAAATTAATCGCAATCACATTAAAACCATAGTTAATGTGGGCTTTAATCTCAATCACAATTAAAGATACATAAAAAACATATAATTTCGATAAAATGTAACTGATCTGCCTCAATCAATCATATATTAGAGATGATAAAATATAAATAAAAAAGGAAAAACTAAAAAAGACTTGTAAAAACCAAAAATCTCTCTACCAGCTTAATTCCCATTAATCTAATTTTCTGAAACAAATAAAGATCAAGAAGATAAACCATTAACAGAAGAAACATGAACATTATTGACACAGCCATCTTCACTCATATGAATCTCATTGTTAATATCACTGGGAAATCCACTTCCACCACCATCATTGGTCTTATCATCAACATTTTGATCACCAATTCCAATTCCAATTCCAACATCAGATTCTGATCTCTTATTCTTATTGTTATGCATCCAAACTTTGAAAACCCCTCTTGAAACACCAACATCATTGCAGAATTTCTGAACCAATCCATCATCACCCTTTTGCATTCTCCATCCCAATTTCTCAGAAAAACTATGCATCTTCTCTTTCTGTTCTTTGCTGAATTTTGTTCTGTACCTCTTTTTTCCACTTGGGTTGTTCTCAATCTTAACAACGGAGGAAGAAAAATTGAGATGTCTTTGATGATGTTGATGTTGATGTTGTTGATCATGATTGGAAGTTGTTGGTGGTGTTGTTGAATAAGCATTTCCAAGTGCTAAAAGCATGTGGGGTGCTGAAGTGTGGTAAGAAGAAGGTGGTAAATGTGAGAGTGGTGGTGGTGATGATGGGCTTGAAATTGGGCTTGGGCTTTGACTTGGGCTTGTACTTTGACTTGGACTTGTACTTTGACTGATTGGTCCACGGTGTGATTGAGGTAGTGGTGGTTGTGGTGGTGGAACTGTTGTTGAAGGTGTTGTGTAAATGCAACTTACAAAATTGTTGTTGGTGGTTACGGCGGAGGTGGTGATGATGTGTTCTTGAGGGTCACGGCGGTGGAAGTTACGGTGACAACCACAAGCTGCACATTTGAGGGAACGAGGGTCATTGAGATTAACGGAAGAAGAAGGCATGAATTCGCCACATCCATCAAGTGCATGTCCACCTAAAGCTGCAGCATGATTTTTGAGACATTCTTTGTAAGAAACAGCCATGGATGGTGGTGGTTGATGCGGCGGAGGAGTGATTGTTAATGGGTGGTGTTGTTTGTGTGTGCCGTTTGTGAAAGGTGAAGACTTTAAGGTTGTTGTGTTGTTGGGTTGGGTTGATGGTGGTGTTTTAGCATCTGCATCTATGGTCATGTCCATGTCTTTGTCTCTCTTGAAGAGAGAGAGAGAAAGAGAGAGAGAGAGAGAGTGTGAAGATTAGGGTTTTTTTTTTCTTTTTCTTTTTTGATTTAAAGGGATGTGTTAGTTTGATGAAGTGTTGTAGGGTTGAAAGGGGAAAGGAAACAAAAGGGAGAAAAAACAAAGGAAAGGGATAATGGGATTTTTTTTGGAAGAAAGAAGGTGATGATGATTATGGAGGTTAGAGAGTGTGACGATGATGGTTATAATGAGAAGTGATGACAAAATCTGAGGTTTAAATGGGGTTGTGAGATATTGTTAGAGGGATACAGCAAATATAATACGGTCCCAAAATCTCCACCACTAATCATTTCAGATGAGAACATAAACAATACAATAAATAAATTAGTAATTTCTTTTCATCTTTTATTACTAAATAAAATCTTTCATATCTTAATATTAACTTTAATCTTATTTTTATTTTAACCTTATTTTAATAAACAATTTTTTTTCTATAATTCATTTAAATCTTAACTTGAATTTAATTTTAATTTTAAATTTGTTTTTATTTTAGTTTTATGTTAATTTAATTTATTTATTTGTTTGACAAATATAGTTGTTTTTGTGGTTTTTTAACTTAATTTCAAGAATTACTTCAGTCATTTTTTATTTAGTATTTTATTTAATTTTAAGTAACAATGTGATTATTTATATCTTAAAATATCAACAATGTTATCATTTTTTTACAAAAAATTCATAAAATTTTTAAACAAAACCTATAAAATAAATTATTATCTTTAATATAATACAA